>CM034351.1:106186449-106239515 GCA_019925275.1 Mytilus edulis
TCCGTTTTATTCGGTATCAACGGACTCCCAACGGATAACAATTTTGTCAACGGACAACTTTTATTTTCATCCGTTAGGCGTCCGTTCGTGCTATCCGGTAAGGTGTGACCGAGGCTTAAATAACCTTTCAACTATTTAACATATTTCCCTTTAAAGAAAAAATACTATTCACCGCTACAGTAATGCTGGTACGGACATTTTGATACAAAAATGGTAATTCTGCATATTCGAGTAACCAAAGCGAATTAGTTTGTACCCAGAAGACAATATATAGAGCTTACAGTTTTTGTATTTCGCACATAATTATGCTCGTTGTTAAACCTGTGACAGTCTCTTAACATTTTATAGTATTGCTCAAAATTTGCCAAAATCTGTAAAAAAAAAATGAGCAAAATTGCAATTTGATCTATCCATCATCATGCGTTTAATAACTGATTCACGGTTAAAAAATAAGTCAGATTGAACGTTCCCGAAAGAACTTAAATAGAAATAAAGATTAATCTATATAAATATTGAAATCGTCTCTGTTGTGGAATATATTCAAAGGTTCATATTTGACTTGCATACTCCGTGACGTATTGCTGAAATATCATCGAAGTTTATTATGTCCAAAAAGGTGCGCTTTCGTTGGAGGTTACGAAAGGCACAGAACTGAAATATCTGGATATTTTATACAACGACCATAAAAAGACTGATGTTTAACTATTATGATGCATATGTTTATATTTTTATCAAGTTTTATTAAGTATCTTATCGCTTTAGATGTAGAAAGAACTTGTGAAAGTTTAATTTCGAGTAAACGAAGGCCGATTTAATACCGAATCCAAATTAAGTTAACATCCTGATGAAATATAAACTTTACGTCGAATCTAATTTAAAATAAATAAACGACTCATACATACTTTTTAAAATTACAATGAAAGTACAGATTTGAGTAGAAATTAAAATCCATATTGCAGATTTTTATTAGAAAAAGACATATTAATTAGATTAAATAAATATAATCTATTACTCAAGAGAAACACTGTTTCTATCACACTTTGCTTTTGTCAATAGAAGTCGATATTGTGTTTAAATGGTTTTACATTTAACATATGCAAATTGTCAAAGTAAATGAGATTTCAGACTCTATAAATTATATATTATTTTTATTCCTATTTGTTACAATTATTTTGAGGCGTTTTTCGTTTACATAGTGTATCGACCGTGGGTAGCGTCCAACGTAAGGTCATTAATTATTCAGCATTATTACACTGAACCGTTCAACATACGTCGCATGAATTCAATAATTAAGAATTCTGCCAATAGAATAATTTACAAAGGGAAGCCTCGTTGTGTTAATAATTAATAACTTCTAGTTTTACCCAATAAATTGCATTAGGAGCTTATAGCACTAATATTTTATTTCGCATTATTCACTGTAAATTGTTAGTCATTAGCAGATAGGGGTCTGGCGAAGAAGGATTTATTTTATTCAACTTAAAGAACACAGACTAAAAGTTTTGGAATATTTTTAGTTTTAGTTTAGACAATTTTAAACTGCATTCCCATATAAAACTGAAATGAGCAAAGAGATGGTATCTCAATTAGAAGTTTCTGCCATGATCCAGCGTATAAAACAGGAACCGCTGGACGAAGAAACCCTGAACAACAAACAGTGTAACGGCTTATCAAAAGAAACGCCATTGAAACGAAAATCTACGGAAGATATTTCGGCAGCAGGACAAACAGGATTGAAGAAATTTCGTCACCTTTCAGAGAATGGAAAGCCGACTATTCCGTGTTTAATGTGCGATAGGTATTTAGAAAACCAGGATGAACTGATGATACACATGGCTTTAGATCACCAGTGTTCTCAACAAGGTAGTCGTAGACAGGTTGGACGCATTCCCAAACACACGTGTCAGATATGTTTTGCAAAATTTCGTACTTTGCGGGACTTATTTACTCATACTGCCTTTCATGCAAAGCAACTGCAGTTCAATGGAGAATGGGCATCCGAACTAGGGACCAGAATGGAGAAGAACATAATGAAACAAGGCGCTATACGACAGTACTTTTCTAACTTACAAAATAATCTAAATGGAGACGTACAGCATGGAACATTCAAGTGCGACTGTTGCCACAATATATTCATGAATAGAGACACATATGCTATGCATGTGATGATGCGCGTGAAAGATGAAACGTGTAAGTCAGCCGACATGCATTTGAAAAAATCTAGCGTTAAGGAAAATGACAGTGACTATGGAGAGACGATTGATCTTGTTCCGTCACAAAGTGGTCAGGAGTTTCTTATTGATGTTACATCGTCCGTGAACGAGGATGAATATTTGAAATCAGCACTGTCTGTTGAAGTTAGCAACCAACGAACGGCGAAAGAAGAATCAAAATTTCAACCAATACAGGGAATAAAGTGCATGTGTTGTGCAGAACATTTCCTTGACCAAGACGCAATGGCCATGCATGTTATGACAGTACATGCAGCAACGAAGAAACAGCAAATGGCGTCACTGAATCATCAAAAGGAATCAGCTACCGGTCAACAAATCCGAAAAGTTAAAAAAAATCAAGATCATAGTAATGATATCACTATCCATGAATTTTTCCGCTGTCAATTTTGTGGTTCAATATTTGAATCTCGTGATGTTTTGTCATTGCATGTACTTACCCAACATGCAAAGGAAAATGGAAATAGTACAAAGAGGTCAAACGAAAAGGATAATAAAGATACAAAAGACGTAATCAAAATGAACAATGATGATGACAAGTCCACTTATATCGTTCAACACGAACCTCTTAATCTTGTATCTGAAAAGAAACCAAAAGAATCACACAATGTCACAGAACATCAGACAGACACAACTATCGATATGAAGGAACCCGTCATATCCTCTCATGTCCTTACACAGTCACAGGCAGATTCAAAAGTAAATTTAACAGTGGTTGACGAAATTCGTCGTGCTAAGAGCGCCAGCTTACCTAATGTTGGAGATTCGGATTTCACTTATATTTCAAGACCAAGACCTGCTTCTACTGGTAATATAGAAAATCGTTCATATTTTGAGAAAGTTAGTGAATTTGACAATAGTGTAGGATCACCTATTACCTATCGATATGAACAACCAGAACCTTACATCGATGATCGCGAGCACTCTTGTCAGTTCATGGCGTCGCCACAGACTGATCCTCTAGAACTGTTACTACAAAAACGTGAACATGCGCATATGTGTGGCTACTGTGAAATCATTTTTCTGAATAGGACCTTGTATTATTTGCACATGGGGCTCCATAACGTTAACAATCCTTTACAATGCAATATGTGCGGTAAGACATGTGAAAATATACACGACTTTTCTGCTCATGTTATGCACTTATAACATTTCTATGAAATCAATTTTATTTCGCTTTACATATTAATTCTTATTTACATTAAAATGATACAATTATACACTTATCTTTATTATCGCTTTATGGATTTTGTATCTAGAAAGATTGTTATTGTGAATTACACAATAATCAGGTTAAGTATCTAAGTTTCCAAACATGTAATGGTCAAAAAGTAAAAATAGCTATTTTAGACACTGGTTTCAACAAAAGGGGGCGTTGTTCATTGTTGAAGGCCGTACGGTGACCTATAGTTGTTACTGTCTATGTCATTTTGGTCTCTTGTGGACAGTTGTCTCATTGGCAATCATACCACATCTTCTTTTTTATACATAATGTATAAATATCGTTATTTGTGAAAAAAAACGTATTGACCAATAGTCCTATTTTGCCAGTCTGTCGTTTAGTTGTTGTCTCAGCAGTGAGGAATATTCCACATCACCTTGTCTCCATACACATGCAATTGAAGTGTTGATTTTGAGAATTTGAGTTTGGAGAAAGATATTTTATAAGAATATAAAGTGCATGGCATGTCATCTCAGTAGTCACTGGTGAGAAGACACAGAATTTATAAAGGTCCGAACGTTGGTTATAGAACTTTCATTTTCACATGACATTATTGTACTTAATTTTTGATTCTAATTAAGAAATAATTCATGGGGGCTTGAATATATCGTGATTTTACCACGGGTTGGCCCTTTATGACAAATATTTTACCCCTGAGCGATAGCGAGGGGTAAAATATCGGCATAAAGGGACAACCCGTGGTAAAATCTAGATATATTCAAGCCCCCATGAATTATTTCTTAATTAGAATCAAAAATTAAGTGATAGGACACATACGGCAATTCTTTTGGATCGAAGCGCTCTAGGTGTAGGCAAATATTTGCCGTTCCCATAAATAAACGCACTAATAAACTAGCGTAAAAGAACGGAGCAAACTGCATTAGTGACATGTTTAAACTATTTAAAATAATGTATTTAGACAGTTTTGGATGAATTTGAATGATAATTTATTTATATGTCTTAAGCCCCAGTCCCACTAGAGCACGATCGCACCACGCTCACCGCGATCTAAAATAAATTTAAATCGTGGTGAGGTCGCGGTATGAGCGGCATGAAAATGTTAATTTTCGTTGCTTTCACGATGCTACTACGTCCTAATTACGCGTCTACAACGATCCCGCTACGATTAAACCACGTTCTCACCGCGCTTATTCTGCGACCTCACTACGCTTATAAAGATCTTTCTACGCTCTTCACGTTCTCACTACGACCATACCACGAGTTATCCGATTGCAACACGATCTTACTGCGATTATAGCACGTTCTTACCACGATTATACTACGTTCAAACCGCGATCTTACTCAGTTCTCAGCAATACCGTCAATATCGTGTTTCATATTAATATAGTTCCATTCCTTCTATTTCTGATTAAAACGGAGATTTCTCAAAAACAATACATTCATGCCACCAAAATCTACTAGAACACGTGGGCGTGGTGGTAGGGGTTGATGTAGAGGCAGAGGGAGCAAAGTATGAACGCCATACTAAACTCCAAATAGTACACAAAAAACTAAAATAAAAAATAGTACAAGACTAACAAAGGCCAGAGGCTCCTGACAGGCGCAAAAATAGTGGGGTTAAACATGTTTGAGAGATCTCAACCCTCCCCCTATACCTCTAGCCGATGAAGAAAAGTAAACGCAGAACAATACGCACATTAAAATTCAGTTCAAGAGAAGTCCGAGTCTGATGTCAGAAGATGTGACTAAAGAAAATAAACAAAATGACAATAATACATAAATAACAACAGACTACTAGCAGTTAACTGACATGCCAGCTCCAGACTTCAATTAAACTGATACTATACACATAAGTAGTATAATACTTGTCATCAAGAGATGTCGGAACGACCAATCAAACCTAAATTACAACCTTTTGCTGGTCCATAAAGCTCAAATGACGATATTTTAGAGAACGATAGCAGAGATGACACAGATGTGTCAATATATGTAGAAAGATGTGGTATGAGTGCCAATGAGACAACTCTCCATCAACGTAAACATCTATAAAAGTAAACCATTATAGGCTAAGGTACGGCCTTCAATGCGGAGCCTTGGCTCACACCGAACAGCACGCTATAAAGGGCTCAAAAAATACTAATTTTAAACCATTTAAACGGGAAAAACAAACGGTCTATTCTATATAAAAACGAGAAGCATGGTTGAGCCGTTAGAGCAAATGGATAAATACATTCAGACAAATCTAGGGAGTTTTTTTATATATTTTATGTGAAAATGACAATAAAAACGATGGTCGTAGTGTGAACGTAGTAAGGTCGTGAGAAGAGCGTGATAAGGACGGCAAGGGCGTGCTAGAATCGTACTATGGTCGTGAACAGCGTGGTAAAGTCGTAGTGGAAGCGTAGTTGGGTCGCGGTGAGAACGTGATGGTCGTCGTAAGGTCGTGATAACGTCGCTGTGAGATCGTAGCGCAATCTCTCCGAATAGAATCACGCTTTCGCTACGCTCTCGCTACGATTGTACAGCGACCTTTGCGATCTTCCTACGATCTTAGTGCGCTCTCACAACGCTTCTACTACGACCTAATTTCGCCACGACCGCACCACGATTGTTTTGAACATGTTCAAAGTTGGCCACGCTCTTCACGATCTTGAAGACCTCACCACGACCGTGGTACGACCTTACTGCGACCTACACGATCGTACCACGATCATCAAAATTTGCATTTTTTTCACAGATCGTAGTGCGATCGTGGCCTAGTGGGACTAGGGTATTATATGATGTACAATAAAGGGCTTTTGCCACATTTTAGCATCATTTGTGTATGTTTCCTTGTGATGATTTTCGGATTCACAAGCGTGTATTTTCCCGTAAAATGCTTACATTCTAACGTCATTGTTCTATGACGTCGGGTATCTCATTCATAAAAAAGCATATGACGTGGGAGTACAATCGGAACAGCACTGGCAATATATTCATATTTTACCACGGGTGTGTACTCAAAGCGTTTGAAGGACGTCATGTTAGAATATGACGTTCTTCTTAAGCTTTGGGTACAAAGCCATGTTCTAATTCAAATAGGACATGGGCTGCACGTGATTGACGTCACAATTGAAATTGCAACGTCAGATGAATTTTGAACAACGACAGAGATCAAAATTGACATTTTTGTTGGTGTTGCTCGCTAGGAAATTAAATAAAAACATTCTAAAAGTAAGTTAAAATGTTTCTGTTCTTCTTTTATTGATAAACTGCTGATTTTTTATAACGTTTTTGGTTCATGAAATCAAAATGGCGACATTCCGAGCGTTTACTATAGGTCCGCTTCGAAGTGAAAAAGTTCAAATATTCCTATTAGAATCGAAATAATTCTATCCTGCCATGCTCTATGCTCATTTTAACATGGGTAGGCATTATATTTGTAAACATTTAATACCTCGCTAACGCTCGGTATTAAGATATTAACAAATATAATGCCTACCCATGTTAAAATGAGCATAGAGCATGGCAGGATAGAATTATTTCTTAATTCTAATAGGACGTTATTCTTTAGTTTTGGGTACAAAGCCATGTTCTAATTCGAATAGAACATGGGCTGCACGTGATTGACGTCACAATTGAAATTGCAACGTCAGATGAATTTTTGAACAACGTCAGAAATCAATATGGACATTTTTGTTGGTGTTGCTCGCTAGGAAATTAAATAAAACATTCTAAAAGTAAGTTTAAATGTTTCTGTTCTTTTTCTATTGATAAACTCTTGATTTTTTCTATAACGTTTTTGTTCAAAATCTTTAAATCAAAATGGCGACATTTCGAGCGTCTACTATACTGTCTATAGGTCCGCTTCGAAGAACAAAAGTTCAAAATTTTCCTATTAGAATCGAAATAATTCTATCATGCCATGCTCTATGCTCATTTTAACATGGGTAGGCATTATATTTGTAAACATTTAACGCTCGGTATTAAGATATTAACAAATATAATGCCTACCCATGTTAAAATGAGCATACAGCATGGCATGAAAGAATTATTTCTTAATTATATACATTAATGAAGGCAAATTGATTAAAAATGACAGCTGATATATGCAGATGATTAAATATAGATGAGTTTAAATGAAATACGACGAGACATTAATAAAATATGTAAATTCTGTAAAATATTTATAAAATAAGATAAAAACAACATTCACTCTACAGTATTAGTTTTCTCAATTGAAAAGTTAATTTCAAATGCAAATTAATACATATCCATACTTTATAAAAAGAATATGCCATTTTCTAGGAATATGTATTGATAGAGACAGGTACAAACGTAAGCTTAATGCTCTCAACACGCATTTGTACAATGCTTCGTGTTCAGATAAAAAAAGAAAACACTACGAGAAACTTTTAAAGTGGACTAAAACGTGCATGTACACGTAACGTTATGTCTTATTTTACCAATAAAGGTGTTACGGTTAAGGTCAGGGAAATCGACTATTTGAACTTAAAGTCCAAGGTCAGAGGTCAGGATCAGAGTCATTTTGCGTGAAATACTGTCTTGAAATGGTATACTCAAATGTTGGAAGTCAAAATGAAAATGTAGTATGAGTGCCAATCAGACAACTCTCCATCCAAGTCACAATTTGTTAAAGTAAACCATTATAGGTCAAAGTACGGTTTCAACACGAAGCCTTGGCTCACACCGAACAGGAAGCTAAAAAGGGCCCAATAAATTACTTGTGTAAAAAACTGGAAAACCAGCGGTTTTATCTATATAAAAAAAAACGACAAAAAAAGACACTAACTAACCACACCATTACATTGGACATCAGGTTAACTGATTTAAGACGGGTGTCTACATCAACTGATAAATAAGGTCATTCAGTTATGAATGTTACTCTGAGGTAAACAATCAGGGTCATCTACTTCGGTTAAAGACTATTTTAGTATTTATGTGGTATTATAAGTGTTTTGCACATTGTTGAAGGCCGAATGTGACCTATAGTTAGAACTGAATTAAAATAGAAACGGGGAATATGTCAAAGAGATAACAATTAACCGGACAAAAAGCATAAAACAGACCAAGCACACCAATGGGTCTTCAACGCAGCGAGGTGGGCTTCAGCTGGCTCCGTAATAATACATGTAATGTATATTAGTTATGCAAAATGAACACCGCTTTAAACTGCAAAACATACAATTGAAACATTATTAAAACAAGAATGTGTCCTCAGTACACGAATGCCCCACTCGCAATATCATTTTCTATGTTCATTGGACCGTGAGATTGGAGTAATATCTCTAATTTGGCATTAAAATTAGAAAGATCATATCATAGGGAACATGTGTACCAAGTTTGAAGTCGATTGGACTTCAACTTCATCAAAAACTACCTTGACCAAAAACTTTAACCTGTAGCGGGACAGACGGACGAACAGACGGACGGACGGACGGACGGACGAACGGACGCACAGACCAGAAAACATAATGCCCCTCTACTATCGTAGGTAGTACACGGATGCCCCACTTGCACTATCCTTTTTCATGTTACATGGACTTTAATCTAATTTGGCATTAAAATAAGAAAGATTATACTATAGGGAACATATGTACTAAGTTTCAAGTTGATTGTACTTCAATTTCATCCCAAACTACCTTGACCAAAAACTTTAACCTGAAACTCCTACTTTCATTTTCTATGTTTATTAAACCGTGAAATTCGGGTCACAAGGTTTATTTGGCTTTAAAATTAAAAAGATCATATCATAAGCAACAAGTGTACTAAGTTTCAAGTTGATTGGAATTCAGCTTCATCAAAAACTACCATGACCAAAAACTTTTACCTGAAACTCCCACTTTCATTTTCTATGTTCAGTGGACCGTGAAATTGGGGTCAAAAGTCTAATTTGGCTTTAAAATTAGAAAGATCATATTATAAGCATCAAGTGTACTAAGTTTCAATTTGATTGGAATTCAGCTTCATCAAAAACTACCTTGACCAAAAACTTTCACCTGAAACTCCCCCTTTCATTATCTATGTTCAGTGGACCATGAAATTGAGGTCAAAAGTCTAATTTGGCTTTACAATTGGAAAGATCATATCATAAGCAACAAGTGTACTAAGTTTCAAGTTGATTCGACTTCAGCTTCATCAAAAACTACCTTGACCAAAAACTTTAACCTGAAACTCCCACTTTCATTTTCTATGTTCAGTGGACCGTGAAATTGAGGTCAAAAGTCTGATTTGGCTTTAAAATTAGACAGATCATATCATAAGCAACAAGTGTACTAAGTTTCAAGTTGATTGGATTTCAGCTTCATCAAAAACTACCTTGACCAAAAACTTTAACCTGAACGGACGCACGGACGAACGGACGGACGAACGGACGGACGCACGAACGGAGACACAGACCAGAAAACATAATGCCCCTCTACTGTCTAGGTGGGGCATCAAAAAAGAAACCACAAACACAAGACTAACAAGTGTTAGAAGTATGTTCAGCGTGAACTATAGTATTGAGATAATGCTTCCATCTGCAAATTATACAAGTGTTGAGGCTATATGTACTTCTCTCTGTAAATAAAACATGTGTGCCTGTATGTAACGGTTGTGCTCTGGTATACAGTCATGGGCTTTGCTCATTGTCGAATGCAGAACGATGACCTATAGTTGTTAGTTTCTGTGTCATTTGGTCTCTTGTTGAGAGTTGTCTCATTGGCAATCATACCACATCTTCCTTTTTATATGTTACATTTTACACACGCATACCTGAACTGATTTGAAGAAAAAAATACCATGAGGAATAAGAATTATTAAAGGACATTGTTAGGGGATGACAAAAGTCACGTGTTTCAGCCATTAAGCACCATCAAGTAATTCCGTCTCATATTATTGTTGTCATTTTCATTGTTACCCGTTTTGTAAATCTTGTTATCAATAGCTATATTCCAGTTTGTGGGTGCTAAATTGCAAAGATAGGTATAAAAAAAGAGAACAAAAAAATATTCCGAAAATTCAAAACGGAAAATATTGATCAAATGCCAAAATCAATCTCAAATACATCAAACGAATGGATATCAACTGTCATATTCCTGACTTGGTGCAGACATTTTCGTATGAAGAACAGGCTGGATTGAATCTGGTTTTAATGCTAACTAAACCTTTCGCATGTATGACAGTCGCATAGGAATTCGATTAGAATAACAACAATGTGTGAACAAAACGAACATACATAATAGATATAAATGTTAAAAATAGGGGTACATAAAGACAACAGCAGTATACTGCTGCTCAAGTCATGAATCGATTGAAAGAAAGAAAACAAATCTAGGTTACAAGCTTAAACCGAGGACAACACTTCTAGAGGAAAACAACGACACAACAGAAACACTGAAGTGCAACAAAAACAAACGCCAACATACATAGAAATGGACTATTTGATAGAGTTTATGAAAAAGTGGGTCGATCGGATCACTGAATTGATTTTTTCGCAATATTTGTTCTGTGTATAGAGCAAGTACCAAAGTAGTTCTTTCTAAAACAAATCACTTTAAAGTGTTTATCGTTCCAAAACTGCCTTTCCTCTCTATATATTGAACACATCATAAATGATTTATTTTTAGGACAAAACTTTATATGCTTGCAGAAGATAATAGATAATATTAGAAACGATACTAATCTTACTGCTCCGGATGCTCATTTTGACTATTCTTCAGTAATACTCGAGGTCAATATGTTTGAGAAAAAAACATCGTTTAGTTATGCAACCCGTGCAACTTTGAAGTATTGAGAGATAAGTTTGAGTTATCAGGTGTGTCGTATTTCTTGCCATTTTCTTATTCCTATTGACAAAAATGTCTAAACAGGCGAAAGGGAAATAACTCCAATCTAATTGTGTGACGAACATTCATTTAATGGAACCGTTATCACTAGTCCAGCTTGTTTCTACATTTCGTCTTGTCAGTCAAATATAACATGCCAACCTTTACCTAAAAAAATGTGAAAACTGTATTTTAAACATTTGTTCTTGACAGGTCTCAGTATAAAGAAAAAAGAAATTGTTCTTATCAATTTACAGTGTTTTATTGTGTTACGATAGACAAAACAGAGATGAAATCACTTACTATCATTATTTAGAAATGTCAAGTAGTTTAAACGACAACGGATTTCTATAATTGTTCACAATAGATCTTTGCACCGGCGAAAAAGTTCTCTCTTATTTCGACATAAGGTCCGAGACCACAATTATTTCGTAGTGCATTTCTTTTAGAACATAAATGAAAATAAAAAAAATTCCACCTGCGCTTTCTCAAAGAAACTTTTACAGTGTGTTGTACTACTTTTGGGACAAATTATATAAAAATTATAGTAAACTTAATCGGCTCAAACTCAAAATATGGTCAATTTTATGTTTAGGGTGTCTTGAAATCTAATGACAGCTTCCGAAGTGCCAATTTTAAACCTTTTTCAGCTGGACCAAATCACTACTTTCCTTTAAAATTCTGGACCCAAATTTTTTTTACAGTGTTCACCCCCCTACTTGCAATTTGAGGCATTAAACATGGAGAAATAAATTTGGAAGGGATATATTACAAATTTGACCTGGGTCAGGAACAAACTTGTCCTCCTGGCACAATTATGTACCTTACAAGTTGGTCAGACTCGCACAGATCCATATATACTTGTCCTATACATGTTGGTACCCTTCAAGCTACGACTTGTCTTAATGGTACATTTATACCTTGTGGTACCCTACAAGTTGGTCACACAGATCCATACTTCTCCTGTACGGTTAACTTAATATTTGACAAACGACAGTTGAACAAGTCTAAAGAACAGGCACCAACCTTGTTCTGTATTGCATTACATCATGAATGCAATTCTATATATTAGAGAATATTAACAGGCACCAACCTGTTCTTTATTACACTTACTAATAGATTTATATAAGAGACAACCATCTCAATTATCCTATCTCTAATCATCACGTACCGCAGGGGCGGATCCAGCCATTTTAAAAAGGGGGGGTTCCTAACCCAGGACAAAGGTGGGGTTCCAATTATATGTCCCCATTCAAATGCATTGATCGTCCAAAAAAAAAGGGGGGGTTCCAACCCCCGTAACCCCCCCCCCCCCCCCTCTCTGGATCCGCGCCTGTACCGTACATATCATGGCCATCGTCTTCGTAACATCAGACGAATGACAAAGAGCTAGGATTCGCTCCTGCTTATATAACCCAATGATAGCCGTACTATTCTTGAATGAGGGGTGTTCTACCAAAGTGTCTCGTTACTCATTTGGACAGTTTCCTTTGGAACACCCCTTCACATTTGACCTGACCAATGTTTACCCGCGAAACATCTTACTCGTTTATACGTTTATTAAAGTATTATACAAATATATAAAGTAAGGCTTAATTATGGAACGCCATCACTGCCTTATAAGAAGAAACTACTATGACATGATGCAAATGTTGCTTACATGATGTGAATTCTCCTTTATATGACGTGAATTCTTCTTTACATGATGTGAATTCTTCTTTACATGATGTGAATTCTACTTTACATGATGTGAATTCTTCATTACATAACGTGAATTCTTCTTTACATGATGTGAAAACTTCATTACATGATGTCGTTTCATCTTTACATGATGTGAAAACTTCATTACATGATGTGAAAACTTCATTACATGATGTGAAAACTTCATTACATGATGTGATAACTTCATTACATGATGTGGTTTCCTCTTTACATGATGTGGTTTCCTGTTTACATGATGTGAAAACTTCATTACGTGATGTGGTTGTTTCATTACCTAATCTGAAAGTTTTATTACATGTCAGATGCGAAAATTTCTTAACGTTATGTTAAAAAATCTTTATGTCGTATTTCTATTACATTATGCCAAAATATATACATCGTAATGTCAAATGGGTATTACGAGGTCAGAAACACATATGACGTTATGTGAACACTTCATTATGTAAAAACATCTTTATAAGAACACGGGACCTCTCGGACGTTATTACGCATGGCGTTTATAACTTAAATTCCTTTAAAAGGGTATACGATAAATGGGATGAGCTAAAAATATAGGTCATAATTTTGCTAGATTTTATACAGAAATCAAATGACCCTCCTTTTTTTTTATGAAATTCTATATTAAAATTCATTGTGGCTTGATAACTGAATATTGATTTAGGGTAATGGTATGTTCTACATATTTTATTAAATATGCTATTGGAAATCATATATTAACATGATTAATGGCTTACTGTGGTATTTAAAGAAGTACTTAAGTGAGGTTTTGGAAATATGTGTCAGATTTTCAGACTCCTTGGATTTTTTCCAAAGCTATAGGGTAAAATATTTTGCCCCATAACACCGATTTTCATTTTCATAAAAATCTTCAATAGCTAATTTTGAGATCCAATTAATACCAATGCAAATGTAAGGTAAAAGTTCAAGTCAGCCTTTTCCCGCCATTTTTTAAAACTGAAATATCTCAAAAAGGAGCTCCATGACCTATCAATATTTTTTTTAGCTTATTTTATTCCTTAGATGATGCTCTTTCGACTAATAGTATCAATTTTAATTTCTGGATTTTTTAAAATTTCAACTAAGTACATCATTAAATGCATTTAAAGAGAGCTGTATATAAAATTTCTGTAAATAATGAGTGATGCTATACATTTAGAGCTTATATAAGCAAGGCCGTGTCATATTTAAAATTTTCTTTTTAAGTATAAGTCATTTTTTTTTATATATATATTTATATAAGTTTAGGAACCTAATTCAAATGAATTTTATATGAAAATAGTACTTTTTAGAGGCAATGTTGGCAAACCCCTTTCAAAAAAAAATTCGAAAATAATTCTTCTATATCATGTATATCCAGAAGTACGGTACATGTACAATTGCTTTATTACATATCTCACTTTCAAATTAATTAATCTCTTAATTTATCTAAACTTAAAAAATAAATCCATAAAAAATGACTAAGAAGTGATACACAAACATAAAAAGTGTGGACAAAGACCAGCATTGGTAGTATTGCATGGCAATACATAGTCCCCTGCCAGTTAAAATTCATTATTCTCAAACAGAAACTTTGAAATTGATGTGTAATTTGTAATGTTAAAAGTAGATACCAAATATCAAATCAATATAACGGTAGTTAGACATGCATGACTAAAACATGTGCAGAACATTGATTAATTGTGTGATTTTTCTAGGTCTAAGGATCATATTGATTTGCAAAATATCATCATATCAAAACTAGATTTAAACTTGATCTGTAACTTGTAATGGTAAAACTATAAACCAAATTTCAAATCTAAATCTAAAAGTTAATGACAAAACAATAGTGGAAAATTTATTTCTTGTATGATTTTTTTAAGTTCGAGGACCATAACTTTGCAAACAAATCATCAGACCGGAACACAATTCGCACTTGATATGTAACTTGTCATGGTTTTACTAATAATTTTTATGCCAAATTTTAAGTCAATATCTTTAAAAAACAAAATGTGGAAACCAATTATCTGAGTGAATTTTCTATGTCCAAGGGCCATAAAAAAATCCTCAACCGGAACAAAATAAGAACATGATCTGTAACTTGTCATGGTTATATTAATATATACTGAACGACTTTAGAAACGCAACACTCATTTTGTTGATTTTTTTTACCAAATCTTTTTTGATTCTCTTACAACTACTTTTCATGCTTATCATGCTTCTTTCTCCTTACAAAAAATCAAAATCAGACTTACCTGTGGTTATTGAACATACCGTTTTTTTGAAGTCGCACGAATTTCTTAAAGCGAAATTTTGGTCCCATGAAAGATTGTTTCAGTTTTTTTTACTTTGTGAAACATTTCTTTCAATCCTTTGCCTTACTTACTTTTTTTTTAAATGTTGCATCTCCATTTTGCCAAGTCTGAGAAATAAAAAAAACAAAGAACTGAATTAACCCTTAAGAATACTGCAAACATGAAAACATAAATGTGCTGCAACCATACCGTATGACTTCAGAAACTCGTTCTACTGTCCTTCCGACAACGATACAAGTAGACAAGATTTGTTGCTGGCCATCAATGAACAGATCAACGTGTAGTGACAATGAAACATCAACAGAATTTGATTATGCAACGTCATTTGCCAATCATGTTTACGGCCGCAACGTCAACTGCTAACCAAATTGCCGAGTGCCATTGAGTACAGATTCATGCCATAAATGTTTCCCATGAACTGCATTGCCAATGAATTGACTGAAGGAAAACCTGTAAAGCCCTCAAGTTCCAACCGCATAATTGCCAAAACCAATTAATGGGTTGGACAAATGCAAAATCAGAAGGTGTAAAACAGAACCCAAAAAATGTCAGACAGAATTTGTTGACCTTTCTGACAATCATTTTGGCGTTAGTAACAGGCAGTCATCGCTTTTGACGTTGACACATTCATTCAAAAATAACACAAAAATAATCTAGTGTTGCGTTTCTAAAGTCGTTCAGTATATACTAAATATCAAATCAATATCTTCAAGCATGGCCAACAACAGTGCCGTATCTCTTGCACGTAAAACACATCCTTGTAGATTTTGAAAACGAGTAGGCTAATGCCGCTACAAGGCAGCACTCGCATTCGCAAAGTGGAAAGGGATTTATACATGTTGCAAAATGTGTTTTCCAATCCACTATAAATAAATATTTTTAAAACTAAAAAATACGGAAAGCTAATTTTCCGGAAGGACATTCTGACAGACGGACAAAGTGCAAACCTAAAGTCCCCTTCAACTTCGTTGGTAAGGGACTCATAACAGTTTAGTATATACTACTGAGGTTTCCTAAAATATAAACCTTATAATAGTATAATAACTATAGGCCCTAGTTAATTCCCCTTACTTTTGGATAGATTAATTATTTGTTGATTAAATGTTTATTTTAAGTTTAATTTGATTTAAACTCCAAAGTGAGATAAAAGTAAGGATTGTTAATTTAGCTGTTTTAGTATTTAACTTTTGATGTTTCTGTAATGTTTTATGAATATTAATTTATTCAATTTGTCTTCAGTACCTTTTCTGTTCAAGTTATCCGGTTTAATGACAATATAAGTATTTTAATTGTTTTTTCAGTCGGAGTCGGCCTTTTACAGGCCTCCAAATACTCGCCGGACTGTCCACTTGAGTTTAGAGTTATTCACCACTTCGGTAGAGTTAGTCACCTCTTCTTGGTGCAAGTTTACTACTTAAAACACAACGTGAAGCCAATTTACTTTACTAAAGACTAACTCTTGGAACACTTTATTTTTCATTTTACATTTGAAATTACTCTATTTTTGAACTTCATTTAAGAAAGTTTTTTGACTCTCGTTTGTCCGCAATTATTGTACATTTGTTAATAAACATAGTTTCATTTGATTAATTGTCTGTTGTTCAGCCATAATCTGATATCAGGTGTCCCGATTGTCTAATAGGGACACAATACTGGCAACTACACTTCCCTAGAGGTGTCGTCACCGACCCCCTCCGTTACAATAGCACTACAATAAAAATACACCACCAAGAACGATTCTATAAAGTTTTGAACCCTTGCATGGCCTAATTACAATTAAATCCTATATATCCTGAACAAGCCTATGGATTGTCCAACAACACGTTTATAGTGAATATAGAGTCAGAGATTTGGGTTAAGGAGTTATGGAGCACCAGAATACCGAAAACGGCCAAACCTAATAATAAAAAAAACCCACATAGCACGCTTCTATCAAGTTTTGAACCCTTAAATGGTCTCATTAAACATTTTACATGACGTATACTTATAAGGTGACGTTCACATCAGTTAATGCAGTTCTAGCATCACGTACTGCAATATTCACATCATACACTAAAGTATTCGCATCATTTACAAGGGGTTTTATTTTAACAGCACATAAGAAAAGTTTCGCATCATGTAATGAAACAACCACATCACGTAAAGACGTTTTCACATCATGTAATGAATCTGTTACATAATGTAAAAAGTTTTCACATCATGTAATTTTATATATAATGTAATGAAGTTTTCACATCATGTAATGAAGAGTTCACATCATGTAATGAAGAATTCACATCATGTAATGAAGAGTTCACATCATGTAAAGAAGAATTCACATCATGTAATGAAGAAGTCACGTCATGTAATGAAGAAGTCACATCATGTAAAGTAGAAGTCACATCATGTAATGAAGAATTCACATCATGTAAAGAAGAGTTCACATCATGTAAAGAAGAATGCACATCATGTAATGAATAATTCACATCATATAAAGAAGAATTCACATCATGTAAGCCACATTTGCATCATGTCATAGTAGTTTCTTCTTACAAGGCAGTGATGGCGTTCCATACTTAATTCTGCCGAACTGTACATAACTAATGTAAACAATCTAACCGAAGATACCAAATCATCACAGTATTATGTAACAAAGCCGACTTCAATCCTAAATTAAATAGGTAATAATATTAACAGTACTAATATTACGGCACTTGATTCTCCTTTCGACAACTGCATTTCTCTTCGGCATGTTCGGTGAGGATAGAAGTAAAAATATTTTGAAACTCCAATAAGTTGTTTTTAACAAGTGAAAGAGAAGCAACTCTAATCTAATTGAGTGACCGACATTAATTGAATTGAATATATAATCGTGTGACGAACATTTATTGAATAGAACCGTCACCACTAATCGATTATTTTAGTTTCTAAAGTTCTTATTGTCGGTGAGATAATATTCTAATCCTTTACCCAAAAAATCGAAACTGCAATTTTGTGTTCTTGACAGGTGTCAGTGAAATGAAAACGTGACATTTTGTGACAAAGTCAATCTTTAAGAATTGTTTAATCTTCACAACAAACAAACAACGGTACATTGCCGGCTCATCTGCATTTTCGACTAAGGCAGCAACCATTTGATTTTCTGGGGGGGGGGGGGGGGGGGGGCTATGGTTTTTTTTTCTGGACAATTTTTTTTTTATCTATCATTGAATTTACAAACTTGCATTCCACCATTCCCCATGTGAAATTAAAAAATGGTTTAAAAGAAATAATCCACAATGAATTTTAACGTTAATAAGGAAGCATACGCTATAAACTAACATCTGTATTACTTTGGAATACCATCCGGCATATTTTGTTAATAGTGAACAAAAAGGTAAAACATATTACACAGAGGAACAAGTGACCTGTAATTCATATTGACAACATATTTTTTGAATTTGGAGGTAGACTTTTTCAACAAATTACCGGCATTCCTGTGCACACCCCTTGCCTTACTCTTAATTCCATGTGTATCGGAGGTCCTTCAGACACTTGTCAAGAACAAGATGAATCAAAGAAACCAGGTCATTTAATTTCACATTCAGGTATATTGATGATGTTCTTTCCATTAACAATTTAAACTTTTCTTATTGGGTTCCCTTAATATATCCTCCAGAACTAAAAATTTAAGAAATAATAGGCTTCTTTCGCCTCAATTTTAAACTTAAACCTCGAATTCGACATTCACGGTCATCTCAGTATCAGAATCTCTGACAAACAAGACGATTTTATTTTGAAATTATCAATTTACCCCACCTTAGTAACACATGCATATGGGATATATATTTTTCAGCTTATTAACTATTCCAGAGCATGTAGCAATTATTCAGGCTTTGTTAAACGTCATCAGTGTCTAAGCAGAAAGTTGATTAAATAGGGGTACTATGTCAAACGTCTCGTCCATTTTCTAAAAAAGTTCATCGAAAGGTACCAAGACCTTGTTGATAAATATTCCATATCAACTTCACAAACAATACACGATGGTCTTGAAGTATATATGCTTGGTACTGACGTTGTTTATCATACGAATAACGTGCTACAGTATTCTTTTATTTGTCTTTATGAATATAACGTTAAGTGTTTACTCTGTTCTTATGGTGGTATCCATTGGACGTGGCTCTCTACTTATAATTATACACCCCGTCACTGTGTTATTGTTTTATGATATTTTTTTCTATTTCTGTTTTATATTTTTGATAATATGGATCACTAGGCTTTTTCTGTGTGCCTTTTTGTGTTTCTTGGTTACATATGACGGGGCTCTGTACTTGTATACGTCCCGTTATTGTGATTTTGTTCTATGATAACTTCTGTATTCTTGTATTTTGCTTTGTCTGTGTGCCCTGTTTTTGTGTTTCTTTCTAGCATGTGACGTGGCTCTGTACTTATAAATCCCGTCATTGTGTTATTATGTCATAGTAAATATATATATCTGTTTGTTTTTACAGTGATTAAGATAATAACACAACGTTGGCTGCTGTACTCCTATCTTTGACATGTTTACCTATTATATGTCTGTTTGTTTTCTTCACATACCGTTGTCAATGTAATGGAATTGTATAAGACAGTCATACAAGTGAAAGGTTAAGCTAGCCATCCAACCAGGTTTGATGTGTTTAAGCTTTTGATTTTGTCATTTGATAAGGGACTCTCCTTTTTTAATTATCATCGGAGTTCAGTACTTTTGTGAATTTACTTTTTACCAGCAACTTCTTAACTCTAAGTGAGGATGACCACTAGAAAAACTCATAGGCTGGTAAATATATAATACTGAGTAATAAATCGAAAACAAACACCGCGATCCTGTATTATTATTATATTTCGATGGCTTGAACAAACTCATCCTTTTGACTACATGTATGTAAAGTAAGGTCACATCTTAGACGAGTACGTTGAGGTAACTATGTTGTGGAAATTTATAGGATAAAGATGCTTGTAACATAATTTTTTCACCGATTTATATAAATGAATCTATTATTTATGGGCTTGAAAGTAAGGTTCTTTTATTTTCATAGTGGCTAAACTGCAATATTTTAAATTCTAAAAGCGGAGGATAGCATGACATAGATAACACTTTGCAAGTTTAAAAAAAAAGAATGTTGCTTAAAAAGAAGATACCATTCTCAGGTTAATTTTGTACGAAGATGTTTTTCTTCGGAATATATATAAAAAAACTACGAAAATATGAAGAAAACTTGTAATATGAAATAATCTAGCATATTTAGCATCTTGTGAAACACTGGCACTTCATATCTAGGCATGCTCCGAAATGTAATCATTCACAAGTATATGAATTCATAGACATTTGTAGGAAGGACAACTATTTAAAGTACTCGATGGATTATAAATGCAATATATATTCATTGGTTTTGTATCTAAACTCTGATATAGGGGGAAAAGTAAAGAGGTACTGCAGTTAACGTACTTGACCCGTTATTATTAGATCTTGCAGATGCCGATACCATGCAATGTTGGAGCAAACTAATTTAAACGTAAACAGAAAATCAAAATTCACCAAAAATTGTGACCAGAGTACTGACTGAATGATTGAAAGATTCATACGTTATTTGTTCGTTTTAAATATAACAGCTGATTTTTATACATATATATGTATATATATATATATGATTTACTGTAACTTTTTTAACATTAGTCTTGACGGATGGTATTTGTACATCGTATTGATTAAAAAGTGACAGCTGATATATGCAGATGATTAAATATAGATGTGTTTAAATGAAATACGACGAGACATTTATAAAATATGTAAATTCTGTAAAATATTTATAAAATTAGATAAAATTACATTCAATATTAATTGTAATCTGATAATCTATCATAATGTTGCCATGAAGACAGCAATAAATTGTCTAATTCATTTGTTCTAAATTACCAAGTTGGTTTTTGTTTTGCTTGAAGAGGTATATGTATGGTGACTAACCATGCTAACTGATGTACATTATAATGAAAGTGCTAATTAAAACTATTGACAAAGCTGTAACTGTCCTGATTTTAAGCCGGCCATTCATACATGTATATTTTCCACTGATAGGAATTATGATGTGACTAATGTTCACAACGTTACGTTACATTTACATACTATGGCACAAGAACACAGATGTCGAACACAGTACAGGAAATACTGAGCCTTCCTAAGCAATATCTCAAGAGTTTGCATGCACAAATATTTGACTGTTCGCATACCATTTCTTGTAGTTTTTACGCCTACCATATAGTCGATCAAACAACATTCACTCTATCAGTTTTCTCAATTGAAAAGTTAATTTCAAATCCAAATTAATACATATCCATGCTTGATAAAAACAATAAGTAAGGTTATTTCATATACATATTGGCTAAACTGAAACATTGCAAATCCGATATCAAAACGGAGGATAGCCAAAAATGGTTTACTTAGTTTCATTTGACATTTTCAAACAGAAAGTAAAAAGAAGATACTATTCTCAGGTTAACTTTGTACGAAAACATTTTTATTATCAAAGTTTACGCAAATATAAAGAAAACTCGTAATTTAAATTAATCCAATAGAAACATCTTGTGAAAAACTAGCCCTGCATATCCATACTTTATAAAAACAATAAGCCATCGTCTAGGAATATGTATTTATAGAGACAGATACAAACGTAAGCTTGATGCTCTCAACACACAATTTGTACAAGGCTTCGTGTTCAGAATAAACAAAAAAACTACGAGGAACTTTTAAAGTGGACTAAAACGTATATGTACACGTATGATCACGTATGTCTTCTTTTACCGATAAAGGTGTTACGGTTAAGGTCAGGCAAATCAACTATTTGAACTTAAAGTCCATAGTCAGAGGTCAGGGTCAGAGTCATTTTGCGTGAAATACTGTCTTGAAATGGTATGCTGAAATGTTGGAAGTCAAAATAAAAATGTGGTATGAGTGCTTATAAGACGCATCTCCATCTAAGTCACAATTTGTTAAAAGTAAACCATTATAGGTCAAAGTACAGCTTTAACACGAAGCCTTGGATCACACCGAATAGCAAGCTACGAAGGGCCCAATAAATCACTTGTTTAAAACTATTCAGACTGGAAAACCAACGGTCTTATCTATATATAAAAAAACGACAAAAAGAGACACTTATATATAAACCACATCAACAAACGACAACTATTATACTGGACATCAGGTTAACTGATTTAAGACAGGTGTCTACATCAAATGATAAATAAGGTCATTCAGTTATAAATGTTACTCTGAGGTAAACAATCTGGGTCATCTACTTCGGTAAAAGACTATTTTAGTATTTATGTGGTATAATAAGTGTTTTGCACAGTGTTGAAGGCCGAATTTGACCTATAGTTGGAACTGAATTAAAATGGAAACGGGGAATGTGTCAAAGAGACAACAACCCGACAAAAAGCAGAAAGCAGACCAAGAACACCAATGGGTCTTCAACGCAGCGAGGTGGGCTTCAGCTGGCTCAGTAATAATACATGTAATGTATATTAGTTATGCGAAATGAACACCGCTCTAAACTACAAAACATACAATTGAAGCATTATTAAAATAAGAAACCACACACACAAGACTAACAAGTGCTAGGAGTATGTTCAGCGTGAACTATAGTTGCTGACATCAACGCTTTATGGTCTCTGGTGGAGGGTTGTCTTATTGGCAATCATACAATCTCTTTATTTGTATTGAGATAATGCATCCATCTGCAAATGATACAAGTGTTGGGGCCAGATACACTTGTCTCTGTAAATAATACATGTTTACCTGTACGTAACGGTTGACCTCTGGTATACAAGATTGGGCTTTGCCCATTGTCGAAGACAGAACGATGACCTATAGTTGTTAATTTCTGTGTCATTCTGTCACTTGTGAAGAGTTGTCTCATTATATTGTGAATCATACAACATCTTCCTTTTTATATGTTTCATTTTACAGACGCATACTTGAAGTGATTTGAAAAAGACATACCAGGAGAAATAACAATTATTAAAGGGACATTGTTAGGGGATGACAACAGTCCCGTATTTCAGCCATTAAACAGCATCAAGTAACTCCCTCTCATATTATTGCTGTCATTTTCATTGTTACTCGTTTTGCGACCTTGTTATCGATAGCTGTATTGTATTTTGTGGGTGCTAAATTGCGAAGATAAGTATAAAAAAAGAATTAAAAGAATATAGAATTCCGAAAATTCAAAACGGAAAGTATTGAACAAATGCCAAAATCAATCTCAAATACATCAAACGAATGGATATCAACTGTCATATTCCTGACTTGGTGCAGACATTTTCGTATGAAGAACAGGCTGGATTGAATCTGGTTTTAATGCTAACTGAACCTTTCGCATGTATGACAGTCGCATAGGAATTCGATTAGAATGACAGCAATATGTGAACAAAACGAACATACATAATAGGTATAAATGTTAAAAATAGGGGTACATAAAGACAACAGTAGTATACTGCTGCTCAAGTCATGAATCAATTGAAAGAAAGAAAACAAATCAGGGTTACAAGCTTAAACCGAGGACAACACTTCTAGAGGAAAACAACGGAACAACAGAAACACTGAAGTGCAACAAAAACAAACGAAAACATACATAGAAATGGACTATTTGATAGAGTTTATGAAAAAGTGGGTCGATCGGATCACTGAATGGATTTTTTCGCAATATTTGTTCTGTGTATAGAGCAAGTACCAAAGTAGTTCTTTCCAAAACAAATCACTTTAAAGTGTTAATCGTTCCAAAACTGCCTTTCCTCTCTATATATTGAACACATCATAAATGATTTATTTTTAGGATTAAACTTTATAAGCTTGCAGAAGATAATAGATAATATTAGAAACGATACTAATCTTACTGCCCCGGATGCTCATTTCGACTATTCTTCAGTAATACTCGAGGTCAATACGTTTGAGAAAAAAAACATCCTTATGCAAACCGTGAAACGTTGAAGTATCGAGAGATAAGTTTGAGTTATCTAGTGTGTCGTTTTCTTGCCATTTTCTTTTCCTATTGACAAAAGTGTCTAAACAGGCGAAAGGGAAATAACTCTTATATAATCGTGTGACGAACATTCATTAAATAGAACCGTTATCACTAGTCAAGCTTGTTTCTACATTTCTTCTTGTCAGTCAAAAATAACATGCCAACCTTTACCTAAAAAAATGTGAAAACTGTATTTTAAACATTTGTTCTTGACAGGTCTCAGTATAAAGAAAAAAGAAATTGTCCTTATCAATTTACAGTGTTTTATTGTGTTACGGAAGACAAAACAGAGATGAAATCACTTACTATCATTATTTAGAAATGTCAAGTAGTTTAAATGACAACGGATTTCTATAATTGTTCACAATAAATCTTTGCACCGGCGAAAAAGTTCTCTCTTAATTCGACATAAGCTAGATGAAAAATGAATGTGGGATGGTAACAAAAGATAAAAACATCCGACAAACATCTATAAGATTTCGATTTGTCTTCAAACATCTTTAAAGCCTGACAATAATCAACATTGACACGATAAAGTATACGCAATGCGAGCTGAAATAAAATAAACGTTAGTAGTTTATAGTGCAATTTAGCGATTTGTGTAGTTACATTTAAAGTTTCTTTGATGAAATATTATATCATTTCATTTTAGGGGTTTGACTTCAAAATGTAATGTGCTAAAAATGATATAGAATTTGGTATTATGTAACAAAGCCGAATTCAATCATAAATTAAACAGGTAATACTATTAACAGTACTAATATTACGGCACTTGATTCTCCTTTCGACAATTACATGTCTCTTCGGTGATGATAGAAGTAACTCTAATAAGTTGTTTTTAACAAGTCAAAGAGAAGCAACTCTTATCTAATTGAGTGACCGACATTTATTGAATAGAACCGTCACCACTAGTCAATTATATTAGTTTATAAAGTTCTTATTGTCGGTGAGATAATATGCTAATCTTTTATCCAAAAAATCGAAACTGCATTTCAATTTTGTGTTCTTGACTGGTGTCAGTGTAAAGAACTGTGTTTGTACTACGGAAGACACTGTGAAATGAAAACGTGACATTTTGTGATAAAGTCAATTTTTAAGAATTGTTTAAACTTCACAAAATTCCGTACAAACAACGGTACATTGCCGGCTCATCTGCATTTTCGACTAAATAATTGTTCATTACATGTAGATTGACAAAAATGTGTACCCGCAGTAAAAGAGGGTCTTCAGAAATACTGTGTAACTGTTTACTCGCGTAGTGGTATCAAACATATGAATTTACAAACCTGCATACCACCATTCCCCATGTGAAATTAAAAAATGGTTTAAAAGAAATAATCCACAATGCATTTTAACATAAACAAGGAAGCATACGCTATAAACTTATATTTGTATTACTTTGGAATAATATATGGCATATTTTGTTAATAGTGAACAAAAAGGTAAAACATATTACACAGAGGAACAAGTGACCTGTAATTCATATTGACAACATATTTGTTGAATTTGGAGGTAGACTTTTTCAACAAATTACCGGCATTCCTGTGCACACCCTTGCCTAACTGTTCTTAATTTCATATGTATCGGAGTGCCCTCAGAGTCTTGTCAAGAACAAGATGAATCAAAGAAGCCAGGTCATTTAATTTCACATTCAGGTATAAAGATGATGTTCATTCCATTAACAATTTAAACTTTTCTTATTAGTTTCCCTTAAAAATGACCACTTCAGAACTAAAAATTAAAGAAACAATAGACACATATATCGTTGTCGCCTCATTTTTAAACTTAAACCTCGAATTTGACATTCACGGTCATCTCAGTAACAGAATCTATGACAAATAAGACGATTTTATTTTGAAGTTATCAATTTACCCCACCTTAGTAACACATGCATATGGGATATATATTTTTCAACTTATTTGGTATTCCAGAGCATGTAGCAATTATTCAGACTTTGTTAAACGTCATCATTGTCTAAGCAGAAAGTCGATTAATCAAGGGTACTATGTCAAACGTCTTTTTACTCTGTTCTTATGGTGGTATCCATTGGACGTGGCTCTCTACTTATAATTATACACCCCGTTACTGTGTTATTGTTTTATGGTATTTTTTTCTATTTCTGTTTTTCATTTTTGATAATATGGATCACTATGCTTTTTCTGCGTGCCTTTTTGTATTTCTTGGTTACATATGACGGGGCTCTGTACTTGTATACGTCGCGTTATTGAATGTGTTTTTGTTCTATGATAACTTCTGTATTCTTGTATTTTGCTTTGTCTGTGTGTCCTTTTTTTGTATTTCTTTCTAGCATGTGACGTGGCTCTGTACTTATAAATCCCGTCATTGTGTTATTATGTCATAGTAAATATATAGCTGTTTGTTTTTACAGTGATTAAGATAATAACACAACGTTGGCTGCTGTACTCCTATCTTTGACATGTTTACCTATTATATGTCTGTTTGTTTTCTTCACATATCGTTGTCAACATAATGGAATTGTACAAGACTGTCATACAAGTGAAAGGTTAAGCTAGCCATCCAACCAGGTTTGATTTGTTTAAGCTTTTGATTTTGCCATTTGATAAGGGACTTTCCTTTTTTAATTATCATCGGAGTTCAGTACTTTTGTGATTTTACTTTTTACCAGCAACCTCTTTAACTCTAAGTGAAAATGACCTCTAGAAAAACCCATAGGCTAGTAAATATATAATACTGAATAATAAATCTAAAAAAAAAAAACCAGCGATCCTGTATTATTATTATATTTCGATGGCTTGAACAAACTCATCCTTTTGACTACATAAAGTAAGGTTACATCTTAGACGAGTACGATGAGGTAACTATGTTGTGGAAATTTATAGGATAAAGATGCTTGTAACATCATTTTTTCAACGATTTAGATAATGAAAATTTTATTTATCTATTATTTATGGGCTTGGAAATAAGGTTATTTTATTGGCATAGTGGCTAAACTGCAATATTTTAGTTTTAAAAAAGAATGTTGCTTAAAAAGAAGATACAATTCTCAGGTTAGTTTTGTACAGAGAATTTTTTCTCCTGAATACATGTATATATAAAAAACTACGAAAATATGAAGAAAACTGGCAATTTAAAATAATGTAGCATATTTAGCATCTTGTGAAACACTGGCATGCTCCGAAATGTAATCATTCACAAGTATATGAAGTCATTTTGTAGACATTTGTAGGAAGGACAACTATTTACTAAGTACTCGATGGATTATAAATGCAATATATTCATTGGTTATGTATCTAAACTCTGATATAGAGGGAAAAGTAAAGAGGTACTGCAGTTAACGTACTTGACCCGTTATGATTAGATCTTGCAGATGCCGATACCATGCAATGTTAGAGCAAACTAATTTAAACGAAAAAAGAAAATAAAAATTCACCAAAAGTTGTGACTACAGTGAGTACTGACTGAATGATTGAAAGATTCATACGTTATTTGTTCGTTTTAAATATAACAGCTGATTCTTATACATATATATATATATATATATATGATTTACTGTAACATTTTTAACATTAGTCTTGACGGATGGTATTTGTACATCGTATGGAAATACTCCTTGGCTCCACCTTCACATCTATTTGTTGGGCATGCGCGGCACATCACGCTGTTCATAGTATCATATCTCCAGGCCCGGCATTGAGGCGGTATAAATCTTTCAGCACACTCTGATAACGGTTGACACATTGGTAACCTCATTTTCTGTTGTCCTCTTCTGCCTCTACGTCCGCCATTATTACCCATCATGCCATTCTGCATCATTCCCATTTCAGCCATCTCTGTGTTTATAATAGTTACCCCGTTATTTCCAGTGTTTCCCATTCTCGCATTCATCAGCATCCGCAAACCACCCGGCATGTCCATCATGGATTCAACATATTCTGAATTCAAGTGAGCTAGATTCATTTGTCCACCATTTGAATTCATTCCCGCCTGACCATTATTCATGTCGTTGTAATTAGAATTCATTCCTGTCTGACCATTATTCATGTTGTTATAATTAGAATGCATTCCCGACTGACCATTATTCATGTTGTAATTAGAATTCATTCTCGTCTGACCATTATTCGTGTTATAATTGGCTTTCATATTATTTTGCAACATATTCATTCCACTCTGGCCATTATTCATATTATTATTGTTGTTGTTGTTCCATAAAGCCGTTTGTTTCATGTATTTTATTTTTTGAATTGCAGATAAACGCTGTTCATTACGTTTTGCGTTTTGTGGTGTCCTTGGTATGAATCCAAGTCCATCTGCTCTTCGCGGTTGTCCTGAAATAAAAATGCGAGATGAAATTTAATTTACAAAGTTAACCAGAGACATATGTTAACAGGATAATAAACGTTCAAATACTAGATTAAAAACTATGCATGCCAACTCGTATAAAACTAGATAAAAGACAATGTAAAATAAACTGCACAAAAAGGGTCAACCCTTATTTTAGCTAGATAAATGAAAAATCTTGACATATAATTTCATGGTTTCATTTCCTTAATGCACATTGTTCAGAGCTTTTGAATAAAACTAAGTAAGTAAGTAAGTAAGTAAGTAAATTTAATTTAGAGTCGGCATACATATACATAATAACAGATAAAACATGAGCTCTGGTGAGCTCTTTAACCGACTATCACATAAAAAATCATTCAAATACTACCAAATAAAAAAATGAGAAAAAAAATATGCAGTATAATGAATATGTCTATTAACTGCAAAATATACCAGTTTCATAATATCTTAAACATTTTAGAAGATTTCAACAAAAGAAAGCAAACATTAACGATCGAATCAATTCGTATGATTGTTCAAATATCTCAAGTAAAATCACAAAAAATACTGAACTCCGAGGACAATTCAAAACGGAAAGTCGCTAATCAAATGACAAAATCAAAATATAAAACACATCAAACGAATGGACAACTGTCATATTCCCAAATTGGTACAGGCATTTGCAAATGTAGAAAAAGGTGAATTTAACCTGGTTTTATAGCGCTAACATCAAATATCATTATATTGACAACGATGCGTGAACACAACTGACATACTAGGTGCAATTACAATTGTCAAAATAGGGGTACAGCAGTCATCACCGTGTCACAATCTCAATCAGAACAAAAACTGCAAACAAATATTTAACATAGAAGCACACAAAAGCAAGTATCAAATTTAACAACCACGCTTATTTCTTTCTTATTTTTGTGTTTTTTAAGAATGTTAAAATCAACCAATATAGAAATATTTAAGTCCTGTTTTACTGAATAACTAGATTAACTCTGGTGTAGAATCGTGTGTATGACATCACAATGTAAACGTCACACATATAGAGAAGATAGTATCAAAAATTATAATAGAACAATAAATTAATTCTTAAAATAATACAATACTATATGAAACTGTATCGACTCAGATGTCAAATAGACAAATAACTGTAAGGATCTTCAATGATCGTTAAAACATTTTACTGATGAAAGAAAATTGAAAATGGCAATTGGATATGTGTCAAATAGACAACAACCCGACCATAGAGCAGAAAGTAGACAAATGCCACCAATGAGTCTTCAACACAGCGAGAAAATCCTTAACGTGGAAGCGGACCTCCGATGACCCCTTTTACAAATTTAATGAAAATGGAGGTCACACGAAACTTCATAACATATAAATGAACTACGATTAAAAAAAAATATAAGGCTAACAAAGCCAAGAGGCTCCTGACCTCTGACAGGCGCATCAATGCGGCGGTTTTTAACATTTTTTGGTAGATCTCAACCCTCCCCTATACCTCTAGCCTTTACATGTAGAATGAACAAACACACCGCAAAACACAGAGTTAAACTCAGTTAAAAAGGAATCCCTGGAATCAGATGTCAGAAAGGGACCAATAGCCGCCCAATTATCAGCAAAAGTTTTCAAAATGTCAGATCAAATTGAAAGTTTTTAGCAAGTTGCATTTGTTATTTATTGACTTGCAGTGGTATACGATAAATGGGTTTATAAAACTGAGCTAGCGCATCGCTCGTACGAATTCCTTTTTATGTGAACGACATATTCGCGCCTACCTCCTGTACTTATCTACATATATCATTAGTTACACAGTGTGCTAGTGAAGTAATTCAAAAGCATTATACATCGTTTTTTAATCATGTAAAATTCATCGATAGTTATCTCCATATAAATATGTTAATTTTTTATAAATAAAATTACCAGTAGTTTAAAAAAAAATTAAAGCAAGAAGTGACTCCATGTAATTAACTGATCTTTGCATATGATATTACAAAAACAAATACTAACGAGGTCGCCGACTTACATTTTGAAGTACAGGTACATCAATATGTGGTGAAAGTATATTAGTTACGACAGTAGTCTCTTTTTAATCTCGAACAGCGAAATGACAAAATTTACACTTTTTTTACAAGGGAGATTACTACTTCTTAAATATAGAGCGCGGACTTTCATTGTGTGTTAATTTGCGGGTTTTGATTGAGTTATTTTATAGTGTGTTTTTCTTATGTTGTGATGTTATACTATTGTTTCAGAAAAATAAAGGGAGAAGGTTTGGTATACCATTAAAATGTTTTATAATTTGTTATTTGGATGGAGAGTTGTCTCATTGGAACTCATCATACCACATCTTTCTATATCCATGTACAAAAAAACTTTAAGGTTGCGACTTTCAATCTTGACGCCTTCCTTCGAAGTATGCGAACAGTACAATTGTCATAAAATTAACCAAGATATATTGTAACAGTGAACTGTTGCATTTGGGAATTAACAAATAATTGAAGATCAAGAAATTAAACGCAAACGTGAAAAGTAAATCTACTTTGTTTTCAGTCAGAAGTTGTGTTTCTAATCTGAAGTATACATGTAGTTATAACTAAAGTCTGAAATACTAACAAAATACTCAGATATTACACAACTATGTATCCGAGTATAATTTATATATATTTCGATGAATTTTGATAGTATCTAAATAGTTGTACCTAACACACGATATGAATTCAAAAATAACAATGAACGAGACTTGTTTGTCTCTAAAATAAGAAAAAAAAGTATCATTGGCAGTTGCGGTTAAATATTTATGATCTAGTCAAAGATTAGGGCTCCTGTTTGACTGATTGGTGTAACGCAACGTACCACGGGCCGTTAATGTAAAATAGCTTTCCCATATTGAATTTAAATATGTTTTTCTCTTACAATCGCGCGCATTTCCAACATATAAGCAATACAAGATTCAATTCCTACATGAATATTTTCGATATATTTACTAATTATTTTCTCACGAATAAATCCAACAAAAGCAAGAACTTTATCCCGTATACACATAACATGCCATATTCGTCTATAATAGTTTTATACATGTGCAGAGAGTGTCGACATCCCCATGGTTTAAGCGAGTCCAAAACTCAAATCAATATACAGTCGAAGAACATCAAAAACATTAAGAAAGCACTGAACTAATATCTTGTATTTTAAAGGAAACTAGAACACACCCGCGAAATCGCGGCCATTCGGAGCGTGGATGAAATTATGTAAAGTGTTGTGGCTAGAATTTTTGTAAAAGATTTAATGACTGGAGAATTTCAGGAAAGGTATCAAAAGTCATAGGTACTTATGGACAGGGAAATGTTTTTATTTTATCCCTCCTCCTTTATTTTCAAAATTCCCATTTTTTTTGTTTTCTATTAACACCAATATGAACATACATTTACTTTACTATGAACATTCAAGTCAGGAGCCTGTAATTCAGTGGTTGTCGTTTGTTTACGTGTTACATATTTGGTTTTCGTTATTTTTTGTACATAAATAAGGCCGTTAGTTTTATTGTTTGAATTGTTTTACACTGTCATTTGGGGGGGGGGGGGGGAGGCTTTTAAAGCTGACTATGCGGTTTGAGCTGTGCTCATTGTGACGGCCGTACGGTGACCTATACTTGTTAATTTCTGTGTCATTTTGGTCTCTTTTGAACAGTTGTCTCATTGGCAATCATAGAACATATTCTTTTTTGTAATCAATGATTTTTTGTAAAAGATTTCATGACTGGAGAATTTCAGAAAAGGTATCAAAAGTCATAGGTACTTTGGGACAGGACAATTGTTTTCTAGCCCGGCTCCTCCTTTTTTTCTCCAAAATTCCAATTTTTTTTCTATTAATTTTATAACACATGAATATGCGCTTATCTGTATAATATGAACATTCATTACTATAAATAAAGTGTATTTGCTTTTTACTATCACTATTGATTCTTAGTTTACTAATCGCTCCACAGCGGCCATGTTATATTATACAGATCCTTTTTATTCACTGAACATGATGAACTCTGAGCCCGCCGTGGAAAGTAAACTTTAAAATGATAGCAGATAGAAAATACACTTTATTCGTAGTATATATGTATGAAAAACGCAAACCAGAAGTCCAATCAGACTTAAAATTTCGTCCAATGACGGAACAATATCCGGACGCCTTTTTTCTCGTTTTTCTCTCAAAATAACTCAATCTGAATAATCATATGAATGGATGACAAATGCGACTATACACTGTACATATAAGACACAAAAGCATGATGATTAATTTATTGTGGAAAGAAGAGAAGCGACACACAAAATGAGGTCTTCTCGTTTAATAGTATAGATATACATGTACGGCAGAAAATGTATCTATACTATTAAACGAGAAGACCTCATTTTGGGTGTCGCTTCTCCTCTTTCCACAATAAATTAATCAACACGCATTTGTCATCTATTCATATGATTATTCAGGTCGAGTTATTTCGGGAGAAAAACGAGAAAAAAAGGTATCCGGATATTGTCCCGCCATTGGACGAAATTTTAAGTCAGATTAGACTTCCGGTTTGCGTTTTTCTGTATACTTTGAACATACATATACAACAAAGAATAAAGTGTATTTTCAGAATTCTATCTGCTATCATTTTCAAGTTTACTATCAACGGCGGTCACAGAGTTTATTAAATAGAGAGGGTCTGTATACTATATCAATGACCACCATGGATCGATTAGTAAACTTAGAATTGAAAGTAAATACACTATATTTATAAGGAATAAATTTTCATAATATACAGATAAGCGCTAAAAATATTCATATGAACTTTTGATACCTTTTCTGAAATTCTCCAGTCATTAAATCTTTTACAAAAAAAAGAAGATGTGGTATGATTGCCATGTTGAGACAATTCTCCACAAGAGACCAATATGACACAGAAATTAACAACTATTATAGGTCACCGTACGACCTTCAACAACTAGCAAAGCCCATACCGCATACACAGCTTTAAAAGGCCCCGAACTGACAATGTAAAGAAAACTAGCGGCCTTATTTATGTACAAAAAATGAACGAAAAACAAATAAGTTACACATAAACAAACGCCGGACCACCACTCAATTACAGGCTCCTTACTTAAATGTCCATAACATACTAAATGTATGTTCATATTGAAATTGATAGAAAACCAAAAATTGGGAATTTGGAAATAAAGGAGGAGGGATAAAAAAAAAAAGCATTTTCCTGTCCCCAATAAGCTATGACTTATGACACTTTTGCTGAAATTCTCCAGTCATTCAATTTTTTACAAAATTCTTCCAACAACACTTTACATACTTTAAACTACGCTCTGAATGCCCGCGATTTCGCGGGTGTGTTCTAGTATACATTTAAAACTAGACTCGCAAGTTAAATAAAACTGCAGTTTATACTATGGCTGTGCATACTCCTTTAATCTAAGATTGAAAGTATTTTTATGTTTGTTTTTGTATATGTAATGGAATATTTCGCGACTGTCATTCAAGTTAGAGGTTTAGCTAGCTATGAAATCATGTGTAATCTACCATTTTTTTTTACATGAGAAAATGCCTGTACCAAGTGTGGAATATTACAGTTGTTATCCATTCGTTTGATGTGTTTAAGCTTTTGATTTTGCCATTTGATTAAGGACTTTCCTTGTAAATTTTACTCGGACTACAGTATTGTTTGTGATTTTACTCTTTATTTTAATGAATACATGCCATTGTAAAGTAGGATTTGCACCAATGAGAAAGTAACACATAACAACAGTTGACAAATAAAGACATTTAGAGGTCAGTCTTCAACAAAAGACATATAGAGGTCAATATACCGTCTTTAACAAAGATGAACAGATATCAACATACAAACGCAAATAACGAGGAGTACGATTCACTATATATCGAGTTCAAAATTATCATGTTTTAATCGTCATTTATCTACACACGTAGATGAGTAGCTTAACAGAGCATAAGAAAGATCTGCCACCAACATAGTTTTTTAACAGGTCAAATTGAAACACATAAAAACAAAATCAAACGAGACTTGGAACATGTGTGAAAACGTTTCCTTTCCTTCTTCCTTCTGTTTTATTTGGTTTTTTTTCTCTATTTTATAGATTGTTTTACAAACTTTTAATTCAATGTATTTCTGAAAGTATAAGTGCTACATATTATATAATATCTGTTACATTGATACTCAGATGAATATCAGCAATTTGTAAGCGTATACAAAGTATGGCAAAGGACAACAAACGATTGGAGAGACCAAGTATCAGCCTTATATGCCAGCCGGAATGAAGATGATTAGTTAAATAGTTATACAAAATATTATAAAAATCCGACATACCTGCCAATTACGTAACTATATTTCGCCTAAATGATATGATTAACGCTTGTTAAAGCAAATACATGCGTATTGAATGTACTTACATATTGCAAAAAAATTATTTAAATTTTATATGACCTTTCCTCAAAGATCTGTCCTGCGAATTTAATGCACCAAAGCGCTTTGCAGTGCGATAGTATATAGCTGCTCATTACAAAAATAAGGTAGACCATTCATTCATTCATTCATTCATTCATTCATTCATTCATTCATTCATTCATTCATTCATTCATTCATTCATTCATTCATTCATTCATTCATTCATTCATTCATTCATTCATTCATTCATTCATTCATTCATTCATTCATTCATTCATTCATTCATTCATTCATTCATTCATTCATTCATTCATTCATTCATTCATTCATTCATTCATTCATTCATTCATTCATTCATTCATTCATTCATTCATTCATTCATTCATTCATTCATTCATTCATTCATTCATTCATTCAATCATTCATGACTTTATTTTCTCATAATACCTATAATGTGTCAAACTAAAAATCAAATGGAATTAAAAAGTATACAATGTGCTTCTTAATTTTTTCATTAATTGAAAACTTCTTGCACTTTACCAGCCACACTATATCTTGTTTTTGTGTTACGTTAGTAATTTGAAAACAAACTCAATATTTTGACGATATTTGTTCTGGCAGCAGCAGCATGTGCTCTACATTCCCGATTTCCATTCTCAATTTTGATTGCACTGTACATGAAGCATGTTAGTGTTTTACACTTTTTTATATCATTCGCCAATTATAATATGATTACACATTAAAACTTTTGAGAAATCAACGGCGACAGAGTCTGTATTCTTTCAAGCGCCCTTGACTCTGGTCAAAATAAATATTTCTTAGTCTGTTGAATTCTTATACATATATCTTCAACTCTAGTTATTTCAAACTTTTGTTTCCAAAATGACGTGTTATCTCCAAGTAAAATCTATACTCGATTGACATATGTGCCTTTTAAATACTCCTGACATATATAAATTTCGGTTATCTCTATTTGTTATGTCAGTTGTTCCAACTTTTATATTAAGAGTCGACCAATACCGTTATATCTAAAATCATATATGAATGTTCAAAATTTATGGAACTTGAAATCTGTGTTGTCGCATTCTCCAAATAGCATTGTAACGTGCGACACAAGGTTTAACAGAATGTTTTAAAAGTTTTATATAAATATATTTTTGGATAAACTTATAAACTGTATTTTTCATTGTAACTCACCATATATGCATGATATTTGTATCAAAACTAAGAAAGATATCCACAATCCAAAAGAATTATTCATATTAATTTATAAATTAAACGTTCAGTCCATTTAAGAAAATTAAAAACGCCTGAATGCGTAGCTGCTTGAAATATCTCCAAACATTCTAATTTGGATAATAATAATTAATTACCACAAAATATGCAAATTAGGGCAATGTAAATGTGAAATACAAGCTGATAACTTCATCAATTTTAGTTAATAAATAATGAAAACGTATTATGCCAGAAATAGCAAAATTGTTAAATATATTTAAAAACTGATAGTTATGATGTTAGCTGTGAACATAAATAATGGGAAAAGAAGATTTTTTGAAAATAAGGGTGTTGTTTACACATTTTTTATAATGAGATGCTTAACGTAAAACCTTAAGTATTTTAAAATTCAAAGCATGCAGATTAACCATAAGTTTGCTTTAATTAACTTATTTTTAATAAGTAATCGTGACAGTAAACAAGTGACAAGTTATAACAGTAAATATGTCATAAATGTGCGAGCTAAATGTTGACATTTATAAACACGTGGTTGAAAACAAACATGTAATTATTCCAGATATTTTAAAATGAAAATTTACTTTAATATTTCTTAAAGTCCTTGTTCTTTTATATTTACGTTATACATGTACGTGTTACGTAGATTCACCATTTATGAGATCAATCCTAGTGTGATTAAATTACGTTTGTTTAGCTATATTTTAGAATTAAATGTTTCCTGTTTATCTTTTTGAAGTGTAAAAGCCTTGACTGGGTTACATGGAAGCGCGGACACGCTTCCTACTGAACAATTTGTATACATTCAACGGTAATACCACCCCATAATCAGATTACATGTATGTTTAATTAGAATCTGTAATTTTGATTAGCTGAAAGCAATCACGAGGCACTCACTATGATTGCGCGTGCTAGCAATGACAAAAAAAATAATGCATAGAACAAGTAAACGAAAGTCTTTATTCAACTCTTAATTTTACAATTGTAGCTTTTGCTTCATACAAAGTGTTATTCGGTCATCGCTTTAACACACAAATAAAACATTCTTAAATGAAGCTTTTAGTTCTTAAATAATTCATATGATTTCGTCCTATGCTAGGAAGTTATATGTGTTTACGTTTGTTTTTCATTACGTTATGTTGTTGTGAAGTTGTCAGGGGAAGCACGTGTTGTCTTAAATATATTTCGAAATGCCTTGAGATGTTGTCTGCCAATTAATATAACGAATTTTATTGACACATGCATGTAATCGTAATGTACGTATATATATTTTATAACAAACAATATCAAGGAAAACATGTACAGTGACACCATAAAACACGAAATTTTTTATTTCATCAAATACGTGGGGATTATTTTCAGCCTATTGAAAAAAAAGAAATTCCCGAAGTTTAATATATAGTCCTACATTAACATACATTATACACTCTTAGTGTCTCTAGTATTATACTGGTTGAATATATACATTTTACAGTTATTTGTATTTTGTCCATAGTTGTAGTAAGTGATTATTAAAGGCTCAGCCTTTGGAAGTCCATATTCAAAAGCAAAATTGCAAAGGAGACAGACGGTAGTTACTATCATTGAGACATTAAAACTCACAAGTCAAATGAAAACAGATATACCATGAGTATATGAAAATATGACGAAATTCTGAAATTATGTCATATTCCGGACTTGGTACAGGCATTTTCAAATTTAGAAAATGGTGGATTAAACCTGGTTTTATAGCGCTACACCTCCCACTTTGTACAATAGTTATCAAAAGTACCAGGATTATAATTTATAATTACAACAGTGTAATCAAATTTCGCTATATTTACAATGATGCATGAACTAAACAGACAAACTACTAGTATGTAAATCAATTTCGAACTGCAACCGTCATTTCGATCTGAACAGACTTAAATGACTGATCATTCAATAGTAATTTTCAGATGTTCAGTCAAAAATTTCACTACGTTAAATTTGGTCAATATTCACACATATTCACTATGGTAAATTCAGTACTGTTTATACAATTCCTTTTTAGTAAATTCTTATGTTAATTTGTTTTTGAAAAGACTGTTCAGTAGTTAATTTAATTACTACCACTGGGTCGATGCCTCTGCTGGTGGACTATTAGTCCCCGAGGGTATCACCAGCCCAGTACCCAGTACTTCGGTACTGGCATGCAAATACGGATTTTTTGTGTTATTAAAATTTGCTGTTACAAAATATTAGAAATTATTTTAAATTAAGGAAGGTATCTCCCTCGTGCAAAGCTCTGATTCCTTTCACGGATTTGGCTATACTTTTTGGACCTTTTGGATTATAGCTCTTCATCTTTTATATAAGCTTTGGATTTCAAATATTTTGGCCACGAGCATCACTGAAGAGACATGTATTGTCGAAATGCGCATCTGGTGCAAGAAAATTGTAGTAGTAGATATTGTGGAGATAATTGTGCAAATCGTGATACGAGCATGAAATTTGGTATAGAGGTTGACTAAACGATAATTAAAAAAAATCAGCTGCTGGCCATCAAAACTTTTCATTTTTTCAAGATGGCCACCGCTCATTTAAAAAATGGCGTCATATCCAATTCGCTACATTTCGTAAATCCTTTAAAAACTTTGCTATAGGTATAATCCAAAGTCTATTTTGATAAAACGTAAATAACAGTTCCTATAGTACGATAAAGCAATACATAAATGACGAAAAAGTGACTTCCGGTAAAAAAATGGCGGCAATTACGTTGAAAATGGCTACATTTCGTAAATCCTTTAGAAGCTGTGTTTTACGTTTAATCTAAAGTAAGGTTTGATAAAACGAAAATAACAGTTCCTAAAGTACCATGAAACAATACATAAAACACAAAAAAGTTACTTCCCGTCCCGAAATGGGTGCAAAAACTTTGAAAACGGCTACATTTCGTAAGTCCCTTGAAAGCTGTGTTGTAGGTATAATCCAATGCAAGTTTTGATAAAACGTAGATTACTGTTCCTAAAGTACGATGACACAATACATTCACCACGAAAAAGTAACTTCCGGTTCCAAAATGGCGACGAAAACGTTTAAAATTTAATTATTTTTTCATTTTCTTCTAATTTAAAAGAGATATCACTTAATTTGTTAAGTTCAAATACCTAGTTTGGTTAGAAAAAGGCAGTTTGCATTCCGTAATATTATCTGACAGTTGCCAACACAAACGCGTACAAGGTAGGCCAGAACGGAATCGTTTGCAGTTATCAACAACGCTGGATTTTTTTGCATCCGCTTTTTAAAAGTTTCTGATACGAGGGTGCAAATGCAGCCAATGAAGTTCATTTTTGTTTCCAACTGTCAGTGTTTGTTTTTCTTTCATCCAAACCCAGTATTCATGACTTGGTACATTGTATGTGTACCTGTCGAATGCACACATCCGGTTGAGCCCACCTTGATATGCCTCTCTTTCGATGTGATCCGAAAAACATCTTGCAGGGGGAATAGCATCATAAGGGCGCTGCTTCCTGACAAATGATTCAAATCGTGCTTTGTTAACAGCAAGTGTAGATGTTGCCGTACATTATGCAAGCAAATGCTTTCATGATGTCCATGTCTCTGTCTTCATACAAAACTAAAGCGAGCAACAACATCCTTCACATCTGGAAATAATTCCAATGTCTGCCAAGCTGACCCATTCACTTTCCCGCCAAATGCTAACACAGTGTCACATTCACAGAATGCATGGAAGGAAATAATAGCAAATGCACGAGGACCAATCACATTTGATATGTCATATACATGAAGCCATCGAAAGTCTTTATTCCCTCAAAAACCTATCCACACGTTGTCCATACCTAATACTGCGAGAGCTGCAATACTTATACTACTACATATGTATCAGTACTACTTAAAATTACTTTTATCAACCATTTTCCGCAGCAAGCTTCTCATGGACAAACATACGTATAGCTGCTTGTTCTTGGTTATAAAGGGATAGCTGGGAAGTATCTGTATTAAAATTGCAAAGCACATTTCACCTTGAGTAACATAAACATTTTTATAAGTCTTTAAAGAAGCAATTCTGTCGGGAACAAACTTGAATCATTCCGTTTTGTTGTCATCTTCACTAAGAAAACGACTCCAAATCCTTGACGTTCTATTAGAACCAACATCTTTCAGTCTAGCACCAGCACATTACCTTTTTCGCGGTCCAACCTTTAAATTATCAAATACAATGTCTTCTCTTCAATACTTATCGGTGCAATATTTTATGTGAGGCAGTATGACATCGATTGCACGTGGTGGCTTGGAATTGACCATTGCTGCCCCCCAATCAGTAAATGCGTCAGAATTTGTATTAGTTGATGGCAAATCGCACAATGTTTCCAGTTTACTCATTTGCTGCGATTTAATAACTCTTTAAAGTGACATTCGTAGACATGGATAAAGAAATCTTCCAAGTCAAACTGTTTACTTTGACAAGAAACTGAAAGTCTAGAAAAGAGATCACAATCACTTTTCATGTTCTTCAGCTTTGGTTTTTGACATAGCCATTTCCAGTTTCATTTTACGGCTACAATAGGAAATTGTTCTTTTTTATCTGGTTATAGAAAGCAGATTCTTTTTAGTTTTGCATTTACTTAAAAGGATCCTTGAATTGTTCGGACCCTATATCTTGGAGTTCATATACATATCTCACCTGCCTCCGAGTCAATAATTTTCTTTAAAAAACACCTTTGTACAAGTCTTTCGACTGTTCTAGAAGAAAGTAAAATCAGAAGATGAAACTCGGTCTTCACTTTAGAAAGCCTTTGACTCTTTGTCTTCATGATGTCGTCCATCTGTTTTGAATGACTAAAACCACTATTTCGTTCAAATTCATCTACCAGTCTACTGACATCCATCCAACCATCGTCTCAAGGGGATCTTCGGTGGCACCACCATCGCCCTTCACAATTGCATTATTCTGTGTTTGTGCCTGATCAATCGTGATATAAAAAAAAACTTGCTGGTCTTACGTACAGTGAAACTACCATTGTCACCTTGTTGGTAATGCTCGTGAAGGGAAGTCATATCTCGGAGATGGATTCGTAACCGTCAAACATACTTTTCATAATCTGGACCAAATAAAGACGGTATCATGCTTGATATGGGCTGTTTGTGAGGTACGATATCTGACTCATAGAATGGGCGTATCGCCGAAAGAACAAAAGTTCTTAATTCACAATTGAACAACAGATATTAAACTGTGGTCGAGATGACTGTCTTTCCTTGCACCAGTCTATCAAATAATCGAACGACATATAGTCATGAGATATATTTTCTGCGTTAAGCCAATAATGGATCAAGCAAAACATATGCAGTTATCTGATTCGCATGTCTAGACTTAGGTTCATTTGAATATAAATAAAAATAATATGACGTTGTATGTGTTGCAATGTCGGCTTCAGTGAGGCACAAGTCCATCCACTTTCAGGCAATATATTCCCATGAATTTTAAAGCAAGCCATTTAAATGTACTGTCCACCAAACAAAACGATAACCTTATCTTCTCCGTACAAATCTGGCCATTCATACTGAACTTACTTACCCGATACCAAAAAGTGGTTGATCTGCAGCTATAATTGATGTTTGGCCAGGATTTTGAAAGTTTAACCACTTTTTTCACCTATCCATCGTATGATTGATCAACTCAACTGAATGGGCGTGTTTTCTAACAGTGACATCATAGAAGTTACAGTTACTTGAATAGAAGAGTATATTTTTTTTAGAGGAATGAAATGACGACCAAGATATGTTTACGAAATTCAAACCCTCCTCTGTTACATGAACTATGATTTACATCAGTGTGCCCTGGTAGTGGGTGCAAATCGCTCTGTATGTCTATAAATAGTTTGCGCATGCGCAAAATTGATAAAAACGCATTTATTTCATAACCTTAAATAATTTTGTCAAACCAATTCATAATATCATTAAAAATTATATTTTCGCGCATGCGCAAACCATGAAGAGTAAAATATTTATTTCTAATAAATACGTCAAATGCAAGGAATGCCGCCACCAAACCATAAAATATTTTCACTAACAGAAGGTCAAGGAACACGTTTTGTAGAAAAATAAGTATTTTTGAACTCGAAAAAACAGCCATTTTTGAAAAAGGCCGTGGCCATCTTGAAATTTTTTTTTTTCATGGCCAGCAGTTTTTTCTTAAAAAGTATATAATAATGATGCTTCGTGCTAATTTTTATGCTTGTATCATTTGCACAATTCCCTCGATTTTGCTTGCTAATATCTTCCACTATTGGTACCGTTAATTTTATTAGTTAACGTTGTTATTTACCTATATATATATTATTTTAGATTTTTTAAGATGATCCTTTTTAAAATCCGTGTCCGTCGATAAACACATGTACAGTACATGTCTTTCTAAGGGCCAATCCTTATTGGATTAAATAAGGTGTGATAAAACTTTATTTATGATTTGTTTAAATTCTTTCCTTTGTAATTTCTTTGATGTGAAAACACGGTGACCCAAGCAGATTCCGCATTGAGCAGAGCTTTTCTTACCAAAAAAAGTGCTCGTGCGATTAACACTTTCAAAACCTTTAGAAATTACAAAGGGTGCAATGCTAGCTATTAATTATACAACCACGAATTCACGTCTCCATTTATATATTTTGGTTTGTTTTTTTATTCATTGTAATGACGTTTTCAGAGAAGGCACATGATGCATTTCATTGGAAAATATCTCACTATTAATTTAGTTTGGATTGAATTTCGATCGTTTTCTTATACTATATATTAGTTTGTTTTCCTTGACATTGTTGTGAAGTTGTCGTGGAAAGCACGTGATGTCTTAAATATATTTCGGAATGCCTCGGATAGTTGTCTGCCAATTAATATAACGGATTCATGTGACACCTACATGTAATAATTATTTTGTATACATTATATAACAAGAAGAAAAATGAAAACATGTACAGTCGTTTTTGATGCGTTTTGTTATTTGATTTTGCCATGTGATTATGGACTTTCCCAATTGATCTTCCTCTAGGTTCAGTATTTTTGTGATTTTACTTTTTACACCATAATCCACAAGAGTCTTTATTTGATCAAATTAAAAAGCGGACCTTAGGTAAAAACAAAATACCCAAAGTTAAAAATACGAAAATACGGTCTGATTTTGACAAAAGGCTTGGACCTTATTTTGACAAGACCATAACATTTTTTCTGTGTCTCTTAGATTATGATGCTTTATGAACATTTTGCAGTTATTTTCCTTTATTTACGTAGTCAGAGTAAGTGATTAGAAAAGCTCGAGCATTTAGAAGTCCATATTCGAACGCAGAATTTCAAAAGAGAGAGATGGTATCAAGGAGACATCAAAACTCACTAGTCAAATGAAAATAATTATACCATGATTATCAAACAATATAACGAATAGATCAAACAATGATACACAAATAATTTCATAAAAATCTAAAATAAGGATGGGTCCCTACTAAAATCATATTATGCACCCTCACTAGTAAATCAATTTCGATCTGAAATGGTCATTTAATTATGAACAGCTTTTAAGGATGTACCCCTCTGAGAAGCCAACATTTTCTAGAGCTAAACTTTTGTTTTTAACCAGATTTTTTGGTTTAAATAAATTGGCGAAGAAAATCATATGGTGGTGCTATTCTGTTTTGCTACAGCCCTTTGAAAGTAAACAATCTGATGATTGTCCCATTATTCATCAGTTTTCGCTCATTTTTTGGCTACTATCGTTAAAAAAAATCACAGTTCCACAATTAAACTTTATTTCATACTTTTAATAAAGATGAAGTGGACCAATCTGAATAAATTTAACTTATAGGTAGGTGTTAATATAAAACAAAGTTTTGTCATATTTTGTTGTTTTTTCGTGGCAAAATTCGTCTTGGCATGCATATCAATTATGCCAAGTCAGGAATATGACAGTTCCTGTCCATTCGTTTTTGATACGTTTTGTTATTTGATTTTGCTTTGTGACTATGGACTTTCCGAATTGATTTTCGTCTAAGTTCAGTATTTTTGTGATTTTACTTTTTATATGGTCATTTTGTTATAAATTTCCTGTTTACAAAACTTTAAATGTACCAAAAAAACACTAAGGATTTTCTTATCCCAGGAAAAGATTACCTAGCGTATTTGACACAAATTTTTGGAATTTTGGGTCTTTAATACTCTTCAACTTTGTACTTATTTGGCTTTTTAACTATTTTGATATGAGCGTCACTGATGAAACTTAAGTAGACGAAACGCGCGTCTTGCGTATTAGATTATAATCCTTGTACCTTTGATAACTATTAACACCACTGGGTCGATGCCACTGCTGGTGAACGTTGCGTCCCCGAGGGTATCACTAGCCCAGGAGTCAGCACCATGGGGATGGCATGAATATCAATTATATGGTCATGTTTTTATATAAATTTCCTGTTTACAAAACTTTTAATTTAACAAAAAAACTAAGCATTTTCTTATCCTAGGAATAGATTACCTATCCGTATTTGGCACAATTTTTTTTAGAATTTCGGGTCCTCAATGTTCTTCAAATGTGTACTTGTTTGGCTTTTTAACTATTTTGATCTGAGCGTCACTGATGAGTCTTAAGTAGAAGAAACGTGCGTCTGGCGTATTAAATTATAATCCTAGTACCTTTGATAACTATTACCATATTGTCAATTTTGTAAATTTGTGATTTTCCCTGTTTTTAGAACAAAATGAATATATATATTATGATCTAAAGTTTTTTTTTATAAATACATGTAAAAATACAAAACTAAGTAATTTGAAAAGACAAAAGTGATACGGGATGTACATGTGTCTGGTAAAATCATTGTTTGTACCCCTCACGGATTTTCTCATATTTTTGACTAAACAGACTGCCTTGATTGGTAATAAAATTTGAAAATATAATTACTCAAAAACTACTGATTGTAAATACCCAATTGTTACACAGAGTTTAGTTCGAAAATGATATTTATTATATTTATTGCTATTTTCCACTTGTTTCATATATTTTGGAAAAAAAATCCATTACGAGATTTCAACGAGACTTAAACGTTAGAAGAATACACCCTTAAGATGGTATGGGAGTCTAAAATAAAAATGATAGAATTTGTTCATACTTTGCCAAAACGTTGTATCTATTGATACATGTTGAAAAATGTAATAAAAATGATAGGTCACCGCGCATTTTCTCAAGCTACAGGACGGGACAACATGACACATTTTGTATGGATTAAACAGGAAAAAAACACCATTTTGTGATTAGAAACTAAACAAAATGATAGAATTGTTAAATACTTCAGGAAAAGATAGCTTTCAGACACTGCTTTGAGAATATCAAAAGAAAAGATAGGGTCACCGTACGTTTTTTCTGGCTAAAATACAAAATAGGAAAATTCCATGCAGAATCCTTCAGAAAATGCACTTTTTTAGAGTTACCTCCCCTTAAAATGCCAATTTAAAAAAAAAATAATAAAAACAACCAAAAATAATTACTATTTGCAAAAATATCAATATTTAGAAGTTATATTCTTATAAATTGGTACTTTCAAGTGAAAATGTACATTAAACATCTGCATTCCTGCATCAAATTTTGCTAACTTGATGGAAAATCTTGACCTTTGATTCTCTGTTTTTTACAATCCAAGATGGAGTAAGACACCCATACCACCTTAAGTAACTGATCAATCAATTATTAAGTCATTTTTCAGATTTTTAATCAATTGTCAGACTTATCCACCGCGGGAAATTCAGTCAACCATAGGCGGATCCAGGGGGGCCATGGGGGCCCGGGCCCCCCCCCCCCCTTTCGTGGGAAAAATTTGGTTGCTTATAAAGGGAATCACTGAAGCGTGACTGGAGCGGCCCCCCTTATGTCAGTCAGCGCCCCCCCCCCCTTTACTAGAAGTTCTGGATCCGCCACTGTGGGACAACGTTGACACATAATCACTGTCAGTGGTAAATTCAAAACTATATTTCTTTTCATTTTTGTAGGAAGACTGTTCAAATGATCAGTGGTTGTTATATACCTATTATATTCTATTTTTCAAGATTGAAATTTTTAGCTCAGCTGGCCCGAAGGGCCAAGTGATCTCTTTTACACTTTGCGCGTCTGTCGTCGTCGTCCGTCATCGTTAACTTTTACAAAAATCTTCTCCTCTGAAACTACTGGGCCAAATTCATCATTGGGGTATCTAGTTTAAAAAATGTGTCGATTGACCCGGCCAGCCAACCAAGATGGCCGCCATGGCTGAAAATAGAACATAGGGGTAAAATATGAATTTTGGCTTATAACTCTGAAACCAAAGCATTTAGAGCAAATCGGACAAGGAGTTAAATTGTTTATCAAGTCAATCTTTACTTGATCTGAAATTTGAAGATGAATTGGACAACAGGTTTTTGTGTTGCTGTCCCCCAATTGGTAGTTTTTAAAGAAATTTAGCCGTTTTTGATTATTATCTTGAATACTATTATAGAAAGAGATAAACTGTAAACAGCAATAATGTTCAGCAAAATAAGATCTACAAATAAGTCAAACATTTATTTATCAAGATGGTCAGTTAATCCCTTAAGGAGTTATTGCCCTTTATTACGTTTATAGATCATTTTGTAACAATTTTCATTAATTTGGTAAATTTTTGTAAATTTTTACAAAATATTTTCCTCTGTAACTTAAGGGCCAAGTTTACTATAGATAGAACAAATTGTAAGTAGAAAGAATGTTCAGTAAAGTAAGATCTACAAACACGTCACCATCATCAAAACACAAGTTTGTCATGAATCCATCTGTGTCCTTTGTTTAATACATGTATGTACATAAACCAAGGTGAGCGTCACAGGCTCTTAAGAGCCTCTAGTTAATATTTACCAAAGTCTGTGTCTTTCGATGTACGCATGTACAATACATGTCTTTCTTATGACCAACCCTTCATGGATTAAATTAGGTGTGATTACACTCCTTTTGATAATGTTTATGGTGTGAAATAGCAGTGACCAAATCAGATTCCGTATCCAGCAGAGCTCTTCTTACCAACAAATGTGCTCACGATCAGCACTTTAACAACCTTTTAAATATTCCAAAAAGATGCATAATTCATCTTATACTACAACCTTTAACTTAAATGGGCATGTTATTTTCGTTTGTTTATCTATGCATTTTTCAGAGGTATTTCTGCAATTTAAGTAAAGTCCTATGCTACGAGAAATTTATATATGTTTGTGTTCGTTTTCTTTTACATTGTTGTGAAGTTGTCATGGGAACAACTTGCTGTTTTAAAATATATTTTCGAATGCCTTGCAATTGTTGTCTGTCAATAAATATAACGGATTCTTGTGACACTTACATGCAATAATACTGTTGCATACATTACATAATTAACAAGGTCAATGAAAACATGTACATTAACACCATAAACCACGAAATTCTACTTTTCATCACATAACTGGCGTATAATTTCAGTCTGAAATGAAGACAATCACTGAAGAACGGTCTTACATTTACACCATGCTGCCATATGCGTTTTGTATTATATTATCATGATTATGTTAGCATGTTCTGTGTTCATTATTTGCTTAACCTTTTTTGTTGAGGAACATAAATACTTATTTGACTGGAAACAAATTGAAATCATCTTCCACTTCCCATGTAGCAAAATACCAGCATCATCTGCTTTCGGATTTAATATCTCTCAAATCATACGTAACTTACAAGCTTTTTGTTGTCCAAATATTGAGGTGGTTCTCAGAAGACTGTGAAATATATCCAAAACTGTTATCCTTTATTAACCTCATTTACGACATTGAAAATCAATCAGTAGCTAGAAAATTTGAAGGAATGAGCCAAATAATTATTATCATTGTTACTGAATGCAGACATAAGTTAAATATAAATTTTGAAAAATAGAGATTTGAGTACATGAATGCATCTGCGGCTATACTAAACGAACATTCTAGAGGCATACGTTACCATTGTGAATACATACGTTAACAAATTTTGGATTAAACGTATTATATCAAGTTCAGGTAAATAGTCATTATCCCAATATCATCAAGGCAGCTTACTTATAAAAGTAAGAGGTATAGCAACGTGAATAGCAGAGTTGATAGGCAACCGTACGGCATTCCACAACAGATCTTGTATAGTCCTATTTAAAAGACATGAACATTTTGACAGAATTCAAAGTTGAAAAATACGGCTTGGTTTATAGAAGTAGTATGTACAGAAATCAAATATGACAGACATGAACAAATGACATCGACTGCTTACAGGTTCATGACTCGGGAAAGGCACGTTAAAAATGTGTTGAGCTTATCTTTCATAAAGATAAAATAAAACTTATTGACCCTAGTCAGAAGTCAGAACGGCAGGGCAGGAAATTTACCCTCCACATGTGACATCTATCAGTTATTAATCTTGTAAAGTTCCAGTAAACAGTCATGTCCACGTGTAACAATCCACTATAAGTGGACGGATTTTGGGTAACAATAGGTGGAATATATTCGTGGTCATCAGCATTACAACTTTTCCGTTATAGACATAACAAAAAGATGGCATCAGTAAACTTTAGAATGGATTACTTGTAATTCAATTTTGATACTAGCCACCTCTGATGCAGTAGCTTCATTGTAAGCAGTAACCCTCTATCAACGAAATCATGATATGAAACATAATGGATAGCTAAAGGTGCAATAATTAAATTGTATTTTTTTTGTCTTAAAATGCAATTATCCAAAATGAAGACGTAATTTATTTCTTGTCAAACCGGTACTTGGTGGTAGGTAGACGAGAAAGGTACAAGGACGCGGCTTGAAAGAAGAAAGAAAAAAGAGGTGTGGGCGAATGGCGGGACTAGACTCCAGTGTTTTCTGATTTTGTTCTTTGTTTATAGTGCAAATAGACAGCTGGTTAAGAGCAAATATAAAAGGCGATAGATGAATTATAGAAAAAACCTGAAACGTATAAAAGAATTAAATATTAATAGTAGCTATCAATTAAAGAAAACTGATTTATTTCTCATTATGTGTCCAGCATCCAATTGCCTGTTAGTAAATATTTGATATGATGCACTTGTGATGTAGTGTCATATAAAATGTACACAATATTAAGTAATCAAAACAAGGGACAAAAACATTTTTATAAGACACTGCATTATTACATACTTTCCAACTAAAAAACGATCGGTCCTCGGTTCCGGGCTGTAGCATTGACTTAATCTGTAGCATTCGGAGAGCATCGGAGTTCAAATACACACATTCGATTCCTATATCTTCTTGAGAAACGTAGTATTTCAAATACAGGATTGTCATCTATTTTTCGATTGCGTTGTACTCCTCCATACCTGCATGAACAAACTATTTGTTATTTTACGAAATGGCAGATTGTGTTAAAAAATAAAAAAAAAATAATGATATATTGTATGATTGCTAGTGAGACAACTCTCCACCAACGACAAAGTGATGTTTATGTTAGCTTAACTTAAGGTCGCAAATATACACCGGGCAACAAGCTTTAAAAAGGCCCCGACATTTATAAATAAAGCTAATCAACTCAAACGATAATCCAAATGCCTTATTTAAGTACAAACCAACAAGCGAAACACAACCATCTTATATAGTAACACACTTAAATAGCTTGACACATCAGATCGATACGAAGCGCAAAAAATAACAAACAAAAATACAAAAAATTACAAAACACCGATCTGAGATCCTAGCAGTTCTGAATAAATAAAGGCAACAGTAGTTTACCGGTGGTCAAAAGTCATAAATCGATACGAAACAGACTTAAATGTATCTGTTTTATCCTTTATTACATCGATGGGATAGATGGGTTAAAAATAAACACCAAACTTTCATTTTTATAGTGAGGAGACATAATCTATATGGTGGAAAGTGAATTCGGAGCTTCTTTTCTTTCTTCCAAAGAAGCTCCTCCATGAATTCAGCCTAATATGAATACAGGAATAAGTCGGCAAGAAAGGAGAGAAGCACAGTTAATTTCCATGGAAAATGGTGATTGTTTTCTGAAGAACACGTCCTTCAAACACAATATATATTTTGTCAATCAAGATTCAATCATCTTGATAATATCAGTTTCAGATAAAATTTTGTTTGAATCAGAGTGATGTTTTACAAAGTACGATTTTTTCTTCCTATGAAAAGATATGACATCTGTCATGTAGCGCTTTAGAAGATATAATTTGGTGTTACAGATAAGAGAAAAAAGAACAATTAATAGAGGCAAACAAATCCATCATAAAAAACTTACAAACACCCCTTAAATCTTCAGAAACAAATTATTGTAGAACAATGCCAACAGTAATAACGTGTAGTGGCATCTAAAATTTGATCAAAATTCTGAACTATGCGATACTTACAAACAATTTATACGCCTATAATTCATGAAATCATTTAAGCAAGTCACTTATTCAGTTTTTCGGTTTTACGTCTATATTTATTTGTAATTTTCAATAACAATAAGAGTAAATATCTAAATTGATCTACAAAACCTCGATCAAAATAGTCTACTAGAATCATACAATCCATCGTGCCATGAATTAACATTGATTTTACCCCAGGTTGCAGTTTCTTACCAATGTTTTACCCTTTGTTATTGATTGTGGTACCTTATTTTGCACTAACGGCAAACCCGTATTGAAACCAATATAAATTCCATCCCGTATTAATTATTTCTTTACAAATATGTACATGTTAGTCATAAGTAACTCTGAATATTTCAAGATGATTGCTTTACAAATATATATTTCATTTTCTTCCAAGAATTATATTAAATGGTATACATATGAATATCCAAGTGATCTACACACCAATGATGCCTCTATTGTACTGAAGCCCCGGGAGTCAAACCGATTCCATTTATTTTGTTGGAGAACTTCAACAAGTCCTTTCCCGTCCTGTGTGAATGATTCCAGACTAGTAGTGGTTCATACTATTTCTAGAATTTATGTAACTATCATTGTTGTATTTTTATTATCTGTTGCACATTTACACATCGAGAAAGTAAATAGGCCATTTTCTGATGATTGAAAAAAAAAACATCGTTTAAATCAGGGTAAAACTTGGCTGTATTGGTGCTGTGGGTGTTGATCTCAGTGTATAGCCTGCCATATATATTGTTGTGTTAATTTTTTCAATTAAACTGTTTGTTGTGTTTATGTTTAGAAAAATACAATCTAGAACCCCATTAATACTAGCCACTCATATTAATGTTCGCAGCTACTGAGAGCATGTAAAAATGTTCAATCTGTAAATATTTAAAAGTCGTCCTACAGTTTGATTTAATAGTGAACGTATGTCAATAGCCATTATAAATGGGTTCTGTATATGTATCGATTTCTGATTATTTTAGTTTTCTGAACATAGCATTAAATTTGCTATATTTTTCTTCCCTAATGTTGCACACACACCAAATTCTATGTTTGTATAACTAGAGATTAATCTATGATGTCTTACTTCATTACACATGCATTTGCTACACAGATGAGCGCTACCGATGTTTCTGATGTATATGATAGTTTGTTTGTCATACTAATTCTATTGGCTTGATATCTTTGATGTGTTTTGATAATTTATCTATTTGATTATTACTTTTGTTGCCTCTGATATTTTAGCCTGAAGACAGCAAATAGTACTAGTATTATTAATTTGTTTTTCACATTTAGTAAATGTTGCTGTATAACCTTTTCCGCAGATTCCCAAAAAAACTAGCGTAAACGTATAACTGAAGTTTCATTGCAAACGCCATTTAACATAAACTTGATGCGTGAAAGAACTTTAATGAGTACATTTTGGTAAAAGTGCGTAACTAATAAAGCAAATGTCATTTTTCGTTGACATGTTTTCCAAACATATTTCGTTAGAATTTTGACTCTTACAGTGCTGTTTTTCAAAATGGTTTATTTATTCTTGAATTAAACAAAAAACAAAAACCATTACCCTTTCAACATTTTAAGCACGTGGCGATCTTATCATCTTCAAACGACACCAGAGTGTTTGCGTCGACAGGATAAACATATCCTGTTATGAATGCATCACCCGCCATACCAATCCACAACGATGTTAAATGTCTTTCGAGAACAGGACACAATTGATAAATTTACAGATCAGACAACTGTTCTCTGATAAAAAAAATTGAAGACCTGGAAAAATATGGGTTTTTTTTAAATTTTAATTTACCTTGAACATGAATTTTAAATGGTCTTTCTAAGGCAGTTAATCTTCCCGCGGTAACACAACATCTAAAAATACCAGAGTCCGAAGCTTGCGTATTTTGTATCAAAAGTTTACTCGTGTATTGCTGACCTGGCCATTTCCTCAATCCTATCGAATATCTGCTATTCTCACCAGCGTTGATTGGGATTTTTGTAGATGTTATGTAATCTATCCTTTCCCACTAGCCGGCAATAAAAAAAAATTAAACACAGAAGAAACGATTTATCATTCGAATACAAAATGCAAAAAAAAAGGATCATTTGAATCTTTTTATGTTATGCAATTTAATACTTATATAAACACACAGAGTAATTGAAAGTTGAGGGTGTTACTAATCAAATATTGTCTTATTGAGCATCATACTTTGCTGAGAAAATCCGTCGGTAGACAGGTATTTCCAAAATCCAAATTCAATGAGCGACTCAAATAAAAAAAAACTTGTCTTTAACACATTTGTTATTATTTCTGGCTGTCTTTGTATCAATTACCACGATTTATTTCTTATATCATAAGCCGGCTGATTAAATATCACTAGGATATCTTCTTTTTTTTGCATTCTAAATTGTTATATTTGATATCAATTATTCGGGTTTTTTTGTGT
>CM034351.1:106239615-106536392 GCA_019925275.1 Mytilus edulis
TTAATTAGGAAACCAAAAGAGGAAATGATATATTTAATTGAATTATAAAACTTAACAATATAGAATCTATATCATTTTAAAATTGAATAAAGGCATATTTCTCTTGACACTTTGCATAAATAAATGAGGAATTAAACATCAAAACTGACCAAAATTTCCAGATATACATTATGTCCGTTATAACAGATTCAATATAAGGTAATAAAATTAACGGTGCCAATTTTCTTGCACCAGATGCGCATTTCGACAATACATGTCTCTTCAGTGATGCTCGTGGCCAAAATATTTGAAATCCAAAGCTTATATAAAAGATGAAGAGCTATAATCCAAAAGGTCCAAAAAGTATAGCCAAATCCGTGAAAGGAATCAGAGTTTTGCATGAGGGAGATACATTCCTTAATTTATAATAATTTCTATCATTTTGTAACAGCAAATTTTAATTACACAAAAAATCCGTATTTTCATGCCAGTACCGAAGTACTGATTACTGGGCTGGTGAAACCCTCGGGGACTAATAGTCCACCAGCAGAGGCATTGACCCAGTGGTAGTAATAAAATTAACGGTACTAATTTTCTTGCACCAGATGCGCATTTCGACAATACATGTCTCTTCAGTGATGCTCGTGGCCAAAATATTTGAAATCCAAAGCTGATATAAAAGATGAAGAGCTATAATCCAAAAGGTCCAAAAAGTATAGCCAAATCCGTGAAAGGAATCAGAGCTTTGCGTGAGGGAGATACATTTCTTAATTTATAATAATTTCTAACATTTTGTAACTGCAAATTTTAATAACACAAAAAAGTCCGTATTTTCATGCCAGTACCGAAGTACTGGCTACTGGGCTGGTGATACCCTCGGGGACTAATTGTCAACCAGCAGAGGCATCGACCCAGTGATAGTAATAAAATTAACGGTACCAATTTTCTTGCACCAGATGCGCATTTAGACAATACATGTCTCTTCAGTGATGCTCGTGGCCAAAATATATTTGAAATCCAAAGCTTATATAAAAGATGAAGAGCTATAATCCAAAAGGTCCAAAAAGTATAGCCATATCCGTGAAAGGAATCAGAGCTTTGCATGAGGGAGATACATTCCTTAATTTATAATAATTTCTATCATTTTACTTTGGAACAGAGGTGCTTGGTCAATTTTTTCAAAACTTGGCAGGGTTAATAAAAAGATCATTTTGAATAATTTCAAAACTTAATAGTCATATATATCATTTAGTATGATGAGTAAAATTTTAAGATGTTTTCTCTGATACCGCAAATCAAAAAGATCATCAATCGAAAATAGATTTATGAAAACATCTTACAGGAGTTAAACGATCATGATAAGATGATGAATTCAGTAAAGCACATGTAGAGCATTTGAAAAATAATGAATATCTAGAGCATGAAGGATATGTCAACTAAGGTTTAGACCAACACCTGAGTACAAACTATTTTAGTTACTCGGGGCAAGATGAATAACATATCAATTGTGTATGTTAACCGTGAATTAAGAGAGCTAGCAGAATGCATGAGTCAGTTGAATCAGGCATACAGGTGCGGGATTTTCTTGCTGTGTTGATGACCAAGTGGTTGCCTTCGGTTGTTTTTCTGCTCTTTCTTCGGGTTGTTGACACATTCCCTTTTTCAATTTTCAATTTTATTATCTATTTGATTGTTAAATTAAAATTTTAGTTATTAAAGTTTATGTTCAGCTGTTTTGGAATTAAAACGATAGAACATTGTCGCGTTCGTTAATTATTCTGGGGCAAACACTCAATCTGTAAAACTTTGACTTTACAAATGACTCTTTGATTCTATAGACTTTTTCACACTGTAAATTATTATTTATTTTAAATAGTTATATTATAGAAAAAGGGGGAAAATTTGGTACTATTAAAACGTTAATCCCGCTGCAAATGTTTGCACCTGTTCTTAGTCAGGAATTTGATTTACAGTAGTTGTCGTTTCTTTATGTAATTTATACGTGTTTCTCGTTTCTCGTTTTTTTATATAAATTATATACCGTTGGTTTTCCCGTTAAATGGTTTTACACTAGTAATTTTTGGGCCCTATAGCTTATTGTTCGGTTTGACCCAAGGCTCCGTGTTGAAGGCCGTACATTGACCTATAATGGTTTACTTTTATAAATTATTATTTGGATGGAGAGTTGTCTCATTGGCACTCAGACCACATCTTCCTATATCTATATATGTTTTGTAACCCGAAATATAAGGATGTCATTACATGGCCATCCAAATGAACATTTAAGCTAAACTTTACCCATAGTTATTTGTTGCTTTTCATTTTCATTTAAGCAAAATTTGAGATATTTCATATACATTGTACTCATTCTTTTAAACATGTTGTAAAGAATTCGAAAACTGAAAGCACATAATACAAATGAGAATAGGTGTTCATATGATAATTTGTGGGCAGGGTGGTAAGAGACAGATTGACAAAGATAAAAGGATACAATTCCAAGATGAAGTTCATTTTTGTTGGCATGTCCAGCATTCGAACAACAACGAAAACAAAATGTTTATTATTTCACAAATCAAAATACAAAAAAGCAGGTTTTATTAAAACCTTAAACATGAAGCAACATACAACACTGTATTCTTTTTATTTATTTTCTTTAATGATCTACAATTATAGAAAACAACTGATATTTTGGATTATAGTTGTTTCTATTTGTAACCATTATATGCAACCAATTGTTATTGGTTTAATACAGCACGTATTGTTATTGTTATTATTATTATTATTATTATTATTATTATTATTATTATTATTATTATTATTATTATTATTATTATTATTATTATTATTATTATTAATATTATTATTATTATTATTATTATTATTATTATTATTATTATTATTATTATTATTATTATTATTTTTATTATTATTTTTTTATTAATGGTTTGAACAAAAATCATAGTTTATCTTTATAGGCCGGTTGAAGGATAGATATGAAATTTCAGCACTTCTCATAATAAAGCATGGCTCAAACTTAAACGCAACATCCGTCACTGGAGAAAAGCCTCTTGATCTTGTTGTGCAAAGTATGATCAAAGAAATTAAGAATCTCGAGCTTAAAGGAACAAAGCCAGATACGTGCATGGAACTAACAATCGATTTGTCTCTATTTAATCTACTTGTTTGTGGAGGTTCAGATCTATGCCCTGTAGATATCAATACAAACGAAGCAAGGTACGTATAACTTCCTTTTTACACAAAGGCCCCTTTATGTGTTATTGTTCGTAATATAAAAAAAAGATATGTTTAGATGGAAAGAAAATAAACCAGTTCAAAAGGGATTTTCCATGAAGTAGATAGAAGTAATAAAAAGTTTTAAATAGTTGCTACCAAACACTCAAAAAAGTCAGAAAAAAAATCTTATTCAAGGAAACTAAATAGAATAAATCAACCATAGCCCAAGTGGCAAACACGAACAAAGGCTTTTTTTTAGTTACTTTAAAGAATAGATCATCAGAAAATACAAAAGACAGTTCGGCATTGAAATTAAATAATTATAACAGACATAATACTTTGCTAAACCGTTCGTGCGTCCAAATATTGGTTTCCGTTCTTCATTTGTCTTTACCAAATTTCTGAAAGTTTTGTAATGCTTATTACAAAACAACACAGATCAAAACACAGATCAAAATCGAAATTGGTTGGCTTCACTTTCACAGTTAATTAATTGAGTTCCTTTATAACGTCCGATGGATATATTCCCAATTTATTTTCATTACTCTAAGGAACTCATTTCCACACTTATATGAGAAATAAAACAAAAATATTTAAGCTTTAATTTTTTTCTCTCGATAAGATCAAGTTGGTTTTTTTTTCGAGCGCAAAGGGGTGGGGTGAGTGAGTGGAGGAGGTATTTTGTCAAATGCTTTGAAATAAAGAGAAACTTATATGGAACCGTTTTTTTTTTATATTATTAGAATTCATGCCAGACAATTCAAATAACAAAATATATCAAAAACATTAATCTCGCCAAAACATAGAAAAGACGAATATGTGGTATGATTGATAATAAGACACCTCTCCACAAGAGATCAAAATGACACAGAAATTAAAAACTATAGCTCACCGTACGGCCTTCAACAAATGAGCAAAGCCTATACCGCATAGTCGGCTATAAAAAGGATCTGAAATGACAATGTAAAACAATTCAAACGAGAACACTTAAAACTGTCAAATATATAAGCATACTGTACTTAAAATACACTATTTGTGAGAATTATATACCGTGTCTATGTTTTAGTTACACACTGTGCTTTTCACGTTTTAGAATAAATCGAGATACAGATCGATCATCATTGCTCTCGCTAATAAGTAACGGACTTTTCCAAACTGCCGAATACCTATTACATTGTGGATGGAATATCAAACTAGAAATGTGGTTTCATGCCTTTGATGTCTCCAAACTTGGTTTGGAAAATCTAAAAAGAAATAACGGCATCTATAAAAGGCATGGAATTGAATCAAAAAAGCAGGATTTAAATCTTTCTTTGAAAACTTTGTTAACAGTCAGAAATCCTTAGCAAACATGTGTAGGGAAGAAATTCGACAACAACTCTTAATGGTATCAAACGGTTCTGAAATTGAAACTAAGATTTCAACACTACTGGTTCCAGCAAAAATTAAATGTTTCCTATCGTTGAAGGAATTCATCCAAGACAACGAAATTATTCAGCTTGAAAAAACAGAAAGGTATGTTTTAAATTCGTACAATTCTCTGTTACAATGCTAAATATGATTGCAGTCGTTTTATCCGAAGCAAAATATGCATATTCAAACTGTTTTGCACAATTATATGAACATGTTTGCGCCTATTTTCTATTTCCATTAAGCTATATAATTTGGGAAACAAAGTCAATACCTTTTTTCCGAAAAAAAAAGAAAGAATATTATGGTCCTTAAACAGGAAATAAACGTTTTTTTTAAATTATTTATCCTTTTTTCCTCGTTCCTTTCTTAAGTAAATAATTGTTGTAACCATTCCATTTAAGGAATTAGAAGCGATCAAAGTTTAAAAAGTATTTTGTAATGAAATTAATGGATACTTAGACCGGATAATCAATTAGTCAATTCTGCACTGTATCTATTTATTTTCATTTTTACCGGCAAATAAAAATGGAATAACAGGAATGACCATCATATGCATATACAAATCACATACAAAAACTAATGGTTAGTTAAATGTTTTCTAAAGATTTCCCATTTTCTTTATAATTTTTGTATTTTTTCTGCTTGATGTCGGTGGTTTTCTTCGAGAACTAAAGAATTCTTCGACCAAAAAAAATGAAAAAAAAAATGGTCGCTGTGATATAGCATAGGGTGTTGAAATTATGTTGCACGGCAGCATTCAATCAACCCCTTCTGCCTATGTCTACATAAAGTTAACGTTGGTGCAATAGAAGCAATCATATTCAACTTGGTCTTTTTATAAGTATTTAATTAACATCACTTACAAATTATCAACATATTTGACTAGTTCGTTCAAGATAAACGAATATTATACTGTTGCTCTTTTGTCGGGTTGTTGTCACTTTGACACATTTTCCGTTTACATTCTCAATTTAAAATTATTTTTATGCAACATCGTTGTATAAAATTGTGATTCTCTCAAAGTAGTTGGGGGGTTCTTGCCATTCACTTTTCTTGGGTGCGACACAGTTCAATGAAGATGATAGATCGTAACTCCCATTTGTCACCTAATTATATCAAACTTATATTATATTAACTTGATATTAACATTGATCATGAAAATATTTCAAATTTTTGTTTTCTACATAGCCTTATATAAGTGGAAATCAGTAACCGATTGTTTCCTAAAATGCAAGGACTCATTTACATCTTATATTTTTAATTTACGTACGCACTTCAACGTTATTTCTCAGTAACTGTCAACATATAGCCTGACATTAAGAATAGGTTAACAATATTTGGTACATTATAAACTGTAGAAAAAACGTCTCAGATTCAGTAGTTGAATAATGTGGTTATTTTTTGTGCTTTATTTTAGGTAGATGTCTTCTGGATTTCAGTTATTGATAGTAGACGGATCATACGGTGGTCATCCAATTTTAAAACTAGTCCAGTTTTCTCTTTTAACGTTTGTCTTTGCAAATGATATAGCAAAGACAGTTTAACTAAACAAGAGTTTTGTCTAATTAAACATATCTAGATGAAACTAGATTGTTAAAATTAAATGGTAATCTAAACATGGCATTGTTAGGTATGAATCATATTTAATTAATTATGCGCCCTCTGGCCACTACTTTTCTCGTAAATGGAGTAATCGTTGTGATCGTAATATAACGACTGGATTATTCGTGTTATTTTTTTTTGTGTATTTAAATGAAATGTTAGTTTTTGGTATGTTTTCGTAAAGTTTTCTCCATTTGCATGATGCTTGGTGATATCACAAGATAAATAATTAATGCAAACATTACGAATCCACCTAATTAACTGTTATTTGTATTGGTTGTTTATATTATTGAAGAGTATCATTGATAAATTGTTTATGCTATTGTAAAAAAAAAATGTTTTTTTGTGTATCGTTTTATTTTCATTGGATTTCTTTTCTTTGACTTGTATCACTATATTTCTGTATTAATTGCATGTATAAAATAAAGCTCCCGGAGTCATGGATATCTTTTCAAATTGTAAAAATATAATCAATAGACCTTTGTTCATTTACTTACCTCTTATGGTATCTCCGATTAGCACAGAAAATAAAATACAATGTACACGTCAGCAGTTTCAAGTATTAAAGTACTATTGACCATTGTTTTTGCTGATTATAATGTTTTACAAATTGTATTGAATATGCAGTATGCTTTTAGCCAAGGAGATACATTTTCAGGTAAGGAACTTACCGTCACCATGCAGCCTTCGACAGTGATGAAATCGCTATATGAAGAGCTAATCAAATGTTGCTACATTTTTTGTCATAAAATTCAATTTCACCATTCTTCCGATCTGAATGTGTGAATAGTCAAATTATGAAATAGACTTTCCTCTTTGTGGTGTATCTTTTATTTCTTTGTGCACTTCAAAGGGATAGCTTCAGTCAAGATAATCACCAACTAATGAATTATTCGGGGAAAATGTCATCATCTGTATTTTTGTAACGTGTAGTTAATATCAATTGTTCATTTGATGTTCACAAATACTCGTTTACTGGCTTCGTTTGTGACAATATGATGGCTTAAAATATATATATAGATATATATTATATATATTTATATTTATATTTATGATTATATATTCTCAAAAACGTTTATTAAATTGAATAAAATAAATACAGGGGAATATCCATTAAGAAAAACATGACCTTGTAAAAGGTTGTTCAATTGACCTCTAGGTTACATATAACATGTTTACATGCAGTCCAGGTGGTGAGATATAGTCATTACAATTAGTTAGTGACAATGAATATACGTGCATTCTTTGACCATCAATCTCCAGGTTGGTCAAAGCATGTCAAAACATGTCAATTAAAGTCAACTTAATATATATTCATCCCTGCATCTTTTGATTTAAGACTATAATGGTCAAATTAATAGAAACCTTGACACTGTTTATATTCTGTATATATACTTGTGTATTTTACTGTATAGAGGAGACCGTCCGTTATGGACACTGGTCCAGACGGGTTTTAATAAACAACTGTTCCAAATAACCATGTGTGGTGTTACACGTTTTCGAGTCGCCAGTAAACTGAGTTTGCGACCATCAAATCACTTATTGGTGCCGTCGAAGCTTAAAATAAAATTAGTTATATCCTTAATTACTAGCCAGGATATCTGGACCACATGTCGTTTAAAGCTGATTGTGGAGGACTAATGTTGTAAAATTTCTTTGTTATTAACTTAAAAAAAACTTTTATTTAACTTTTCCTTTCAGCAAATATGTGTTAATAACCAATAACTTGTATGTTGTTTTATTATTTGTATTGTGTCACTGATATCACTCGTTTGTAAAAACTGCACAATATTTAATTAATATCAAATAAAATAAAACTTAAAAGTCTGCAACAATGCATTTAGTGATTATGTAAATATATATAAAAAATATAAATTAAAAATATCACACATAAACATCAGAATTAAAATATAATACCGAACTCACATGAAAATTTAAAAACGGAAAGTCAACCAATCAAATGGCTCAAATACAACAAACGAATGGATAACAACTGTCATAACCCTGACTTGGTTCAAGCTTTTTTGTAAGTAGAGAACGGTGATGATAACCTCTCGCTTGTATGACAATTTCATTATATTGAAAGCAATGCATGAACAAAAAAACTAAACAGGTATAATTTATCAAATGTCAAAAATAGTGGCACAGCATTCATCATTGTGTTATAATCTTGGCATCTATAAAAATTAAACCAATTAATATTTCAACAAAGAAAAAATCATATAGATAACACACGTTAGCAAAAACGAAAGACAAACATACAAAAATTCATCATAGTACAATAACGGGATATATAAGTACCGAGCCACGTCAAATGGATATGACCAAAAGTAATATATAAACATTAAAATCAATAATTTACAAAAACAAATAAAAGAACACTATAACAAGTAACTAATAAGTAGAAACCTATTGGACAACACTGTGTTATGAATGGCTTTAATTTTTAAATTATAGGGTCATTATTGAAAGCTTCATCGGATACAGATAAGTAAAGATAAGTTAGACTGTCGTGTCAATTTATTGTGTAATGAAACAAATTGAAAAACAAATATAACATTATTATACATATTAATCTAAAATTAATAGATTATTATCGCACATTAATAATACTTAGGTTTTCAAAAAGAAATTTTGTCAATTATATTTTTCTAATTGAATTGTTATTTTTCTTTAAAAGGCTTATCTTCTGTTCGGTGTACAAGAAAGTAAGATCGCAAAAATACTGAACTACGAGGAAAATTCAAAACGGAAAGTCCTTAATCAAATGGCAAAATTAAAAGATAAAACACATCAAACGAAGGGATAACAACTGTTATATTCCTAACTTGGTACAGGCATTTTCTCATGTAGAAAATGGTAGCTTGACCATAGTTTTATCGCTAACTAAACCTCTCACTTGCAAGTTGTTTTCGTTTTACAGCACTGGTATAGTTCCTGACTCCAAATTTAATAAACTTGATATCAGAATAAATGAAAATGCATACCTTTCAAAAATGAAGAACAATGTTGATTTTAATCATTAAGATTTATAGTCAAGTGCAAAAATATTTCAGCCAATATTTACTTAAGGTTTCATCAATAAAAATAATATTTGATAGAACAAATGTATAATCAATACAATGTAAAACAAATATATAAATTTATATTTACATGTCACATGTCGGATGCCTTGATGTAGATGCATATAGTAGAATACAAAATTTTATGATCAATAAAAACAACAGTGTTCCTAGACAAATATCCAAACTAGAGGCTCTAAAGAGCCTGTGTCGCTCACCTTGGTCTATGTGAATATTAAACAAAGGAAGCAGATGGATTCATGACAAAATTGTGTTTTAGTGATGGTGATATGTTTGTACATCTTACTTTACTGAACATTATTGCTACTTACAATTATCTCTATCTATAATGAACTTGGCCCAGTAGTAGTTTCAGTGGAAAATGTTAGTTAAAATTTACAAATTTTATGAAAATTGTTAAAAATTGACTATAAAGAACAATAACTCCTTAGGGGTTAATTGACCATTTCCGTCATGTTGACTTATTTGTAAAGCTTACTTTGCTTAACATTATTGATGTTTACAGTTTATCTCTATCTATAATAATATTCAAGATAATAACCAAAAACAGCAAAATTTCCTTAAAGTTACCAATTCAGGGGCAGCAACCCAACAACAGGTTGTCAGATTCATCTGAAAATTTCAGGGCAGATAGATCTTGACCTGATACACAATTTAACCCCCATGTCAGATTTGCTCTAAAGGCTGAGGTTTCAGAGTTATAAGCCAAAATCTACATTTCACCCCTATGTTCTATTTTAGCCATGGCGGCCATCTTGGTTGGTTGGCCAGGTCACCGGACACAATTTTTAAACTAGATACCCCAATGATGATTGTGGCCAAGTTTGGTTTAATTTGGCCCAGCAGTTTCAGAGGAGAAGATTTTTGTAAAAGATAACTCAGATTTACGAAAAATGGTTAAAAATTGACTATAAAGGGCAATAACTCCTAAAGAAATCAACAGACCATTTTGGTCTTGTTGACTTATTTGTAGATCTTACTTTACTGAACATTTTTGCTGTTGACAGTTTATCTCTATCTATAATAATAATCAAGATAATAACCAAAAACAGCAAAATGTCCTTAAAATTATCAACTCAGGGGCAGCAACCTATCAACGGTTTGTCCAATTTATCTCAAAATTTCAGGGCAGATAGATCTTGACCTGATAAACAATTTTACAGGATGTCAGATTAGCTCTAAATGCTTTGGTTTTTTTTAGTGATAAGCCAAAAACTGCATTTTACCCCTATGTTCTATTTTTAGCCATGGCGGCCATCTTGGTTGGTTGGCCAGGTCACCGGACACAATTTTGTAACTAGATACCCCAATGATGATTGTGGTAAAGTTTAGTTCAATTTGGCCCAGTAGTTTCAGAGGAGAAAGGGATCAACAGGCCATTTTGGTTCTGCTGACTTATTTGTAGATCTTACTTTACTAAACATTTTTGCTGTTTACAGTTTATCTCTATCTATGATAATATTCAAGATAATAACCAAAAACAGCAAAAATTCCTTAAAATTACCAATTCAGGGGCAGCAACCTATCAACGGGTTGTCCGATTCATTTTAAAATTTCAGGGCAGATAGATCTTGACCTAATTAACAATTTTACCCCGTCAGATTTGCTCTAAATGCTTTGGTTTTTGAGTGATAAGCCAAAATCTACATTTCACCCCTATGTTCTATTTTAGCCATGGCGGCCATCTTGGTTAGTTGGCCAGGTCACGGGACACAATTTTTAAACTAAATACCCCAATGATGATTGTGGCCAAGTTTGCTTTAATTTGGCCCAGTAGTTTCAGAGGAGAAGATTTTTGTAAAAGATAACTAAGATTTACGAAAAATGTTTAAAAATTGACTATAAAGGGCAATAACTCCAAAAGAAATCAACAGACCATTTTGGTCTTGTAGACTTATTTGTAGATCTTACTTTACTGAACATTTTTGCTATTTACAGTTTATCTCTATCTATAATAATATTCAAGATAATAACCAAAAACAGCAAAATATCCTTAAAATTACCAACTCAGGGGCAGCAACCTATCAACGGTTTGTCCAATTCATCTCAAAAGTTCAGGGCAGATAGATTTTGACCTGATAAACAATTTTACAGGATGTAGGATTAGCTCTAAATGCTTTGGTTTTTTGAGTGATAAGCCAAAAACTGCATTTTACCCCTTTGTTCTATTTTTAGCCATGACGGCCATCTTGGTTGGCTGGCCAGGTCACCGGACACAATTTTGTAACTAAATACCCCAATGATGATTGTGGTCAAGTTTAGTTCAATTTTGCCCAGTAGTTTCAGAGGAGAAGATTTTTGTAAAAGATGACTAAGATTTACGAAAAATGGTTAAAAATTGACTATAAAGGGCAATAACTCCTAAAGGGGTCAACAGATCATTTTTGTCCTGCTGACTTATTTGTAGATCTTACTTTACTAAACATTTTTGCTGTTTACAGTTCATCTCTATCAATGATAATATTCAAGATAATAACCAAAAACAGCAAAATTTCCTTAAAATTACTAATTCAGGGGCAGCAACCTATCAACAGGTTGTCCGATTCATCTCAAAATTTTAGGGCAGATAGATCTTGACCTAATTAACATTTTTACCCCGTCAGATTTGCTCTAAATGCTTTGGTTTTTGAGTGATAAGCGAAAAACTGCATTTTACCCCTATGTTCTATTTTTAGCCATGGAGGCCATTTTGGTTGGTTGGCCGGGTCACCGGACACAATTTTCAAAGTAGATACCCTAATAATGATTGTGGCCAAGTTTGGTAAAAATTGGCCCAGTAGTTTCAGAGGAGAAGATTTTTGTAAAAGCTAACGTCGGACGACGACGACGACGACGACGACGGACGACGGACGAAGGACGCCAAGTGATGAGAAAAGCTCACTTGGCCCTTTGGGCCAGGTGAGCTAAAAATTAAACCAATCCAACTGTCATGGATATCAACTAAGAAGTAGGTCCGGTAAGCACCGATTTTGGCCTCAAATTTCAGGTCCATCGGACGAAAGATTTTGACCACTTTTTAAACACTTAAGTGTCTATTTCATTTGAATCAATTATTTTATGCGAACGATTTTAACTGATTTAGTCATTTAAAAATTCAAGCTCAAATATGAAAAATCTACCAAATATGCCAAAATATGTCACTTTTCAGATGGTTTTTGTCAAAAATTAAAGTGGCCGTGTTCATCCTCAACCTTTATATATGTTATGTATTATCATAAAATCAACTTACATTTCAATATCAAGGATGCACACGAATGCGGCCACTTTCGTTTTACACGAAAACCGTCTAAAATTTAACTAAAATGCTAGAATTGTCGAGATTTCAGTAATTTAGCAATGACTTAATGGTGCTAGTACCCAATATATGTGTATTGTATTGTCAAAACCAGTCCATATTTATGTAGCAGAAGCATTCTACTGTCTAATAAATAACTAAAAGTTTACATTTTAGCAATTTTGTAAAACTGCTATATTTTGGGGCCGAAAAGTGGTCTTACTGGATAAACTCCTTTGGAGATTAATTAATTAAGCCTAAATATTGAACGCAAAGATACCATAATATTCAAGAACATGTTAATATTGAGACCGAAATTAATACCTGATTGTTGAAGAAAACGGGACCTTGAACAAAACTGCATACACCCTTCTGAGTATACCATACTTTGTTTATATTCCGAACTGAACATATGACAAATCAGGACTACCTCGTGCGACGTTACACTACTTAAGGCCTTGGTCGTTTTATTTTCTATAGAGTATATAGACATGACCGTCTTATAAATTATTAAAGACATAAAACAGAAACAGAAAATCACCTTGTCATAAAAAATCTGCATTTGTGATCGGTATGGTCGTGTCTAGTCATAAAGACAAGTGGGTATTTAAAAAGGTTTATAAATAAAGTTTTTATGTTCAAAAATCGTATGCAGTGGTGGAAGAAAAAAGCATTTCCCTTGGCTTAGGGAGATACAAATGTTTTTTACCCTCGGACAGCCATCCGAAAAAGGAATTTTATCATGTAAACTAATTTTTATATCCTTCTCAGAATAGGGAGACAAATGCGTAATATACTCCTTTATATCAGGTAACGCATGCTGCCTTATTCATTTGTTGTAATTACTTTATTTATGACTTAATATACATCTTTAAATATATTGGAAAAGTCAGCTTCACAAACATTAATATACATCGTAAAGTTTAGTTCAATTTGGCCCAGTAGTTTCAGAGGAGAAAGGGATCAACAGGCCATTTTGGTTCTGCTGACTTATTTGTAGATCTTACTTTACTAAACATTTTTGCTGTTTACAGTTTATCTCTATCTATGATAATATTCAAGATAATAACCAAAAACAGCAAAAATTCCTTAAAATTACCAATTCAGGGGCAGCAACCTATCAACGGGTTGTCCGATTCATTTTAAAATTTCAGGGCAGATAGATCTTGACCTAATTAACAATTTTACCCCGTCAGATTTGCTCTAAATGCTTTGGTTTTTGAGTGATAAGCCAAAATCTACATTTCACCCCTATGTTCTATTTTAGCCATGGCGGCCATCTTGGTTAGTTGGCCAGGTCACGGGACACAATTTTTAAACTAAATACCCCAATGATGATTGTGGCCAAGTTTGCTTTAATTTGGCCCAGTAGTTTCAGAGGAGAAGATTTTTGTAAAAGATAACTAAGATTTACGAAAAATGTTTAAAAATTGACTATAAAGGGCAATAACTCCAAAAGAAATCAACAGACCATTTTGGTCTTGTAGACTTATTTGTAGATCTTACTTTACTGAACATTTTTGCTATTTACAGTTTATCTCTATCTATAATAATATTCAAGATAATAACCAAAAACAGCAAAATATCCTTAAAATTACCAACTCAGGGGCAGCAACCTATCAACGGTTTGTCCAATTCATCTCAAAAGTTCAGGGCAGATAGATTTTGACCTGATAAACAATTTTACAGGATGTAGGATTAGCTCTAAATGCTTTGGTTTTTTGAGTGATAAGCCAAAAACTGCATTTTACCCCTTTGTTCTATTTTTAGCCATGACGGCCATCTTGGTTGGCTGGCCAGGTCACCGGACACAATTTTGTAACTAAATACCCCAATGATGATTGTGGTCAAGTTTAGTTCAATTTGCCCAGTAGTTTCAGAGGAGAAGATTTTTGTAAAAGATGACTAAGATTTACGAAAAATGGTTAAAAATTGACTATAAAGGGCAATAACTCCTAAAGGGGTCAACAGATCATTTTTGTCCTGCTGACTTATTTGTAGATCTTACTTTACTAAACATTTTTGCTGTTTACAGTTCATCTCTATCAATGATAATATTCAAGATAATAACCAAAAACAGCAAAATTTCCTTAAAATTACTAATTCAGGGGCAGCAACCTATCAACAGGTTGTCCGATTCATCTCAAAATTTTAGGGCAGATAGATCTTGACCTAATTAACATTTTTACCCCGTCAGATTTGCTCTAAATGCTTTGGTTTTTGAGTGATAAGCGAAAAACTGCATTTTACCCCTATGTTCTATTTTTAGCCATGGAGGCCATCTTGGTTGGTTGGCCGGGTCACCGGACACAATTTTCAAAGTAGATACCCTAATAATGATTGTGGCCAAGTTTGGTAAAAATTGGCCCAGTAGTTTCAGAGGAGAAGATTTTTGTAAAAGCTAACGTCGGACGACGACGACGACGACGGACGACGGACGAAGGACGCCAAGTGATGAGAAAAGCTCACTTGGCCCTTTGGGCCAGGTGAGCTAAAAATTAAACCAATCCAACTGTCATGGATATCAACTAAGAAGTAGGTCCGGTAAGCACCGATTTTGGCCTCAAATTTCAGGTCCATCGGACGAAAGATTTTGACCACTTTTTAAACACTTAAGTGTCTATTTCATTTGAATCAATTATTTTATGCGAACGATTTTAACTGATTTAGTCATTTAAAAATTCAAGCTCAAATATGAAAAATCTACCAAATATGCCAAAATATGTCACTTTTCAGATGGTTTTTGTCAAAAATTAAAGTGGCCGTGTTCATCCTCAACCTTTATATATGTTATGTATTATCATAAAATCAACTTACATTTCAATATCAAGGATGCACACGAATGCGGCCACTTTCGTTTTACACGAAAACCGTCTAAAATTTAACTAAAATGCTAGAATTGTCGAGATTTCAGTAATTTAGCAATGACTTAATGGTGCTAGTACCCAATATATGTGTATTGTATTGTCAAAACCAGTCCATATTTATGTAGCAGAAGCATTCTACTGTCTAATAAATAACTAAAAGTTTACATTTTAGCAATTTTGTAAAACTGCTATATTTTGGGGCCGAAAAGTGGTCTTACTGGATAAACTCCTTTGGAGATTAATTAATTAAGCCTAAATATTGAACGCAAAGATACCATAATATTCAAGAACATGTTAATATTGAGACCGAAATTAATACCTGATTGTTGAAGAAAACGGGACCTTGAACAAAACTGCATACACCCTTCTGAGTATACCATACTTTGTTTATATTCCGAACTGAACATATGACAAATCAGGACTACCTCGTGCGACGTTACACTACTTAAGGCCTTGGTCGTTTTATTTTCTATAGAGTATATAGACATGACCGTCTTATAAATTATTAAAGACATAAAACAGAAACAGAAAATCACCTTGTCATAAAAAATCTGCATTTGTGATCGGTATGGTCGTGTCTAGTCATAAAGACAAGTGGGTATTTAAAAAGGTTTATAAATAAAGTTTTTATGTTCAAAAATCGTATGCAGTGGTGGAAGAAAAAAGCATTTCCCTTGGCTTAGGGAGATACAAATGTTTTTTACCCTCGGACAGCCATCCGAAAAAGGAATTTTATCATGTAAACTAATTTTTATATCCTTCTCAGAATAGGGAGACAAATGCGTAATATACTCCTTTATATCAGGTAACGCATGCTGCCTTATTCATTTGTTGTAATTACTTTATTTATGACTTAATATATACATCTTTAAATATATTGGAAAAGTCAGCTTCACAAACATTAATATACATCGTAATCAAAATCTGTAATGTGACTGTACTCATTATCATTTTCACTGTAATATGGCATCTCGAACCTGAAACAGATTAGAATACAAAATGTCATTGAATACAATTAAATAAAATTTATAACATTCGTTAGATTATTAACCTATACACCTTATCAATAATCCCGGCTGACCCGGCCGCTTGAACTTTCGACGTCAACAACAATCACTTTTCCATTGTGGCGTCAGATATTTTGCTTTATGACGTCAAAATTTTACGGGAACCTGTGTGATATCCAGTAATGGCGGACAAATAACGATAAGGTGTATTGGACAATACTGAAAAGCTTTCATTTCAAAATCATATAGTTGTTATTCAAAATCTTCTTTTGATTCAGATAAGTTAAGACAGGCAAGAATGTCGTGCATTTTATTTAGTATTTAATCAAATTGAAAATAATTAATATTATTATACATGTGAACCTTAAATTGATAATGTATTATGTATTATAATTTTAACAAGATATTTTGTCAACTAAATTTTTCCAAATGAATTTTCCTTTTTTTTTCTCGGTGTACAAGAAAGTAAAATCACAAAAATACTGAACTGAAAAATAATGGACATGGAATTATTTTACCTAGAAGAACATATCTATACTATTAAACGAGAAGACCTCGGGGTATCGCTTCTCTTCCTTTCACAATAAATCAATCATCATGCCTCTGTGTCCTATAGGTAACATGCATAGTCGCATTTGTCATCCACTCTTATGATTATTCAGATTGAGTTATTGTGGGAGAAAAACGACAAAAAAGGAGTCCGGATATGATTCCGTCATCGGACTGACTTTTAGTCATAGATAAGACTTCCGGTTTTAAAGATGCACAAATACAACCAATCGTATGATTGATAACAAAAATGAAAAATAAATAAGCCAATCAGAGCGTTCTCCATATCATGGTGTTTATATCGCAAGAACCACAACTATTATACCTCCTTATAGAGGACAATTATTTTTCGCGTTTATTTCCATGTAAACTACGATTATACTACTTTAATATATAGAGACTCTCTGTATTCTGTCTACTGTTTTCTTTGAAATGTTTAATATCTAAGGGGTCATACCAGTTGTATATATATTAATATAAGTAAAACATTTGACACAAGTACAACCAATCGTATGATGGATAACAAAAATGGAAAAAAATAAGCCATTCAGAGCGTTTTCAATATCATGGTGTTTAGATCGCAAGAATCACAACTATTATATCTCCTTAGAGAGGAGTATTATTTTTGCGTTTCATATCATGGTGTTTAGATCGCAAGAACCACAACTATTGTACCTTCTTAGAGAAGACAATTATTTTTCGCGTTTATCTACATGTAAACTACGATTATACTACTTTAATATATAGGGACTGTCTGTATTCTGTCAGGGACTTTCTATGTTAGTATGCTAGTATGTTAGTATAGAAAGTCGGCCCTGATTCTGTCTACTGTTTTCTTTGAAATTTTTACTATTTAAGGGGTCATACCACTTGCATATATATTAAAACAAGTTAAACATGCTCTTCATCTAAAACTACCTCGACCAAAACCTTTAAGCTGAAGCGGGACAGACACGGACGGACGAACGAACGAACTAGAAAACATAATGCCCATAAATGGGGCATAACAATTTATTGTTGAAAGGGAAAATAGTGATTTGGCAAAAATGAAAGTAAGGTAGAGAGATTAGAAGTAGGCAGGACCTTTTTCGGGGCGTCAGGATCGGGTGTTTTTAAGCTCGGGATTTGGGGATTGATCCTTACGGTATCCGGGAATATATTTTTCGATTTCGGGATATGCATTTCTTTAAATTCTGCATCTCGGGATTTCATGTTTTTAAGCCCGGCATTTCGGGATCAGGACCCGTCCGACCACCCCTCAAATAAGCCTTAGTCATTTATAGATTATTCATATCCTACCATTGGCATGTTAATAAGGCTCTCAAAAGAAAAAGAAAACACTGATGGATTGTCCTAGAAGCATATTGTATTAGACTTATAATGGTCTATATATAAGCAGTTACATTTATTTCATGTTTGAAACAGTGCAAATTGTTAATTTGATTTGACTTTTACCAAAAGAAGCATTGTAGCAAGGAGAAGAATAATTGTGGTCTGAGGCCAGACACACGAAAATAATTGAATTTAACAGAAAGGAAACAAATATCAGACTTTGGAAAAAGGGAGAGGGCTTTTGATACCTTTTATGAAATTCTCCATACATAATATCTTTTACAAAAGATCAGTCTACAAGCTGTATATGCCCGCGATTTCGCGGGTGTGTTCTAGTATATATCAATACTTCCAGAGTATGATGAAAATCAACAATACTATACAATAAAAATACGAAACATATGCTTTCATAATCTGATGACAACGAGTTATGTCGTATTGAAGGAATAAAACACACACACACACACACACACACACACACACACACACACACACACACACACACAGAGATTTATTCAAGGAATGATTGTAATATGTGTTTATGTTTATTAAAAAAAAAAACATAAAAAATGCTGTGCACACTAGGCAACGCCGAGGGCCATTACATCATCAGAGGTCATTTTTACTGAACGAGGTCAAATAACAGGATCAATATAAACACTATCATTTTTTTACACTTTTTTTTAACCAAAATGTCAATGTTTAAAAATGTAATTGGTGTGTTTGTGCAGAATTTTAAATACATACAACCATATCAATGCAATAAAAAAAAAATTTTAAATGCAGTATTTTGTTTTCATGTTCGAAGACATTTATGGCAAATAAAATACTAGAATTCCTTTAGGATTTTAAAACTCAAATTAATATAAATAAATGCATGGAATGCATTATGTAATAATTAACTTGAAATTTAATGTTTATTTTTCCATCAGAAATGTATTTGAATTTATAAGAACAAACTAGATGTGTCGAAACGACACGAATGGCCCCGTCTCAAAAAGTTGAAAAATCTGCAATTTCAACAACACATGTTGACTCAAAAACATGATGGTAGCCTCATATATCAAAAATATGTTCAACATCTGAAGGCGTATAGAAACAGTTTATCAAAGTCCAAAGCCTGTAATTTTTGCAAAAATTATCAGATCGGAACAAAACTTAAACTTGACCTACAACTCATCATGGGTAACTCACATACTAAAATTCAGTCCAATATATGAAGGTGTTTAGAAAAAAAGTTCGTATAATTGTGATTTTCAACAATTTATCAAAGTCGAAAGCCTGTAATTTCCACCAAAATTATCAGATCGGAACAAAACTTAAACTTGACCTGCAACTCATCATGGTTAACTTACATACCAAAATTCAGCCCAATATATGAAGTCGTTTAATAAAGGTCCGTATAATGGTTTGTTGTGGAATAACAGAATAACGGAATGACGAACGACATGACGGACAAGGGTAAAACTATATGGCACCGACAACTTTATTGCGGGGCCATACAAATCTGTAATAGCCTATTTTAGTTAGTGCATCATTTTATGCATAACAGCCCTGTATAAGTTGCCTTTTGGTCTGTAATGGGACCGTTTTGCTTTTATTTGCAAAGGGTAGTTTCAAATTAAATGCACTAAACGGATGTGATGGATATATAAAATTATCAGCACGTGTTATTGATTAGTATACGATAAAGGATTGAGAATGGAAAGACGTCAGTTCAAATTTCAATTTGATAACATCAAAAAGGTAAAGCTGATACATTTTATATCTCTATTCAATTATTGCATGGTGTGTTGTCTTTCCACTTGTTTATAAAGCTAATTAATGAGCATTGACTTACCTATTTCTCGTAGAATAAAGAGAGCTAAAATGAAATAGTGCAGTCAGTTGTTATTCGATTAGTTATTTCAATAATTTTCAAAATATTACTTTTAACCATCTATTATCAATCACAACAAAACAATCACCAGTTAATTTTTTCAATCAAAAACAAAAAAAGTAGATATTTGCATGTAACCAGTTTATAGATAAAATTGTACATATTTTATCTATTAAAAGTTCAAGGGCAAAACTAAAAATAACACTTTATTTTCAACCGCTATAGGGGCCATTTTCACTAAATTGAATATTTCCAAGGACATAACTTTTTTTAAAGTCGGACACCATTATCGAACTTGTCCGAGATATTGCTGATATCAACCTATAGTATAAATTGTATAAAAATCTGACAACAATTTTTCCTGTTAGAGCGCTAACAGGACCGGACGGAGAGGAGGACGGACGGACGCCAAATATGTCTATGTCCCAATTGCAAAATTGCAAGCATTGCAGTACGCAGCGGACAATTATTGTAGTATATATATATATATATATTTGACTTCAATATGTTTGCAAAGGGTTAAAAAAAACTATAATACCGAAGGAAAACCTAAACAAAAAGTCTATAATAAACAAGAATGTGTCCCCAGTACACGGATGCCCCAGCTCCCACTACCATTTCCTATGTTCAGTGAACCGTGAAATCGGGTCAAAACTCTAATTTGGCATTGAAATGAAAAAGATCATATCATCAGGAACATGTATAATAAGTTTCAGGTTGATTGGACTTCAACTTCATCAAAAACTACCTCGACCAAAAACTTTAACCTGAGGCGGGACAGACGAACGAACGAACGGACCGACGGACGCACAGACGCACAGACCAGAAAGCATAATGCCCCTCTACTATCGTAGGTGGGGCATAAAAATGTCCAAATCAAAAGCTTAAAATATCAAACGAATGTATAACAACTGCAATATTCCTGACGTGATGCAGACATTTTTGTATGTACAAAATAGTGGACTAAATCTGGATTTATAGCCAGCTAAAAATTATTCTAAAAAATCCATTTTTTTCAAACTATATTTTTTCCTTAATGTATTTAAATATATGATATATACGAACTTGGACTATCAATTGCAAATTTTTATCGTTAATTAAAATAAGGTTTTCACGCGCATAGCAAATATATAATCTAATGGGCAATAATATCAAGAACATTGACAATAAATTTGGAATTATTTCTGTTTTGTATGTGCATATTGTATTTATTATCGCTTTTGTATAGGAATTTGTTCGCTAGTAGACATAAGAAGATGCAGTATGAGTGTCAATGGGACAGCTTTCCATCCAAGTCGCTGTTAGTAAAAAGTAAAACATTATAGGTCAAAGTACAGCCTTCAACACACCGAACAGCAAGCTATACATGGCCCACAAATTACTAGTGTAAAACCAGTTAAACAGGAAAAATAACGATAAAATCACAGGACAAGCGCAAACAAATGCAGCGGGTATGAACGTTTTAACAGGCGCTTCCGTGAGCAGTTACATGAATGTATCATCAGAACATAGAAAAACACGTTATAAAATATCAATTGAAATTTCTAAACTCAATCAAAAGACATGTTAACATAAACAAATACACTAACACAGAACTAAAACATTTTATCGATGACACAATGTAAACACAATATTAATAACAAAAAGGGGAAGATGAACATCAGTATCAGAAAGACAACTATAACCTTGGATAAAATAACGTTTTGTAAAATAATGCGTGTATCTTATATCAAAACGAAAAACTCATATACATTAAAGGAATTTAACACAACTGTATTCCTTACTTGGATAAAAATCGCACAATTTTGTAAATTATTGTATTGTGAGATACCTTTTCAAATTTTCTTTTTAATCATGACATTAATTACTTCTAACTTACCTATCTCTTGTTGAATAAAAGAGCTAAAATAAAAGTATGTAATCAGTGGTTATTCAACCAGTTATTTCAGTAACTGGCTTTATTAACATTTTCTTTATTTATCTATCATGAATCGAAATATTATCATTTTTTTTTAAAGTGTTTGAATACTGGACATAAATAGCCTTTTTAGTTATTGTGTGCCGTCTCTTTCACTTCATTTTAATACTCAGGCCATTAATGACGTCTACTTTAACTATTCTACGTGGAATAATTGTACACAGAGTCGTTATTCAGGTAGCTATTTCAATAACGTTGTACATAATAACACACAATCTTGATTATCTATCATAAATAACAATAAAAATCAATAACGAATTATTTTTCAACAAAAAAGGAAAATATTACTAATTTCGTGTAAGCAATCTTATCATTTTCAATAGTTCGGGAAATATTTCTGTGTTATGACTATATTGTCTGCATTCTGTTATTGTTTAAGAGTTCAGATTGCTGAACTTATTACTGACAAACTATGGCGAAACCAATTTCCCGATGATTAAATCTCGATTAAGGCAAATCAAGGTAGTTAACACAACAAACAAAACGAGTTGAGACACTGATGTAGCGGATATAATCCTTATTTCGGTCTTTTATCATTAAATTCGTGATTGCGACCGTATCATTTAAATCAACCTGTGATTCTACAAATGTAAACAACACATAAAACAGATCAGCAAAGGTATAAACAAGAGGAGAAATATAACAAAGTAAAATTCAAATAAATTTCAAATAACGTATCTGTTGCATCCAACTTTTTTTTTAATGTTTAGCAATCTTTGTTTTAAAATAATTTACATCACAACTCGCAAAAGTCTATATACAGAAATTATTAGGGAAAACAACTTCATATGATATTTTTAGGTCCTTATTAGTATTTAAAATCTATTACTTTTAATACCTATGATTTTTTCGCAGTTTTATAATTTCGTAGTCCTGGAGAAGATCACGGAAGGCTAGGAATGATTGTATTATCGACGGTATAGGAAGTAGGTTTATCCTTGTCTCAATCTCTGCCCCTCTTGATGCTTTAATCAGCTGCTGTCTAATGGTCTTTCTACATATTATTGACAAAGATATTGGTCCTATATCTTTTTTGTCAATAAACTTTTTGAATCGGTTTTGACCATCTTGAACCTCTAGTATTCTAGATGTTCCACAGATCTCAATGCCTGATGCATGAAGATTTCCGATTTTGTTAGGACTGAACCATTTTTCACGTTCCACCTGCCAACCGCAACGAATGAGACATTCTGCCGTTTCAAACAAACCTGTTTGTAGTAAAGTTAATAAAACGGATTCATTTGAACGATCGTTGCTGTAAAAGATAACAAAAGTAATCATTAAGGTTGTTAACAAACTGCCATTAAAATGCAAAAAGAAATCATATTGTGTATTGATTTAATTCGAAATCACTCAAAACAAAAGAAAGATAACAAAGGCATAAGTATTGTTGTTTTATATGCATGGTTATTGCATTTATCCATACAATGATTTGCGGTATATAATGAAAAAAAGTTGTTTCTTTCAATTTATTACCTGGCAATGAATTGAACCATATAAACTCTTACTTAAACAAAAGAATAAGGTCAAAAAAGACAAATATAGCGCAAACTAGGAAAAGGAAACACTATTCACTTGGTCAGTCATTTTATCAATTGTCGGTATTTGTATCGTCCATGATATGTGTTGTAATTTCACAGTATATAGCAAACATTTTTCGCCATTTTATGTTATACTATCAACATGCATGATCGGTCACTTTGTTTTACACATCGCGTTTTGGTTAAACATTGTGCCACTTATTATGTTGTCTATTTTTGTCGTAATGTATTTGTCAATGTTTATGTCCAGATTTGAAATAACAGTACATATAGAGATTAGATTAGAGAAAATCGCCAATATCAAATTAATTGACCTTTAACTTTTTACATCAAAATATCTCATCTAAATATGGAACATGTGAGACAATACAAACAACTTTCGATATGTTTTTTACTTTTGTTGTACGATTAACTGGCTATCTACACAAATACTATCAATTTTACCACTGACGTATTGATAAAAATAATAAAACGTTTTTATACTTTTGATTATAAACAAGAAAATGTGATATGAGAGGTAATTAGAAAATCCAACATCTAAGTCAAATTGTATAGAGAGTTAACAATTGTAGGTCAAAGTACGGCCTTCAATAAGCTGCCTGGGTTCACATACAAAAGAAAGCTATAAATGGCTTCAAAATGACTAGTGTAAAACAATTCAAAAAGGAAAACAAACGAAACGATATCATCTATAAAAACCAGAGAAACGATAAATACATATGACCCATACAAACAAAGAACAACCACCGAACTGAACAACTTGCTCCTGACTTAGGACAGGTGCAAAAACAACCAGTTGGTTTTAACGTTTTTACAGGCTCCAAACTTCACCCTCAACCTGAGACAGTAGTGTAACATTACAAAATTAAAAAAAACCACACACTATAAAATATCAATAGAGACATATAAAAAAATAATAAACAAACACATATCAAAATGTAGAAACCTATGTAACTTGCCATAAGTAATAGGTATTAATACAACAGATGTAGCAAGAGTGAAAAAGAGTGAAAAAAGAGACAAATCTGTCCTCAAACAAAATGGCCTTAAATAAGACAAATCACACAGATAATTATAAATATAATAATATTGTTGTAAGGAGTACGGAAGTAATTTATAATAAGTGAAAAATTATCGTTATACTAGAATCTTACAAACATTTTATAAAAAATTGTGGGAAGAGATATAACACAACAGAATGAACATTGAATAACAGAAATTCATTACACAAATTGTGTCAACAGGTCAAGTTAACACGAAAGTATAATTTGAGAGTATTCGCAGTTACTGAAAGCTACTATAAGGCCAAATACAGTTAATAATGAAACATCATGCACCAGAGACATACTCTTTAAAACGCGTTCCATAGATTTAGTGTTTTAACGCAATTGACAGTAAAAGAAAAATTGACTTGTGCAATGCGAAAAAAAAAGTATCGACAGGCAGTTCGTTTGAGGTATTTTGAAAATCAAAAATATTTATAACATGTAATGATGTTAATAAGAAGAGATTATTGATATTAGTCAATACGACAAAACAAGAAAAGAAAGACACATAAATTAAAACACAACGTTCTAGATCTATCAAACACATGAAATCAAAGCGCGCTCTCAATACCTCTGCAACTAGATATGGTATGCGTGTATAAACTAATTAGAATGATAATAATTCTTATCTGTTGTGTATTAGAACTACACGGGAAAACAAACGTACAATAATTATCTAAAATCAACTAACCTCTCTACAATTAAATTCGTTGACCATTCAAAAATGTATTTTTGGAACGATATAAACATGTCTGTTTTAAGATCTTGAACTGGAGTTAAATCACACCCTCCACTAACAAAACGATTGAACGAGGACAAATCAACTACAACATTTTGACAATATGGATCGTTTGGATTATCCCAGATATAGCAATTGTTTCTTAAATCATGTATCATACTCTTCATTAAAACATCTAGTGGTTTTTCTCCAGTAATTGATGGACAATTAAGATTTGCACCGACATCCAAGAGTTTATCAATTATTTCATCCCTATCCATCGCATTCTCTACAAATACACAAATATTTATAAATTGTTAATATTTACATTTTTTTATTGGAAATAAATCAATGAATTGTGACATGTCGTATGCTTGTTCTGTTTTGACTATTTGTTTGTTTCTTTGGTATAGAGGGTATGTCGTTCCTGCTGATAAATGAGAAGTTGACAGCTCGACAGTTGAAGTTTTAATGTTTGTCATATTTTCCAGTAAGAAGTCGTCCTTCTGTGTCAATACCAATGAAAGATCAAGATATGAAGTAAAGCATCGTAGTTGTGCTCATATTCCTAATTAGCAAGTTGAGTTTGATATATGCCATGCAAAAAATCACTGAAATATTGGCTATTGATTTTACATCATCAATAAACATGAAATTGAAAATCAATAAATTAAAAACTTATTCTTTCCATTTTTCTAAAAGAAGTTATATCAGTTTGCTTGACGTAAGTAAAAAATGTCAGTTGTAATGGTGCAACATTTTCCACTAGAGTTTGTTATAGTGTACATACAAGAGAAATTATGTATTAATTTTTATTTCAGTTTTACTTCCACAATCGCATGCAGAAATAAAAAAGATTTTGAATAATGAATCTTGAATATGAGTTATTGTTACTACATTTTTCTTGATTTTCCTCTCTCAATTTCAAATATAAGTGAAAATACTGTATTGGTCTGATATAGTATAATAATACGATCTTTACAAGAAAAATTTAGTTTTTCCGAAAGTAATTCATTTCTTTTTATCAATTTGATTGTGTTTTTTTTTATTTTTGAAATTTTCTTTACTTGAGGAAAGATATTAACTTTGTGAAATTATAACACTATTTAGAAATATGATTTTGTTTAAATGTGAATGAATTTAACACATTATATTTCTATGAGAACATCAATGCAATTTAAACTTTACAAACCCTTAATTGTGAACTAATCAAAAATGTATTTTTCTGCAAATAAACCTGCAATAAGTTTTTTTACCTACATTATTATTCTGTTGTCCTCTACAAAACAGAATTTAAATTTGTCAATACTCATACAAAAATTGAAATGTATTTCAAAAAACAACTAAAAACCGTCACATATTCTGTATGTATGTATAAAAAAGAAGATATGGTATGATTGCCAATGAGACAACTGTTCACAAGAGACCAAAATGACACAGACATTAACAACTATAGGTCACCGTCTCAAGTCAGGAGCCTGTACTTCAGTAGTCATTTGTTGATGTGTTTCATATTTGGTTTTCTTTTATTCTTGGTACATAAATTAGGTCGTTAGTTTTTTCGTTTGAATTGTTATACTTTTGTCATTTTGAGGCCTTTTATAGCTGACTATGCGGTATGGCCTTGTAGAGAGTTGTCTCAATTATACAACATCTTCTTTTTTATATTTGCACACTTTTTTCTATAGAACATGCGTGTATAAATTTTCAATATCTTACTTATAATACAGGCATAATGCAACGCAGTTCTTTTTGTGTTGTCTGCAAAATTTACATCCCCTCCGTGCTTCAATATCTTCTCTATCAGGAGTATATTTTTCTTTACAGTAACTTCAATTAAATTTGATACATTTCCTTTGAACTCATTTGGATATGCTCCTTTATCCAAAAGCAGACAAACAAAATTAACCCAGGGTTCGGTGCTACTCCGTAATTGTCTATTTGTTACGGCAAAATGTAAACAATATATGTTATCACATGATTTTGGATCGGCACCTGCTTGTATGAGAGCTTCTCCTATAAAAGCATCGGAACCTGAAAATTAAAACAAACTAGATATTGTATATATTGTCTTGTTTTTTAATTGCCACTATAAAATATAGCAAATTATGATTACGGGTATGTTCAAATTGTCATAACAACAGTCCTATCTTCTTTTGCTCGATGACAACATTAACGAATAAGAATTATTATGTAATTTGTAGTTTTGATAATATCATTAGCTTTAATAGGTGCCCAATTCTTCGTATTATATAAAAGGCCGTACATGTAGCTTTTTTTTTTTTTTTATTAAATAATGGATTTAGTTTTTATGTTCGTATTGTAAAATTTGCATTCGCTCGGGATAAAATGATTGAATATAAATGTCCAACTCATGAAATTAAATGAAAATATATCTACTGCCATTTTTTATTTCCATTCTAATATCATGAATAGCCCAATTTTGTCAACCGTCATAGCCCTTTATACACGCTACTGTATGATTGTTACGTTTTACACACCATGTTATTACATTAATAATTAACACTTACCCACTCTCTTTTGTTTTATCAATTACCATCTGATGCACACAAGAAGCCTGCAAATGTCTGTTGTTTATGTTTGATACCAGAAGCATACACTTGACGTATAGTTGCTAAATTGCCAAAGTCATTAACATGATTTCGCAGATTTTTTTTTAATGACATTTTACATCGAAAATATATCTGAATTTGACGGATGTATTTGGTTTGTTTGTTTTGTTTATTTTTTTGCATAAGAAAAGAAATGCTTGGCCTCAGTCCAACGTTGGTTCTACTTTAAAAAAAAATTGAATATACCTTACTTGACATTCAAGTCGAATAATAAATACGACTGGCGTAACATGGAACAGCCAAAAAGTAGATATACCATAACTAACTATACTGGTTAAAGAAAATTAGGGCTTCATATAAGAATCATATTTAATTGTAGTGCATAGATTTCGTTGACTATCAAGATGTGTTTACTTTTATTGGCTGTAATCACACTATACTGTTAACCAACTTCTTTTCACAAGCGATTTTTTTGCGATTTTGGCAAGTAGAAAAATTACGTGTATATAAATTCGTCGTGAATATGTAAATCTGTGATCGATCAATTAACGAAGAATATTATAAATCGATAGATTAAATATCAGCAAAGTGGACTAGAAAAGGTAAACACGATATCCGGGAAAAAAATTTGATCTACAGTACTAGTATACGAAAACAAACTTCACGATGTACATGTTGGAACCTGGATTTCAATGTCACGGGACTGATAAAAGTGAAACGTGGCTTCAATTATGCAGTGAATGGAAAAAGTCTATAAAAAGGATAAATGATGAATGATAAAATATTTGTAGCTTACAGGCAAAAACTAACCTGAGTGACAGAACGTTGTTAAGGCTGTGTTTCCGGAGTTATCTTGTAAATTAACATCTGATCCATTTTGAAGCAGCTCAAGTACAATTTCTCTTGATGCATTATAATATATTTCTTTTGATGGAGAATAGATTTCCATTTCATCGCGGTCATCAATTGGATCATCGGAACACGTCTGAATGGCTAAAAACAATGCAGATCGTCCAGATTTGTCAATCATATCTACACGTATACCTCTTTCAAGCAAAAGTCTAACCAACTGCAGTTTCTTTTCTTTAAGCATGTCAAGAAAGACAAAGTATTAGCAGTTAGACAAACAGCGAATGGACCATTATTTTTTTGTACATAAATTAGCCCGTTAGTTTGATCTCGTTTGAATTGTTTCACATTGGCATGCGGTTGCCTTTTACAAAGGTATTGCTGACTAAACGATATGGACTTTGCTCATTTTTAAAGGCCTTACAGTTGTGAAAGTTACAAAAAGTTAACCCCTGTTTGAGGTAATTATATATATTATATGACGGTTATAAGCTATAACACACATGATTGACTCCCAATAATATTTTTTGTTTACCTTTCAATCCGGCAATTTTAACAATATAAAATTGAAAATGGAATTGGAGAATACTAAGCATATGAGTTGAGTTGTGCTGTTACACTGTGTAGTGGAAGCTTTGAGCGCTAAAAAACATGTTTGTAAGCGAAACATTTTCTAATGTTCCTGTTGTTAGTCGGTCTTTAGTCAGTCGATGGTTTTTTGTTGTAAATGTCGTTTTTATTTACATATAAAAGCGCTTAAGCATGAGCCATGCGATTGTTTCTTTTCTTGTTGTTAAGCCGAGTCAAACATTAGTAAACCAATCTAGATCTGAACAGCTCTAATAAGTTAAACAACAAATTGTAAAATTGAATTATTGAAGTTAAAATTAACTTCGGTATTTGATGACCTGATTATATTTTTCAAAAGCTCTTAAACGTAAAATTATAATACCGAGCGTAGATAATTGATCGACGTAACAGAATAACAAAATGCTGTATTTTCAAGCAGAAAGGTCTTTTGTATGTACATTTCATGAATCTGGCATCACATAACACAGTGAACTAATTAAAAACGTTCGAAACGCAACGTTAAATTATATTTTATATTATACAATTATAGATATAAATTTAAAAAGTTTTGTTAATAATTTCATAAATGAAAATGAAAATATAGATAATATCTCCATTGACTTTGTCGATGTAGTTGTGTTCTACTTAACAGAATGTTATAATAAACAATCATACCAAATCTCCTCATTTGCATAATGATATAAATAAGTTCCTGTTTGGAAATATGTCCTTACTTTTTATTCAGCTAGAAACAATTCTACTAGCTGTTATATTTGTTCCATTGAAAATTAAATTCAAAAATAAGTCTTTTATTTGGAACTCCTTTAATGTCAAAATTTCTTTTACATAAACAAATAATACCAAGCATTCTTACCCTTATTTGGAATTAGAGAGAACAACATTTCCTATCACATCACTGGATTGGTTGCATGTCAATATTTAGGTATAGCCATGCAAAAATAAGAATTTGGTTAGCGTATCTACTTCCAGTTGTAACATGTTAACAAGAAACTACATTTCTGCATCCAGTACAACAAACATTTGAACTCAACTGTCGAAATGGCAAGAAGTTTTCTTCAAAAGAACATTACATTGGACATACATAATATATAAATAACCACATAAAAGAGCACTTTGAACATATTTATATGTAGCAGAGAATACACACACATCCACTTTTGCATAGGCACTATTTCTGTACTTAAAATATGTAGTACCTATGCAAAAGTAGCTGTGTGTGTATTCTTTGCTACATATAAATATGTTCAAAGTGCTCTTTTATGTGGTTATTTATATATTACTTCTAACGTAAATAAGTCATTAAATTCTATAATATCTTCAATAGATAGTTGCTTTATTTCAAATTCCTTCCCTACAATGTATGTCCAATGTAATGTTCTTTTGAAGAAAACTTCTTGCCATTTCGACAGTTGATTTCAAATGTTTGTTGTACTGAGTGCAGAAATAGTACCTATGCAAAAGTAGCTGTGTATATACCACATTAATCCAAAACGTGAATATTTGAACTTCATTTGATCGGTATATTAGGGAATATAGAACATAAAAAGTACTAATTTAGATCATTTATCAAATTAGAAAATAACCTCATAAAAGCCAACAGACAAATATAAGTTAACAAATATAACATAGAATACCAATACACTCAGGAGTCTACTTCGTCAAAACTATCTCCCCATTACACCAGTTCATTTTCACAATCGTAGAAATGGAAGCCATTGTAGGGATGACGCACTACCAATATTGCTCTTGGAAACCGATAAATTTATCCACATTGCACCATTACGATCCTTATATGTCAGTTGTATTTTAAAAGACAAATGTATCAACTAGCTAATGAGCATCAGTTAATAATCGTGTCTGCATTGATTCAACTTAAAACTATTGTCTGATCGGTTGTCAGGTGGAATTTTCGAAAATTCATAAACATTTAAAAAAAATTCTAATTAAATATTTCGTGGAAGGGCAGACTAGATTTGTTTAGTGTATGAAGACTATAAACCCTAGTAATCACACACAAAAAATTAGAATTTTTCGAAGAAATGCATTTTCATCATCCATCTTGAAAGACTGTTGTCAAGTACTTTCAGTAAAAAATAGCTATTCGAACACACCTTCTCAGTTTTTGTGACTCATTAGATAGGTATTTCACTTGACCCATATATTTCATCTTTTAGTACTGTGATTTTTTTGTGTTAGCGAGACGATGTATGAAATATTCTTACTTGGTACGATATCAAGACAAAATACTCAACTCAAACACGCCCTAACATAAAAAGGTGCACTCGATTTTCTCTTTTCGATACAATTGTTACCCATTTTTTTGAAATTTTTTCTTCAGTCACATAATGGAAGGGCAGACACGAAAATTACTGAACTAATAGATTGATATGTTTTCCGTCCGTGGTAATTTTTTCATAAAAATCGGAGGTTATGCATTTTCTTCATCCAACTTGAAAGATACCCATGTCGTCGACTTGATATCTAATTGTTCTGCTTAACTATGTACTAGATAAATTGAAAACTTATGCAAATGGTGTTTTTAAAATAAAACACCTCGTAATTGAGAAGAAAATTGCAATTTTATTTGTTTCGATTAACTTTTAAAAATTTTGTCACTATAGTAAACAATACAGTAAACATTTATCGCCTTCTCTAACAAAGAGCTTCGATTCTTTTGTTTTATTTCAACCTGGTTTCCGACTGAATAACTGAAACATAAATAGCTGGATAAACGCATAATTTGCGTCCGAGTGGATAACATGGTCCTCTGTGCTATTGCGTTATACTTGGTAAGTTAAAGCTGATAATTAATCATATTCGGTATTGTCACAAATTACAAAATACAAAATTGAAGTAATAACAGATTGAACAAAAACATGGTCACCTTTCACTAAATTACTAGCTAACTCTTAAAAAATGATTTGCATAACAGGTATTAGACAGTTAAAAGTCGTATATCAAGCCTTACCTTTGTCCGAAAAAACAGAAAACAAAATATGGAGAATAGAACTTCCTCCACTGTTTGTTACATTAACATTTGCTCCCGAATCTAGTAATAGTGTAGCTAGCGCTATGTTATTTTGTTTGCATGCTGCTATCAATGGTATGTCATCACCTTCGTGATCGTTGGGGTCTGCACCATAATTCAAAAGAATTTCAGTTAACTTAGTTTGTAAATTTGCTGATTCCTCTTTTGAATCTGTATTACATTCTATCATTGACGAGAGATATAGAAGCTTCCCTCCCTCTAGCGATTTTATATCCTCTTTTGATAGTGCAACAGTTAGTAGTTGTGATATAACCTGTGGACCATTAGTTTTATCTATGGATATAAATCATTCAAAAATACAGTCTAACATAGCATTATGTCATAATTAAGCTGCAACTCAACAAATTAAGCCACATTAAACGGAAAAATAGTTCAAAATAGTTTCAAAGGAATTTAAAATAGGACCAGTTGGCAGGTGTAGCTACTATCCTCTGTTAAGATATAAGGTTAGTTGGTATTTCCTTGGCCATATCACATTTATTTTCAAAATAAATATCAATTTACATATCAATGTTCACACAAATGAATGTATAGTAAGCGACAAAACTTTCTTTGATTATAAGAAAATAGTTATGTTAATGACCGTTGCAGATTTAAAATCTTTATAAAAATAGAAAATGACAATAAATGTCATTTCATAATACTCAGTTTGATTACTTGAAACAATATTTGTAAGTTTTCATCGGGTCCTTACATTTGTGTATTGAAGATACAATTAACACGCTAGATTCATATAAATTTTGTTGGCGTTAATTTATACATGCAATTCAAGTGACGTTAACAGCTATGTTCTATTTGTCTTCTTTTACAACTATCTTCTTCTTCTTTCCATCGCGTTAATGACCAGTACAATGTGCCTTTACTCCTGGATTATTAAATTCATTAACAACACGATGAGAAATACAAGTAATAGTAGTTGAGCAGGATGTTCATTTTATTTGTTTGTTCTTAGTAAAATATATAGACTTATTTACCTGGATTTTCAAAACAAGAATGTACAGGTGTCAATCCACTTTCATTTCGACAGCATACATCGACGCCGTATTCTATTAATGCCTCTATCGTTTTAGCATATCCTCCTATTGCTGCGTTATGTAAAGGGGAATTCTTGTATTTGTTCGCAACAAATTTGACATCATTTTCAGCAAAAAAATGAACAATTTCGGCAAACTTTTCATCCTTTTTTCCGTGGTTACGACTAGCTAGCATAGACATCAAAATGGAATCTTCGTCGGCATTTACAATGCCCAAATCAAAAGCCTTTCCGTGGACCCATTTCAGAAAAGCCAATGACTCATTAATACCTACAATTGAAAGTTGTGTTGAATGTTGTATAGAGCAATAGATAACATATTCCGTAACAATGGCATTCTACATCCGTCAATATTCTATGTCACATAGGTCTGTTTCCCTCAGCCATGTCGTGATATCGAACAAAATAAAACCAACTACATGTACATAAATGAAAAAAAAGCGTCACATAACATACAATTGAGAATAGAAATAAGAAATGTATCAAAGATACAACACAACCTGACCAAAAAGAAAAAAAAGAGATTCCAAGGCCACCACAGGGTCTTCAGCACAACTAGAAAATCAAGCACTCGGAAACGGCATCATCTGGTCCCTAAACAAAAATATATACTAGTTCAATTTCAATTGACATCATAATAAACATATAAATGAACTACAATTAAAAAAAACATAGGCTAGAGGCTCCTGACTTGGAAAAACGCACAAATGCGGCGGGATTCAACATGTTTTGTGATATCGCAACCCTTCCCCTATACGTCTAATCAATTTAGAACAAAAAACACACAACAATGCGCACAATAAAACTCAGTTGAAATGAAGTCCGAGTCCGATGTCAGAAAAGGTAACTAAAGAAACTGAACAACATAACGACGATACATTAATTAACAGAGGACTACTACATGTAGCTGTCACTGACATGCCAGCTCTAGACCGCAATTTAACTTTATGTTTTTGTTTTCATCATAGTAGCATCAAGCACAGTATATCACTTTAGGGGTTTAGTATCATATTATCTTAACATAAATGAAAAGAACATTTATCTATGCTTATAGAAGATAATGGTATAATTGTACCCCATGATAAAACTTATTTGTAATTATATTTTTAAGACTCAGATCGACGTCCGGTCTCTAATCGACGTTCGTTCCTCAACTCGACGTCCAAATATGACGTCACAATAAAATAACATTCCAAATCTACGGCCAATTGTATGCCTATCTAATCGACGTCTATTTTTTAACTTCTCTAATCAAAGTCCTTTTTGGACACAGAATACAAAATCAAACTAAACCTATAGCAACTGAAATCTTTAGACCTTTTATTAAACATATAAAGTGTTACAAATACGATTTATTTTGAAAAATCTAAATGTATTACATACTCGACTATGCATGTAAATATGTTCTGATATAAATTTTTAAATTTTAGAGATAACATAAAGATAAGGAGATTTGGCATGATTTCCTATGGGACAACTATACAGTTCAAATAAAGTGAATGTGGGCAATTAAAGGCAACCATTCGGCTTTCAACAATGATAAACAAAACCATATATCAAAGGCTTTAAAAGGCCAGAATGTGCAGGCCGGTAGCCAGGAATTTCCCGGGAAAAGAGGAAGGGGGGGGGGGGGGGGGGGTGAACACACTACAACGTAGGTCGATAAGATTGACTCTTTAACAAAATAAACATTATTATGCATGTTACCTTTTACGGTCTAAATGGAAAATCTGGATAAATGTTTGAAAATTAAGTTGTCATAAAAACCCTACAAAACATGTAGAATTGTTAGTAGAGTTATCAATTGATATTGGACATTGATTAGAAAAGACTACAGTCAATCAGACTTTGATTTTTGCAACATATCACGCCACATTGGACTTCGAATAGACTATCAAAATATACGTCGATAAGAGTATCAAAATATTGAACGTCAATTTGAGAATGTGACGTCAGATTTGGACGTCAAATTGAGGAACGGACGTCAATTTGAGGAACGGACGTCGATTAGAGGCCGGATGTAAATCTGAGTCTAACATATTTATTCATTAAATTTGAAGAATTGCCTTAGCTGTGTGATATGACTTTTGTTATCTACTGCTTCCGGGCTATATTAACTGATTCCGTTTCATATCAACTGCTTCCGGTTAATATTGCATGCTTTGCTGTAACGTTGTCGGATGGAATTTCGACGTCATTCGGCAAATTCCAGAATTGAAAATCATTTCTTTTATCATACAATTTGGTATACATCATCCCGTTAAAGATATAGATATCAAGATCCCGGAAAGGGCAGTGCTGATTGTAAAATTAGCTTTATCTAGAGTAAGTGAGGCAGGATAAATATCTTCAGTGTACATACTGAAGTCGTCATCATTGAGAGCCAATATATCATCCAAATATCTTAAATTGTTATAAAAAAAAATTTAAATCGTGAGATAAGAATAATCCGTGAAATACTTAATGAATGTATTTTTCAATTTAAATATTTGGAGAGTCGTTATTTACTTGTAGAAAGGGTTGTATTTTAATTGTTTTTGCGTGATAGTATGCAACCAACAGTTCTATTTTGCTGTTTAAGCCACGTTACTATCTGAAACATGTGTACGTTATTCTTTAACGTTTATTTTCGGTTTGTGAATCTGATTTTGTAGGAGAGGTAGTGTATTAGTGGCTAGTGTTGTATGTTTATGTCTGTATGGTGTTTTAGATAATTCCTGCTTTCTCCTTAAATCTAACAATCACATATTTTACGCATATCTATAGATTTACTTTAGATCTTATAACTAATCATACTACAAAAAAGAAAATTTTACATGTAAGGTAGGATCTGCTTACCATGCCGGAGCACATTAGATCACCCATAGTTTTTGGTGTGGGTTCGTGTTGCTTATTCTTTAGTGGTCTATGTCGTGTCATGTGTACTATTGTTTGTCTGTTTGTCTGTTTGTCTTTTTAATTATTAGCCATGGCGTTATCAGTTTATTTTTCGATTTATGAGTTTGACTGTCCCTCTGGTATCTTTCGTCCCTCTTTTACCTTATTCACTTCCCGTATATAAGAAAACACATTAATGTCTTACAGTAGGACCAGCATACATGAAGTATTGAATTTCCAGATTTCTCTCGATAATTCATATCTGCCCCATGTGAAATCAATGCTTTCATTCCATTGAAATCGCCAGCATGGGAAAAATTGATTAACGTGCTGTTTAATGAATAAACTTCCGTTGTTGCCCCTGATTCTAATAGTCGAATCATCAAACGTCTTAGCGTTATCAACTTCACTCTGTCGTGTTCAGCAAGATATGTCTTTCGTTCATTGTACCAGTTCGACTGTACGAACTGAGCATCTATATAACACATAGCTGTTTCTAGAGCAGTCTTCCCTGCTCTATCTGTAAGATGCAGATTTGGTTGTCTTCTTAAAATGCAATCGAGCATTGGTTCTGCCGTACATGAATCTTAAAAAGATAAACAAGTACAGTATCATCTTTTAAACAACGTATTCTGTTTCAACGTCGAAACCTATTTTGATTGTCCTTTCTAAAACGTTTATCCAAATTGATAAAAAGTCAGTATATAAGTGTTTTATTTGGATAGTTTTTGTGTATGACTAGGTAGAGTGTAGCCCGTAGCTTTTTGATTTCATAATTTAATGCGTACATAGTGAACACAGAAAAATCTACTTCCCAAATAAAATATTTATTTCCTTATGCGGAACATGTGAAGTCTTTAACACAAATCGATTATGTTTCAAAAAACTTATTATGAATAAATATTAATCGAATCGCACGATGTAAAAGAAAAAAAAACTCATTCGATTGAGCATACTTCTTCAATAGTTTAACATTTTCACTTTTCATTTTCTTACTGTAAGTTTTTTTGTTTTATACGATACTATTTATTGTTATTGTTGGGTTGAACAAGTGTTACATATATCATACCGTTAATAACGGTTAACGATCACCTGTTTTATAAGCTTATAATTTATATTGTTCCGACGATATCCACTAGACATGTTGTGATTCAGTATAGTTTCGTGGAACAACATCAGATCAAAACATTTTCTTAAGAGAGATCATGTAGGAGCAGTGCAGCTAGTATTCTTAACAGAGTGAAAAGTGCATATTTGTTTAAAATGATACGTTTTTTTCAAGTTGACTTTACGGCATTGATTTTCATCAAACACATCATCAGGCTTACCATTTGGTACTCAATTACGAAGAGGAATATATAATTGAAATAAAATTTTCAATATTTGTCGATAAAACTACATATATATATATAAATACCTCAATCAATACAAATACAAAATGAATTACCATTTATTTCTATAACATGATGTATTGCAGTCTTCCCTTCCTCGCCCATGGCATTAACATCTGCGTCATATTGTATTAAAAGTTTGACAGCATCCAGACATTCAATTTGGCAAAAGTAAATGAGTGCAGAATTGTGAAGTTCACTTGTAAAATTTGGAATTGCATGGAATTTCGACAAAACAATTGATGAAACTTTTCCAATAAGCTTTTTGTTAATTTCCTGTTCTAGAAAAGAAGAGGACGCTTTCAAGTCATACGGTTTCTGCATGTACTCCTAAAATTGAGGAACGAAAACGTTGATTTCTTCTCCAAAACTTCTATTGCTGAGTAAAACGTTCAACATTTCGAAGTTCGAACTTGTGTTATCTGAAATTATATTAGTTCAAGTGTAAAAGAAAGAAAAAAAATGTTGTTTAGAAGATAAGTCCTCGGTTTTAAATTTTTAGTTTTGAAAATAATCAAACAATACGTTCCATTTTCATTCAACCATTTATATTATGTTCTTCGAATTTTATCACAACTTGATAGTATATTGTTTTAAGTTTTACTTTAAAACGCATGTCCGAAAAAAAAACATTAGCAAAATCTCAACGATTTTTATAAGAACATTATATTGAAATAGATATGTTTGCTCAAAGACGTGTACATTATATACACAATATTATGAAAATACATAATTATAATAATCAGTTATAGCAAGCGAGCGAATTATAGTTACAAAATCCATTGTAATTAGTTTTTCAACGCAGCGAAATAACGAGGAATAAATTGACAGGATACAAATATGACAAGAAGACGCAGAATTACTCTGTCGTGCGTATTTATACTACAGGTACTTCATTAACATCGGTGTGTTCCTTACAAAAATTTACTGATACGAAATGTTATGGCTGACTGACTTGTTGAATGTCAATAATATGTAGGAGTTCACTGTCAAACTAGATATAATTGTAAATTTCTTACTTTTTGTTTGTACACATCTCTGTAACATTGACATACAAAGTTCTCCAACATGATCAACATTTGCACCAAAAACCAAGAGAGTTTCGACTACTGATGGCAACATATTTTCAATTGCTAAAATTAAGGCAGAATCTTTTCCAATGTCCGCAATATTTGGATCTGCTCCTTTTTTAAGCAAAAACGATACTATTTTGTTCATTTCTGAGTCACAATTATCTTTCCGCTGGAAACAACCATTAATGATTGATATTATCAATGGAGGATTTCCATTTTCATCTTTAACATTAATCGATGCTCCTTCATTTAAAAGTGTTTCCATTATCTCCAGAAGTTTATCTGAAGTAAAACAATCCTATCATACTTACCTTGTATAAAATATTAGTTTGTGATTTTAAAAGTGTGTATTACAAAATATGAACATAAGAATGAATTTTTTAAATGTGCATTAAACAATATTTTCGTAACCATGGTACATGTCATATATCATCATGATATTTTTTTACTATATCCTTCATTTGAAAAAAGTTTTAGTTTATGTGATTTGTCTCAGTTTAAATTAAGTATAATTTTATTTAGTTTTTCAAAAATCCAAAACAGCAGTTTAAGACTAGATGTGTCAAAGCGACACAAATGGCCCCGTCCAAAAAAGTTTTAAAATCTGCAATTTCAATAACACATGTTGACACAAACATGATGGTATTCTCACATTGATATGTTCATAACTATAAATTTACTGTTAACAAAACTCAGCTCAAAATGTGGAGCATATAGAAATAAGTGTATAACTGTTAACAAAACGCAGCTGAGAATGTGGAGGCCTATAGAAAAAAAGTCTGTATAACTGTGATTTTCAACAATTTTCAAAGTTGTAAAACCTTAATTTTTGCAAAAATTAATGGAGAGGAACAAAACTTAAACTTGATCTGTAACTCATCATGAGTAACTCATATACCAAAAATCAGCCATATATCTGAAATTGTTTAGAAAAAAGTCTGTATAACTTTATTTTCAACAATTTATCAAAGTCCAAAGCCCGTAATTTCGGCAAAAATTAGCGAAGCGGAACAAAACTTAAACTTGACCTGTATCTCATCATGGTTACTTCACATACCAAAAATCAGCCAAATATCTGAAAGCGTTTAGAAAAAGACTCCGTATAACTGTGATTTTCAACAATTTATCAGAGTCCAAAACCCGTAATTTCAGCAAAAATTAGCGGAGCGGAACGAAACTTAAACTTGATCTGTAACTCATCATGGTGAAGTCACAAACCAAAAATCAGCCCAATATCTGTAGGCGTATAGAAAAAAAATCCGTATAATGGTTTGTTGCGGAATGACGGAATTTTGGAAAGACGGTATTTCGGAAATTCGGAATTCCGGAATTTCGGACAAGGGTAAAACTATATGGCACGGACAACTTCGTTGCGGGCCAATACAAATATGTCATGCAGAAATCACTAAATCGGAACATGTAATTGTGGGTAATGTACAATATTTAACAATAGTTATTCGAGTTTACAAATAAAGGCAACAGAAGTATTCTGCTTGTCTGTAATCGTAAATCGATTGATATAAAACAAATCCGGGTCACACACCACAACCGAGGGAAACACATTAACTATCAGCGGAAAACAATGACACAAACATAAACACTAAATTGCAACAAAAACAAACACAACAAAAGAAGCCCAAGAGAAACAAATGATTTGATAACAACTGCCGTGTTCCTAACTTGGTACAGGACATAATAAGAAAACAAATGATTTGATAACAACTGCCGTGTTCCTAACTTGGTACAGGACATAATAAGAAAACAAATGATTTGATAACAACTGCCGTGTTCCTAACTTGGTACAGATCATAATAAGAAAACAAATGATGGGTTGAACCTGGTTTAATGGCTAGCAACTACCCCACCCTCTTATGTTAGAGGACAGAGAACTACATACATAAATAGTATAATTGTACATTACAACATGTATAACATGTATTACAACGGACACCTTCTATGAATTCACGACAGTACAACAGGACACCACAATAAAATTATAAAATATGCGTCACTCCTATGAATCAACGACTCAAAAAGTGACGTATTTTGAGTAACATGTAAAATCACAGGGCAAAACATACCTTTATCTTCGAGGAAACACATTCGCGAAGCACCTATAAGCGGAGTTTGGCATCTTTTATTTTTGATATCCACTTTAGCACCGTAATTGAGCAAGGATTTTACCACTGCCTGTTGTTGTAGTAGTGTTGCAATTTCCAAAGGTGGATAATGACCTAAATTCGGATCTGCACCTTTATCAAGAATGACTGGCAAGAGTGTTTGGACAATATCACTTTGGTGTCTTGATAACAGTAAGTAAAGCGGTGATTTTCCCTTTTCTGTTATGATGTTCACATCTGCGTCAGCATTTAAAAGAAGCGTTATTGTTTCTACAACTGTAACAAAATGGCATTCTTTTATTAGTTTGAATATAAGTAAAACATCTTTATTAGCGACAGGATATACATACAAACGATAACACAGGTCATACTAATCATGGTAGGATTATAATCTGACGAATTTTAAAAAGTATTCAATCGCATTGTTAAAGACAATATCTAAGATATTTAAGGGGGTAGACCTTGGTTAAGGGCGATAACTCTTTGAATCAGTTATGTGTTTGTAAAAGTCAAGTTTCATCAGTGTATTCCTAGCTTTTTTTTTCAAACATATTGGAAACTATCAATGTAACCTAGAATCTTAGAATATATTTATGAAAATGTTTGACACAAACGTACTAATGATTTTAAGAGTTACTAGAACACACCCGCGAAATCGCGGGCATTCGGATCCTGGTTGAAAGTATGTTAAGTGTTGTAGGAAGAATTTTGTAAAAGATTTAATGACTTGAGAATTTCAGATAAAGTATCAAAAGTCAAAGGTACTCTGGGACAGAAAAATGTATTTTTTTTTTATCCCTCTTCCTTTTATATTTCCAAAATTCCCATTTTTTTGCTTTGAATTCTATTAATTTCTTTATGAACAAACATTTAGTATATTATGAACATTCTAGTCAGGAGCCTTTAATTCAGTGGTTATCGTTTGTTTATGTGTTACATATTTGTTTTTCGTTCATTTTTTTTGTACACAAATAAGGCCGTTAGTTTTAAAATGTTTTACTCGTTTGAATTGTTTTACATTGTCATTTTGAGGCCTTTTAATTTATAGCTGACTGTGCAGTATGGGCTTTGCTCATTGTTGAAGGCCGTACGGTGACCTGTAATTGTTAATTTCTGTGTCATTTTGGTCTCTTATTGAGAGCTGTATCATTGACAATCATACCACATCTTCTTTTTTTTATCAATGATTTTTTTGTAAAAGGTATAAAAAGTCATAGGTATTTTCGGACAGGACAATTGCTTTTCTAGCCCGGCTCCTCCTTGTTTTCCCCCAAAAATGCCAATTCTTTTGTTTTGTTTTGTTTTCTATTAATTTAAATAACACATGAATAATTTTAGCGCTTATCTGTATATTATCATTATGAACATTCATTACTATAAATAAAGACTCAGTTTCAATTTTCAGTTTACTAATCGACCCACGGCGGTCATAGATACATTATACAGACATCTCTCTATTTAATAAACTCTGTGACCGCCATGGATAGTAAACTTGAAAATCATTTCAGACAACAAGTACACTTCATTTGTAGTATATGACATAATATGTATGTTCAAAGTATACAAAAAAATGCAAACCGGAAGTCTAATCTGACTTAAAATTTCGTCCAATGACGAAATCAATATCCGGATGCCTTTTTTCTCGTTTTTCGCCAAAAATAACTCAATCTGAATAATCATATGAATGGATGACAAATGCGACTTTGCACTGTACCTATATGACACAGAGGCATGCTGATTAATTTATTGTGGAAAGAAGAGAAGCGACACACAAAATGAGGTCTTCTCGTTTAATAATATAGATTTTCCTTACCCTCGTTCTACCTCCTTAAATACACGGAAAATACTAGTATACCAATTGTAGAAATAATTTGTTAATGCAATACTCAATTGTCCTTTTTACACTGATAGGCATTATACTTGTCAATAGCTCTATAATATATACCGAGCGTTAGTATGATAGCATTATTTGAATTCTTATAGAATTTTCAAATCGTGTGTAGTTAAAAGCGAACCTGAACGAAATGTTTGAATGACAGCTATTTTAAGGTATCCGACCCATAATAGACCACGTGACTAAAATTAGTCGAAGTCTACCGAGGTCGATCTTATCTTTTCACCTCGGTATTTTCCGGCGATTTCCATAATTTTATTTTTCACATTTAAAAAATTTGACAAATACAAATATTCTTTCAGTTTCCATTTTAAATTGATTAATTTAGTTGAAATATCTAATTTTAAGTCCGAATATGTGTTTTGGAAGTAACGTAATAATCATATCCAATGTAAACAATAACACAAAATGGCCGACTCGGTCGTCTGTCGCGACAAACGGGGGAGGTTTTCAAAGACACAACAAGAAACAAGTGAACCTGCAGTTGCAGAAAACATTGAAATTGACCACAATTACGGTGTGGGACACTTATGTATAGCCGGAGCAACAGGCTGTGCCGTTTGCTGCCCCGGCATTGACAAACTTCTGGGAGTACAAAGATAAATACCAGTACTTCCTGGCATTCGGGGAGAAGATTGGTGGAATGGGGAACACTGCTGGACCATCTTAAATTTTGTTTGAGGTGTTATAACGGCCCTCTTATATTAAGCCACGAGACTATAAAAGGAGAGATGAAGTGTGGACTGGGTGGCTATCTTTATATCCAGTGCACATCGTGCCAGGAATTTAACAGGGTTCCATATGGATCAACGCACAAAGAAAACCCAAGTTCCAAGGGCATGCCAAGTTTCTGTGTGAATACTAAGCTTGGGGCAGGTAAGAAACAATTTAGTATGCCTTTCAGTATTTATTTATTATTAATTATTATTTGTATCTATCCTTCATTCCGATTCATCATTTAACATTGTACATGTATCTGGTATGTTCACCCTGATTACATACTTGCCGTAGGTTGGTACGTCCTAGTTTTTTCCACCCTGAGTTCGTTACTAGTTATTAGTTATATAATGCAAATATTCTGCGATTTTTCAACAAACTTTGAACATGACCAATGAATATTCTGCAATTTAACAACAATGCCAAAAAAAAATAGGCGAATGGATCTAGGACGAATGTGTAACAGGGCGAACAGACCCAGATTTGTATCTATCAATTTCCGGTTTGAATTTCATGAAACAGAAAAATGGTTGGTTTTCCTTCAATTTCATTGTCATAATATCAAGACAGGATAAATAAATACATGTAAGTTTTAGTTCACTCACCCGCTCACACACGGGTACCCCATACATGTATTTTAAGAGGGATTAAGTGGGTCCTGATCCAAAAATCCTGGGCTTTTAAACACAAGTAAGAGAAATCCTGAGGTCTTGAGATAAAAAAAATTCAATCTGGTCTATAATCTATAATTTTCTATGTTTTTACTTTTTTATTTGACGTTCAGTCGTGCAAGACGGGTGCCTCGTTCAATGTGTTCTGCTTATTTAATTTAACATGCATCGTGATTTTCAGTGTTATTTTGTGCGCTCGGTATTTTCAAATAAAATTCAAACACTTGGCAGGGATCGTCAAGAAATACTTTTTAAAAAGCCGTAAACCAATTAAATCGTAAATGTGTATACTAAATCGGGAATATCAAGTAAAACAAAGAATTAATATATACAAAAAGACAGTGATTCAGTCACAAAAGGTACACATAAAAGTATTTATTTTTCGTGCAATGTTCATTACAGAAATTATTTCACGTTCAACATGAAATTATGTCTTATTTCACGTTTTTTTCCGTGCAAGCACCCCCCTTTACCACCCTCATGTACACATTGAACAACCCTATAAATGATATATCAACATGCCTGCACTGAACATGATGATATGATGATATGAAAAGCTAGATTATTTTTAATCCAGGTCAGTTCAATTTTGTAATAATTCAGAAACAAACATCAAATCATTGAAGTCAAGTTTATTCAAGGACCTGTAGGCTGTTGCATCAGTCTAATAATTTTAAAATTTACTTTAAATTGTAAAAATATTGGAATTAGCTCATGTACATGTAGGATACAAAGAAACATAAATAAAGAGTGAAAAAACTAACGACTGTATCTATTGGAGTTGTTTCTGTTTAATTTTTATGAATGTAAAAAAAAAAGTTGATATTCTATATTTATTTCCCATTTCAATCTGATATCCATACTTTTAATATTATTTTTTAATTATTAATGTAACTGTTATCAATATAAATTAAATACATCACTCCATACTCAATACAAAGATTTAATACATTCTTAACTTTTTTTTAGCCATGATAGATTCTTTAGGAGGTCCACAGAGGGTGAACAATGTTATCACTACACTTAACTTGCCATCCATTTCCCATAAAAACCTGAAAGTCATGGAAAGAAGAGCAGGAGACATGATTGAAGATTTTGCCAACATGAGTATGGAAAGAAGAGGGCGAGAAGCTTTTGCAGCAGAAATGAGGTTTGGATTTATAAATACATAAAAATTAGTCAGTTAATATTAAGGTTGGGTTGTGATTCTTGATTTGCAGGCTATTAATAGCTACAAAATGTATGGTACATGTACATGTAGTTGAAATAATGTATTTCTATAAAGAATTTCAACCTATTTTTTTTAATTGAGAACATTTTTCACCTCATTGTATTTGGTAAGAAATTTTGTATTATATACATACATGAACATTGTACAGATAAACATGTGCTTTCAAAATGAAAAAGTATATTTTTGTAACAGAAATTTATATTTAATTTTTCAGAGATTCCAACCTTGTAGAAGATGTAACATTGGTCCCTCCAAATGTACAAAACACACAATTGATTAGGTAAGTTGCAATGAATGATATTTTTTTTTTTTAAATCATTCCCAAATGCCAAATTTCTTTTTTAAATTCTGTATTATTGATCATTATTTATAAGTAATGATTACAAATCCAAACTTTGTTTAGTGAGAGGCATTACTTGAAACTTCCAGTATATATTAAACCAAGGGTACTGTTATGGAAAATGATGTATTGATGAACATGATTTTCTCATTCTTCAAAAAAATAATTTTAAAGTACATGTACATTTATGGTGCAGGAAATGATTAAAACATGATGCTCACAGGCTTTTTTTTGGGTTCAGATTGATAGCAATTTTGTTGTATTGTATTTGATAAATGAGTGAAATAAATGGATTTTGTACCAAAAATTATTTGAAACATCATCATGCACATATTATATAATATTTTTTTATGATTCACAGCACTGGTCATGAAGAGTTATCTGAAAATACATGTTCTTATCCTGAAATGATAGATGTAATAGCAGTGTCACAGTCTGAAACCAGGTGAATATAAAAAAGAAGATGAAGTATGATTGCTAATGAGACAACTATCCATAGGAGACCAAAATAATATCAACTATTGGTAACCCGACAGCCTTCAATAATGAGCAAAACCACATAGTCAGCTATAAAAGGCCTCAAATTGACAATGTAAAACAAGTCAAATGAAAAAACACTAATAAACTGTGAACTATGTGTTAAGCACACTTTTATTAGTGCATATATATCTGTCTGATTCCAACTTATATAGATACAATTTATAACCAAATGTTATTTACATTTGTATATCAAGGTATAAATGAAGACAAATAATTTCTTTGATTTCAGAGATGCTAACCTTGTTATTGATTCTGGAGAATTTGTGATACCTAATAGTAATACACAGACAAACACAGATGGGAATAGGTAATAAATAGAACAATTTTCTAAGATACATGTACATGTATGTGTTAATTGTTATATTATATTTTGTCTTGAAAAAGATAGATTTGAAGCATTTACACATATATATACAATTTATTTACAAGTATTAGAGAGTTATCTACCCTGTTTAATATCAATATACTACAATGATTTTTCTTCTTCTTGAGCATGCTAAATTTCGAAGTAAAATGAATTTTCTTTTTTTTTCTTACAGTTAGGCAAAATGTTATTCCTCATATAACTCAGATAGCCGCCGTAGAACATGATACTGGCAGCCAGTTTTCCTGTTATGTGGTACCAAAAGCTCCAATGTCATCAGGAGCTGAAGACATAACAGGAATTATGTGGGATGGGACGAACCTGAGACTAAATGGCAAAGTTGTTGCTGCATTACCAATATTTGAAGCGCTCAGTAATTTTTTCTTATGGCTGCAGAAATTCAATAATGCTATTCTTATTGCCCATAATGGAAAAAAGTTTGACTTTCGTATTTTGTTAAATGCAGCTGACAAATGTAAATTATTCAATCTGTACTTGGAAAGCTGTGTTGGCTGTATTGACAGTATTGCTGTTATGAAATCCAAGATTCCAAAACTTCCAAAATATTCTCAACCCTACTTGGCAGAACATGTTTGCAATAAAAATTATAATGCACATAATGCACTGGACGACGTGTCAATGTTAAATGAAATATTAAAAGCAGCAAAGGTTTCTTCAGTTGACCTCTTAAAGCATACATACTCACCTGGTGATCATTTGCTACAAGAAAACTTTAATATGAATAAGCTTAAGAATTTACCCAGCCTGCATTTTTTAATTGGTCAGGGTGTGGTGAAAATGACCACTGCAGAAAATATTTCAGGATCTGGTTTAAATTTTGAACACTTGAAACTTATCTGGAAACGTGACGGTGAGGATGGACTTTCAAATGTTTTATCTGCCAAAAACAGTATTGGTAAACCAAGAGTTTCTAGCGACAAAAAACTTGTATGCTCATTTGTTCAGAAGCTGTCTCAGCTTTTTGCAGACACATCATTTGACTAATTTATATACTTTTAAACACAAAATTGATGTTATACATGTAGTTCCATTTTTTCAAGTGACATATCTCTATAGAAAAAGAAGTCAAAATAATGTTATGCCATTTTGGGAATAATGTGACAATTAAGACAAAATATAAATTATTTTTGCAAAAAAGATTGTAAATGCTGTATTTTACGAAAGTTTCAACTAATTTATCTTGACTAGTGACAATTTTAAAAACGTTTTGTAATATTAATTCTCTCTTATATATGAATGAATAATAGGATATCTTTGGATAGGATTTGGTATATGAGCATGCCTTGCAAGTTCCTCATGTCTTCGAAATAGACTTGATCTCAAATTATACATTGATCCTTGGAATGCTTATTTAATGTTTTACTTTTTCTGTAATATTCTTTTTTAACTTCAACATAAGGTATGACATTTCAGTGCGTCCTCTCTTGTAAACTTTCTTTCTTTATTTTTCTTAACTGAAGATTTATTTGTATTCAATCAGAATTTCCTTTACTGACATATTTCATGATAAAAGTCTTAATATTGATTGTTTAAAAATGACCATATTTATTTGTATCTTCTGAACCATCATGACCATGTTATACCATGTATACTTTCTTTTTAAAAAAATCATGATAATGTGCTAATAAATATTGAAATGGGATTGAGTTTATTGAATTTCATTATAGAAGATATCTATGTTTTACTTTGTGCATGAAGGAGTATAAACCAGATCAAAAATATTTCAAGGGATCTGATAATTGACCTATCTGAGTTCAATGTTGGAAAGGAATGATGGGTATCCTTTAGTGAGCTCTAGTTAATGCTGGTATGAAATCAAAGAATAGGCATCCTCTGCATTCAATAAAGCCTGATGCTGTTTATGTGATTTCTGGTGTTTTTACACATTTGACAAAATCGGAAATATGTAGCAAAACCATAAATATTGTCTATGATTACATTCTTCAAAAACCATAAACAAATGACTTTACCACTACAAAACACAATATTCATTTTTTCACATACATATACAAATATGAAATATATCCATGCATGTATTTTTACCATGTTGCTAAAATAAATGTTTTACCAATAGGTCCTATTCGATGATATTCATTCAATAGATGAAGGACAGGCTTCAACCCTTAGCTCAAAGGGTCAAATTTCACGGGCATAAAGAAATGAAATAAAATAAATATGTATACTAAGTACTATACTTTTAATTCATCCTACTTTTAACATGTTTCAATTACCTACTCTCAAAGAAATTAGCAAACGGAGGGAATTGTCTAATTTCTAGTCCTGAAATTACCTTGACCTTTGACCTTTTGACCTCAAGGTTGAAGGTAATTCTTTATTTGTTGCATATAATAAAATTATCATAATTAACAAATGTAATACAAGGTTACAGTACTTAAAGGTAGGTTTACTTTTTGAAAATTTAACAAAAAATGAGGTCACTGTCTAATTTTAGCTCCTAAAATTACCTTGACCGTTGACCTGTTGACCCCTAAAGGTTGAAATCAATCCTTGATGTTTAGAATATCATCAAATGGTCATTATTAACAAAGATAATGAAGATTATGGCACCAATAGGTTGATATACTTTTGAAAATTTACCAAAAAAGGAGATTGTTGACTTATTTTTGCTTTAAAAAATGACCTTGACCTTTGACCTTTAGAACTTTACATACCATAAGCATCAGAATTTATTCTAATTATAAGTAAATATGAAGTATGGTGACTTTTAATAAAGATTTACATGAATAATACCAAAAAAACAGCAGAACTCTGAAATCCAGTATCCATTTAGAAACTATGACCTTGACACTATAAATCAAAATTTCTCTAAATTGGTACGGTAAAAGTTTCTAAAATTTTTTTTTAGGCTGGAACAATATGTAAAGTTAATTTTAGTGTCAATTTTGAATGCTCAGTTAATATATTTATTTTTGAATTGGTAAAGATATAAGATTGACAAATTTTAGACTTTTCTCCTTTTTCTATTATTAGTAACAATAACATAGTTCTAAAAATAGAATTGCAAAAATACAAATTATTTTTTTTGTTTTATTTGACAAGCTTAAATGTAAGGTTCCTTTTGAAAGATAGATTAGTAAATTATACTACATAGGTTTTTTAAAGTTACATACTTTTTATACCCCTAATTTGGCATTTGAGGACAAAAAAGGGGGGGCACTGTAACCCAGATCTGTTGTTAACCACAAATATTTAGCGGATTTTTTTTTTATAGTAAGAACTCTTAGACCCCCCTTCTTACATTCCTTGATAAAAATGTGAACTATCTTGCATGTTGTTTATTTTCTAATTATGGGTCGGATACCTTAATCTTCTAGCAAACCAACAGTTTTACGATTTAAAAATAATAAAAAATGTAAACTTACTTTAAGAACAATTTATTTGATTTCCTAACAAGCACCTAAGACACAAAAAAATACTTATATCTATTTAGATCGAACCGGCGTTGTTCAAAATACGTGTCCTGGAAATGTCTATTGTGAAGTCATACATCTCTATTCCATGTTCGTTTGGAATTTAAAAAGTACAGAATAGCTTCATATTAGAATTTGTCTTAGTTTTAAGGTGGCGAATTATACAAATTATATCCATATGATTAAGCTTTGGAAATACGAACTTTAGTGATATTAGTCCGAACGAATTTAACACATTTAAGATTGTCGAAAGGTGTTTGCTTTCTTTTCGATTTCATTTTTTTCCAGCTTAGGACACCAAATAACAAGAAACAAATATTGTGTAAAAACAAAGGATCGAAAACGATGCGCACACAATTTTATTGTTATGCATATACACCATTTTTAGTAGGATGACTCAGTCCCTCTTTATTTGTGTTTACATTTATTATATTAGAAACAGAAAACAATCAAACATGAGTCAATCTATTACATCATTCTTATTCACCTTTGTCCATGTACTTATTTTCTTTCTTGCTCTTTGGAGTTTCAGGGGGAACTGTAACTACTTGTTCTGACCAATTGCATGATCCAGTTGTTCTCATTTTTACAAGAGATTTTTCATTTTCAGAACACCAATACCTTTTTCCATAGCTGACGAGTGGGTCTGTAACATAATCAGAAGAATAGAAATGTCAATGAATTCATAACTTAATAACAAAACGCGCTCAATTTTCCTTTTTACGCCATAAAAATATATTTCATTCTCGATGGAGATTAAAACAAATTACAAGAAAACGACACATTAATAGGGTCAATTTGAAAGTACATGTAAAAGCTTCAAAATTAAATGCGTTATTTTCGCTCCTACCGCTTTTGGTAAGTATAAACAATTCGCTAAACATTCAATGATTATATCAAATTATTCGCGTGAATATGAAAGTAACGATAATTAGTTGGTTTTTTTCTCACTTAAACAAAATCTTCTTAGATGGCATAAAGTTCTAAGATAGGACCTTGACGGCGAAAGCAATGCACAGTAACCGCAGTGACAATATGTTCAAAATGAATACCGAAAAGCATTGTCTTACCATTAGTTCTCCTCTGAACAGATACAACTATTAGTTTTTAAAGAGAGGCACAAAATATCAAGAGAAATTCAAATCTCACTATTCGAAACGATCGAAGAACGCAATGGCATAAAAATAAGAAACCCCACGAACATATTTACAAAACTCAACATAGAAACCAAAACACTGTAAAAAAAACTCATCATAGATACCAGGATTGAAATTTTATATTTACGCCAGACGCGCGTTTCGTCTACAAAAGACTCATCAGTGAATCAAAAAATGTTTATAAAGGCCAAATACGGTACATATGAGTACTTTCATATGACTGAGCACAAGTTTCACAGACCAGTTCTATGATTAAGCAGTAAATCAATATATTTGCAATCCCATTGTAAGCTTCATATACTAAATAGTATACATTATCTATAAGTTGCGGTTCCCTTTAATCTGTAATTTGCATAAACTAAACAATTGTCGCCGCCATGACGTAAAAAGAGCGCCAAATTATCGCTTCCCTATTATCTTTGCATACAAAAAATTAGAGAAAAAAATAAACTCTTTAATTTTGCAATCTTGCTATAACTATTCATTAGTTATATAATAAATGAACCTGATCATAATAAGACATCTAAACAGAAACATCGTGTGTTATAATTACCTGCTTGAACTGACGATTGCGTTGTGTTACTTGCCATTTGCTTTATTTTTGCTTCTATAGAAACATCAAATCGACATTTTCCTGCAATTGAACATTAAACAATCAGTTTTTATATATGATATGTAAATGAAACTTTGTATTCAGGACAAGTTTAGAGAGTTCAGAATATATTTAACTTTAAATATTTCAATATATTTTAGGACGTCTTAAGATGTTAAGTATCTATTAGCTTTTGTTTCATATTACATTACATTATTCAGGGTAGCATTTATGTTTTTTGTTGTTGTCTTTTGTTTTTTTGTGTTGTTTTTTTTTGGGGGGGGGGGAGGGTTAATGTTTGAACATGTTGAAATTATTATTCCTCTGCGTAAAAATAGATACAAAGAAATTGCAAATAGTGTTAAATTACCTTTTAAAAGTGCAACATGCAAAGCAGTTTTCCCTCCTTCACCAACATGGTTCAGATTAACCTTCGCACGTATAAAATAATGAAGTAATGTAAATTTATTGTGTTTTATCGCCACTATCAATGCTGAGCTACATCCTTCACTACTACTATCAAGATCTGCGCCATTTTTCACCAGAAACTGTATATCTTCAAGAGCAAAATGTCTTCTTTTGATAAATCTAATTAATGGTGTTTCGCCTAGGTCATTATGAATGTTCAAACTGGCGCCGCATCGTAATAAGATTAAAACTGTTTCTCTATCAAACCTCTCTGAATCTTCAAAAAAAAAACAATACAATACAATAATGATTTATCAACGTCTCACCAATAATGCAGTATACACAATTCACATTGTACTACAGGTAAATAAATGAGCATCTAGATAAATTAAATATCATTTGGGTTTTGGTATATATTATGTTTTCTCTATTATTGCTTTATTGATTGATTGCTTGTTTATTTAATTGATTATTGGATTGATTTATTGATCTTTAATTGTCTGTATGTGATTTTTTGCTGTCTTGTCGTTTCTTTTTCGATTTTATTGTTTGGGTGACAAATAAATTTAAAAAAAAGGCAAAAAAGTCATAATAAATACAATAAAAGAACCTTAGTGAGCGCGCTCACATATCCCACGTCCCCACATTGTCATTGTTGAATTAAAGTAACTGTTAGAACAAAAATTGTATACGAAAAAAAAGGAATCATAATTTCCTGTCGATATTCACATCTACATAGTATGTCCTAATTATCTACAAAGTTTCATAGAATTCTGTTGTGTGGTTGCGGTGACAAACTGCTGGGGTAATATATTGAAGCAAATAAGTTTAAAGGGGAATAATTCCTAGAAAAAAATTGAATCATTATTTCCTGTCGATATGCACATCTACATAGTATGTCCTTATTTTCTAAAAAGGTTTCATGAAATTCTGTTATACCATCCGCAATTTCGTTAATTGGGGTATAATAATTGTGGATAAAAAAGTGTAGGAGAAAAAATGCCGAGCTCCAAGGTTAAATTTAAAACGATGATTGATGTGTATTGAAACTGTCGAAAAAAGAGGGACGAAAGATACCAGAGGGACAGTCAAACACATAAATCGAAAATAAACTGACAACGCCTGGCTAAAAATGAAAGACGACAAATAGACAGACAATAGAACACACGACACAACATAGAAAACAAAAGAATACGCAACACAAACCACCCCAAAAACTAGGGATGATCTCAGGTGCTCTGGAAGAGTAAGCAGATCCTGCTCCACATATGGCAATCGAGAGACTATACCTATACCAACCAACGGTACATACGCTTTTTATTTATATTTTTTCTTTTCCAAAAATGTCATTTGGTGTTTTGAGATTTTGATAACATAGATAAATAGCTGATACTTAAAGTTGGAAGAACATTTACAATTTAAAAAGAACTCTATGAAATTTATAACCATCTTAATCCTACCCATGTGAGTATGAAGAGCTGTATTTCCTTGATTATCCTTGAATTTAACATCAGCTCCGATTTCTGTCATTTTTCTAATAACATCGATAGTACAAGACTGTGCAGCCAAAATGACGGGTGTTATGTTGTTGCTGTCGGGAGTGTTAATTTCCGTACTGTGGTTAAGCAGTAGAAGTACGTCTTTGATATCGATTCGATGTCATCATATTTCATTCGTAATGCAAGATGTATTGGTAAGTCCCCATGAAGTGATTTTGCATTGATGCATGCTTTTTCATCTAACAACATTTGTAAGATTAAATGTTTTCCAGCATCGATTCTGTTTTTGTGTGTTTTACATCCTACAACAAAACTTCCTTATGTTAGGTAAAAGTAACATTAAGTGATCATATACCTACTGTATTCCCTGGCGATATCAACTATCTTAGGACTTGTCAAAACCAATTCATTGTCGTTCCGTAACGACGTTGTACATAACAAGGTAAAAGTATTAAACTCTTTTGTAGCAAGAATCAGTGTACATGTATCCCTCTGTTATCTTTCTTAATTTATCGTGAAAGATAAGGAAAAGATCTTTAAATAAAATTTATCAGTTGATAAAAACTCTAATCAAATCGTTTTTAAACATACAGAACCGTAACCAGTACTTGCTATCCCAATTGTATCATATAAACATTTTCTATATATGTCATCACTTTACCAATCTCGAAAAAATACCGTTTCATTCCGCCATAATTCGATGTATATCTATACATATTGAAATATAGCTTAAGTGTGCTTGTTTAATGTCAAAATGTACTTGTTTTATTAAGATGTAGTTTTAAAAAAGAGTTAGAAAGAATGTAATCGAAAGTCATTTTACGATTGGCCCTAACGTAATGTTTCATTATAACAAAAAAATGTTTTTAAAGGAATGTTGGCACCAAACAAAACAAATCTCACCTTTTATGTGATGCTGATGAAAATAAATATGCAATGCAGTCATGTTTTCTTCTCCAACATAATTGACATTAGCACCTGCTTCAATAAGAGTTCTAACTAATACATGAGATTCAAATAAGATAGCCTGCATCAATGTAGAATATCTTTCCGTTTCCTCAAAATTTGGATCAGCACCAAACTCCAGAAGTAGCCTTATATAAACATCCTTTCTTTCTACTGACATCAAAGGCATGTCAGTTATGATTCTTGTCAATACGGTATGTCCATACTTGATTAAAGAACTATTTTGTGGAATACAACTTCCGCACACATTTGAAAGCTTCGTGTATTTTGCATTTGATGGTTCTATAAAGAAAAATTGTGTTAGACAGTTTAACAATATGCCGCTTAGTGTGATTGCAAATTTCAGAACTGATAAATATTATGGTAGCCAGACGCGTCCATTTTGTTTTCTATTGAGTTTACGCCTTTGTTATCACATTGTTTTCTTGTTTGGTTTTCTGCATGCTGTTTGTTTTCGTAAAATGTCCATTACATTTTTAAACATATACATTTAAATTAAAGACTCATATAGTGGTGAAATTAAGCCAAAACAAAGTAGTATACTGTTACGAAAGTTCGGGTATCTTCCGCCATCTTAGATTATAGAGCAAAAAAGTAACAAAAGTATTAATGAACATTTAAAACGGATAACCTGTATTTGATAGCAAAATCTAAAGCTCAAACATATCAAACAAATGAAAAACAACTGTCATATTCCTGAATTGGTACATACATTTCCTTATGTAAAAAATGATGGATAAAACCTGGTTTTATTACGAGCTTAATTTATGACATGTATGGTAGTTGTATACAATTTCATTATATTGACAACAATGTCACAATGATGGGATGTATATATAAGTATCGAACCACGTTCAAGGGGGTATTAGTAAAAATAGACTAAACATTTTACAAAACAAATTATATGTAAATGTAAAAGCTGAAACTGAATATTTTCCAACAAGGTCATAGTATCTTTTGATGAACCCTTTGCAATAGCAGAAAAATATCGGTTAAGGTCATTAATCAAATGTTCAAACTTTCAGAGAAAATGTCATTCATTTGTTAGACTTTTCAATTAAATGAAGATAATGATGTGTTTTATAATATTTTTGTGATTGTATGTTACAAATACAGCCATTGAGTCCCTTTATACTACTTTTGTGACTGTATGTTATAAATACAGCCATTGAGTCCCGTTATACTATTTTTGTAACTGTATGTTATAAATACAGCCATTGAGTCCCGTTATACTATTTTTGTGACTGTATGTTACAAATACAGCCATTGAGTCCCGTTATACTATTTTTGTGACTGTATGTTACAAATACAGCCATTGAGTCCCGTTATACTATTTTTTCTTTTTATATTGTGAAAGTCTAGTACAAGAGCTATTCTTAGTAGGTGCATCGGACTACTAACACAAATGATCCTGGTTTGATTCCCGTTCCAGGATGAAAATTTCAGGGACTGAATTTTCGGCTCTCCTTTGACACCATTTGCGAGTATGGTCTTAATTCGTCGGAAGGGGACGATAAATGGCTGACCCGTGTTCAGAGAGAGTCATATAGCTTTCACGTAACAGAAACCCTTGTAGATTTCGAAAGAGCAGGCTTATGCCGCTACAAGACAGCACTCGCACCCGCAAAGATGAAAGGGGTTAATATGAGTTGCAATAACTTGTTTCCCAATTCACTATAAATAAAATTTATGGTCCATTACACAAAAGTGTACATTCATTATTGTATACAAAGTATGACATTTTTGCAAAGCCTGTAGGTTAAAATATAATACCCGTGACCCACACTTTCCTTCTTTTTTTTTCTTTTTTGTTTTAATTCAGAAAGCATTGAAGATAACTACAATTTAGCTAAGTATCAATAAAACCCATAGATCTTAATGCCCCCCCCTTTTTTCCCAAAATCAGCCTTTATCGAAGAGGGGTGAAAGATACCATAGGGACAGTTAAACTCATAGATCGAAAATAAACTGACATCACCATGTCTAAAAATAAAAAGACAAACAGACAAATAATGGTACAGAAGGCACAACATAGAAAACTAAAAAACACGAACATAGTTTTGGAACAAATATGTAATACTGATACAAATCTTTTTTTTTATTTCAGGTAAGAGAATTTCATACTTTTGGAGCACTGTAAACTAATCTCTATAATTATGTATTTTATTTGGAAAAAGCAGAATGAAAAAGGAAGTTTTGAATATTTGATGTGAAATGTTTTAAATGGATTGCCTTAATTTACGACTTGAAATTAAGAGAGATACGGTGTACATGTACATTTTAAATGGCAATTAAACAACTTTCCATCAAAGACAACACATAACAACGATATATTTAAATACATAAACCACTGTACAGCATTAATGGGCAAAATCCACACATACAATAATTTATAAAATCCGAAACCATTTAAAAGGAAGAGCGATCTTGTGAGCGTTATCCCCTAGTTTCTCTAATTTAGTTATAAAATATAGTACCTTCATTCTCAACAATCCATTGTACAAGCTTTTCACCTCCTTTATAGTTGACATTTGCTTTTGCTTTCAACAAATCATTAACTATTTCTTCAAGGTCAAACTCAAGTGCAGTAGTCAATGGTGTGTCGTAATAGTTATCCATTATATTCACATCTCCTCCCATTTTCAGTATCAATTTAACGCTATCCTCACTTCGAAGCCATACCGCTATGATTAAAGGGTATATTTCTGACACAGTACACTTGTTGACATCAATTCCGGCCGCCAGGAAAGCTTTAAATACTTTCATCTTATCCACTACAAACAATACAGACATGTTATTTGCTTGATCATTTGATATATAGATTGCTATGGCTAGATTATTTGTTTTCATCTTATTTTCTAAATTTTCTAGATGCAGCCATAATTCACTGTCACTATTTTAATCAATCAATCAAAACTAATTATTATTTAACATATTTTTTTTGTTTCTACCGAAACTAAACTAACCTTCTGTTATGCGGGGAAAATACAATTGTTATGTTTGTATTTTTCCGACTGATTAGTCGTTTTGGGAATGTATAATTTCGCACCAACGTTCAGTCAAAATCGGGAATCTAAATACTAAACGCCACGTAGTGCTCTCTATGAACATTAATGAACCGTTGAAATACTCCCTAAAGGGTGCAAAGGTGGCCTGCTAGAAGAAAAACTCAGTAACCTTTAATATGTTCTTGGATTAATTTGCACTTCTCATAAGTGCAAATTGGAACCACACTTTTTTTTGTCGTAGAATCATCAAATTTGGCAATAATGTACCTCTGGAGATAAATAACACAATACAAAAATAAATTTGATATGGCTCGCCCGGTTCGGCAACTGGAGCGAAAACAGTGACAAAATCCTGTAGGATATTTTTTTCTCCCATAGGATTTTTAAAAATCCTACAGGATTTTGAGAAATCCTATAGGATAAAGTCATAATCCCGTAGGATATTTTAAATATCCTATGGGATATATAAATCCTATCGGATTTATTTATCCTATAGGAAAATTTATCTCCTATGGGATTAAATTAATATCCTATGGGATTTAAAATCCTGCAGGATTTTCAAAAAAAGTGTTAAATCCGATAGGATTTTTTTTATCCTATAGGATTATCATGAAAGACTTTTTGACAGAAACTAATGTCCCTTAGGATATTTTTTTCTCCTAAGGGATTTATTTTGTCCTGTGGGATGTTTTTTCTCCCATGGGACATTTTTTTCTCCTACCGGATTTTTTTCTCTCCCTTAGGATAAATTTTGTCCTGTAAGATATTTTGTTTTCCCTTAGGATTAACTTTGTCCTATAGGATTATTTTTTCTCCCATAGGATTAAATTTTGATACGTTTTGTCATCTAAGATGGATTCGTCAGTTTTGTTGGTATCTTACAAACGTTAACAATTGTTGCTACATAGATATTGATCACTACGTAGCTACTACGATATTGAACTCAACCTTTGTATTTAGCCTAGCTGCTACATAGATATTGATACCAGGGATCAGTTCAATATCGTAGCAGCTACGTAGCGACTATGTAGCTGCTATCAAAATCTAAGTAATAACTAGTCTATAGCTACACGTTCAATAGTCAATATCTACGTAGCACTACGTAGCTGCTACGATATTGAACGCGTCCCAGGGTTTGGTTCAATATCGTAGCAGCTACGTAGCGGCTACGTATCTGCTATCAATATTTATGTAACAACTAGTCTATAGCTACACATTCAATAGTCAAAATCTACGTAGCACTTCGTAGCTGCTACGATATTGAACTCGACCCATCTACGTAACCGCTACGATATTGAACACGACCTTGGGTTGTGTTCAATATCTTATCGGCTATATAGGGCTATGTAGATTTATGACTTTTGAACGGGTGGCTAGCCTAGCTGCTACATAGATATTAATAGCAGCTAAGCTAATAGTCATAAATTTACGTCGCACTACGTAGCTGCTACGATATTGAACGCAACCCTGAAAAGGGTCGTTATAGTTTCAATAATTATCGAAACGGATACATGGAAATATTACTTTATAGGATTGTCAAATCTTGCCTTCGTATATGGTTTTCATGATATTAATTATTAATGAGTCTGTTTAATAAATGTTGTTTGTTTTACGTCCTGTGGCAAATATTACATGTATGTTCATAACGAGAACACAATAGGTAGGCTTTTCATAGCAAATATAAAAGGTCGACTGAGAGAATGGACATGGAACTTGGAATGGTAATGCAAAATGAGGATATATTGAATAAAAAACAGAGCTGCCTCAATTAATTGTGCAAGAGTACCAAATGTGCAGAAGTCTTCCGTGCATGAAATCTATGCTTAAATCGACCATCGTTTTTCAAGTACAGTTTTTAATAATATCAACTGGTTAAATGCATTTTGATGGCTTAAATAAAAGGCTGAGTTCTTTTAGATTGGATTATTTATAGCACTTTAGTTTTTTTGGTATGATACTATATTTCAGATTTCTCTTGGTTATGTTTTTGGACTTAGTGCGGGAAATCGTGGGTTCAAATCCCGGCCTGGTCAATCCAAATACGTCAACATTTAAAATTGCTGTTCCTCCGCTAAGCAAGACTTTAGTGGAATTAATAATTTAATTACACCTCTCCTCCATTACATGATATATCTGTAAAAAAAGACTGGTATGCTCGAGTGGCTAAATGATGTCCAAATGCGGAGTGTTACCTTGTGAACTAGCACGTTAAAAATCTTTCTCGACACTATCAGTCTAGAACAGGGTTCATATTCAGTATAACATTTGGAACTTGAATTTGTCTCTGGACAGGTCTGGATATAAGGCATATTCAACGTTCATTATATATCTACTAAATCGTTAATAAATAGAGAAGTATTTTCCTTGTACTGATTTTTATTTCATGTACTTGGTTTGATTTCCACGAATTGATATTATAAAAATGGTATGGTTAAACTTTTCACAAAATATGTATGTGCCTTTTGTGATATTTTTAATGGCAGGTAATATGAAATTAGCTCCTTACTTTATTTATACATGGAACGTTTTTGTTTGGCTTGATAAGGTGTATAGGGATCTCTCTATAATAAAAAAAAACCCCAAAAGACTGTAAAAAAACTTTCAATATCTTGATTGTCTGTGTTGTTGGGTTGTTGTCTCATCAATATTTACTCTTAATCCCTTTTTTCGAACCCAAAGGGTAGACTTGAGCACAGAAATATTGTCCACTCTTGACTTCATCAGCTCGACTTTCGACTTAACCTTGCTGAAAAAGTAAAGCCCCCCCCCCCCCTTTTTCCTACCAACGTGAAAATTAGTTAACAGACTAAGATGGCCACTACGATGCTTTATGCTGTTGTTTTTTAATCGCTGCCTTTTGCAGCTATCATTCCCGGTTTTGGACAGTATAAAAAGTAGATGTGGTTCGATTGTGAATGAGACAACTTCAAACTATTGCTTTCCACCAAGGTCCACATGAAGCTGAGGAACGCAAATTTATAAAAAAAAAAAAGATGTGGTATGATTGCCAAAAAGACGAATGACATAGAAATTAACAACTATACATGTAGTTCACCTTACGGCTTCCCACAATGAGCAAAGCTTTTGTATCTAATTTTATTTTATATGATTAATGTATTGCCTTGTGTCGTTTCTTTTGTTTACTAGTATATTGAATGTCTCTGGTGGTATGAATCTTACTTCATGAAATTTAAAATTATACCCTTTTTCAATAATAGGCTACCGCAATAAAGATATAAGCTTAATAAAATAATTATTTCAGATTTTCACTCGTTCGGGAAATGTCATACGGGACAAGAATGAGTTTTAATGGCGAAAAATATTTTTTTAAACAAATGTGCATGTGTAGGCTGTTTTGTGATGTTCTATTCTATCAGGAGTTTCAGAAAAGGGGGAATAAAAACAATTATGCCAAAAAACAGTTTAACTTGCGAAGCTTTCTTTGGTATTCAATGTTACAAAAATAGTTATTCTTTTGTAGATTTAGAACTTTGAACACAATTAAAACGGCGTTTTGCATTTGCGCCGATCTGCATTTCATTTGCGCCGATTTTTTCTTTCCTTTGCGCCAATTTTTTTTTTCATTTGCGCCGATTTTTTTACAGTTAAATAACAGGTAAATTACAGGTGAAATGATATAAGAAGATGAGACAACTCTCCATCCCAGTAATGTTATTTACATTTATCATTAAAGACCTCTTCCGTTAGCCAGTTGTACATATGTTATGAATTTTCAATCATAACATGTATATAACTGTTGTCTCCTGCTTAAAATGGAGAAGTAAAAACCTAAGATAAAAGCACTTTGTTTATGCTAAAATGACGAATTAAAAATATATGTACAGCATTCAAATCCATAAAAACGAAATACATTCAAATCATAAATCTGCTCTTGCCGAGTATGTATAGGCAACACATCTAATATATTCCTTTCTTATGATTTCGTCTCTTCTATATTTGGCGTAATTGTCGATAACGAAGGCCATCTTTTCTTTGTCTGGCATACTTACTGGTTGGGGCATTTCTAGAGATCGCATTTCCTCACAAGGAAGCTATTAAACCAAGAGTTCCAAATGGTGAAGTTGAAATCATCCCTTCGTTAATTTTATGGACCCCATCACGAATTGGGTGACCGTTATGGAATGTGTACTTGTACGTTGTCTAAGAATGTATGACATTTGTCATCAGAAGGAGTGTCAGACAATGTGAAATGTGAAGCAGTCATCGATTTCATTTAGGAAAAGGAACGGTTACCCGAAACATTGGGATAGCCATTTACCAATTGCAATGTCACTTGATTTGTCTTTATACTCTGTGATCAGTCAATGTAAAAGTATGATTTTACCTGTAACTTACCTGTAAATTCAATTAGGAAAAAATATAAAATCGGCGCAAATGAAAAAATGAAATCGGCGCAAATGAAAGAATGAAAATTTTCAAAATCGGCGCAAATGTCATACGCCCTAAACGCCCAATTAAAAAAATGTCTATTGAAATTGGTAGATGGCAAAATAGTTAAAGAGAACATTTTATTTATTATATATACTTTATGTAAAATTAGGTGAAATTGAGGACGAGTTTCATTATAAAGTTGAAACAAAACAAAAAGTTTTTTTGTAAATAGCTTCTCAAATATTGAATTGATTTTTTCAAAATAAAAAGTATAAGATCAAAAATTAAATTTTCTATCAAGATTCTTTATTTCTTATAAAACCAAGTTTAATGGTACAAGGAACGATATTTTTACATATAATAACATACAGATTTTGCGCATGACAAGTTTGCACAAAATGAGCAACAAGAATGAGAGATTGGGGATCAACCTGGAGAACATACGTCTATATTGATATTTCTAATTAATTTACACAAATTTTTCAATACACGAATATTTTTTGAAATAAATGAAGTGCCGAATGCATATCTATACCACATCTTCCTATATCTCACACTCACACCACATCTTCCTATATCTATAACTTGCCTTGGGTATACCTTTTATGTCCCTATTCGTACAGGAAGTCCTGTGTTGTTATTTAGACGTACCGATCCACAATATCTGACACACATTTGCAAAACAGGTCATTTGTAATATAAGCTGGAAAAATTTCATAGTTTTAGAATAAAGCGGAGCATCGCAATTGCGTTAAAAATTAATATTTAATTTCCTACCAAAAGATATTAGTTTTTGTTTTCAATTCATTCGCAAATTTAGATATAGAGTTGACACTGCAATGTTTTGTATCAGGTTTATTCCACTCAGGAACTATAGAAGGAATAAACGATTCAGGTAAAGCCTGCAAAATGGAACCACAATTCAAAATTTTTGTGTTTACTTTGCCTTTGTTTTATTTTGTTTCTAAGGAAATTGCTATGTAAGCTTCTTTGTTTATTTAAAGAAGCCAATTTTGAGATACAAAGTGAGAAACAAAGCTTTTGCGATTTCATTTCCTTATTTACAACACTAGAGTTTACAGACTATCATTATACCTTGAGAGACATATGAGAGTATGTGGCGTCCGTGGGGTTCTTCAAATTCGATTACAGAAGTAATATAGAAAAACTCCAAGGGGTAAATACTATATTACGTTTTTAAAAGAGAAAATAAATCATAACTGTCTTCTATGAACGATAACTTTAAAACTGATGTCAGTGCTTTTTTTTTTAACAATTCATCTTTATTCAACAATTGAAGATGAATACCATTTTATTGTATAATGTAATAAGCAGTGATGTAAGAAATATAATTCACAATGTGCATGGGAGAACTAAATAATTTAGTTAACTTAATCATATGACTCTAAAGCCCGTTCTGTCATTATTAAGAGACGCTAAAGAACTGGACAACTGTGGAAATATAAGATTTTAAGATTTGGAAATAAATGAAATTGGTGTCACAAATGGTATGTCTGCTTGTATTTGATTTTTTTTTATAAATATATATGATGCTCTTATACACAATTATTAATGGTTGTTTTACTTCGCTTAGTTATAGCATTTAACAAATAACTCTTCGTATTCTTATTTTCGGCATCAAATAAAATTTATAATGGAATATTTTTTAAAAGACAAGGAAAATGAAAAAAAATATATACAACAAAAATAAGCAAAAGGAGATGTGGTATGGCTGTCAATGAAACACCTATCCACAAACGTTGAAATTGAAGTAGCTGTAAGAAATAAATAAGTCATATTTACAGTCTAAAAATGTGTTTAGCCGGGGCCTGAACATCAAATTACACATATCTATACTTGTAATGCATTTGTAAACAAGTTCGTACTCTAAATATGTTCCTCTCCTAAACATGTCGAGGAAAGTGTTTAACCCTATATGTATTTAACCTGACCACATGTTAAAGATAAACATGTTTGGTACTGCCTCTTATAAATAAGTGAAACATTCTCAGTAAATCACATCAGAACTTAGATCAGACTAAAACCACTTAAACTGAATATATTTGTTTTTGTAGAACAGGAGTTTAGTATCCCATAAAACATAAATCATTATATAGAGACCTAGGCAGCAAAGATAGTCATTAGAATCTTTTTGCATTTGCCTGTGCTCTATCCTTTTAAAAACCTTGCGGTGAGGCATGGTTTCTGACATCAGAAAAAAAAGTGAAGTATAGGCCACTGGACGTTAAGCAACCAAGTATTAAACCTCACCTTTCCGTGAAGTGTTTACAATTATTTGTATTTTTAAAATAAAATAAAAAAGGATAAACATTTCCAAAAACTGAAAATATTTGAGAAAACGCTATTACCTTAGAAGTAAAAAATTTACCAGACAGAATAAAAACGGCAGAAACAAACAAACGAAAAAAAAACAAGAGAACAATTTTAAATACCATATACATGTTAAAATCGGTATATACAAGCGGATTATAAACGGGACAGGGTTGAGCGAACATGAATTTCTACTGATTACACTCAAGGTGGCAATCAACCGATTGAAGCACGTGTCGACAAAATATTAGATAACTTTCTAATTAAAAATGACATAATTATAAAATTTGATTTTATGATTTTTTACAAAGTCTTTTTCTAGATGCCATATCCGTTGTGATAGTATCTTTCCATCAGGTCATTAGTGTACAATTTTGTTCTTAGTGCACTAAGGAGGTCCTTTGTAGTATTTCTACGTATCCCATGATTTACATGTATGCTGAGGGAAAAGTCGCACATGTTTTTATAAGTAGGACGAAAGTCACAAAAATGTAATCAAAGTGTACACGTTGGGAAAAAGTCTATGAGAAAGGTTTAAATAATTTTATTTAACATCTTCATATTTTTTTCTGCGAAATCATAACTTTGCTAGCCGTTAAGACGGAACGATATTCCATACCGCAGATACCATTTAATGATAGACTTTGTAAATTTTGTAGTTCGAACTGTGTGGAAAACGAAATACATGTTTTAATGGTCTGTCTTTTATATACAGACTTCCGATATGAACTTTTTAAAACATCACGTGAACATATTAACTTTGACAGAATGAACACAGAGAAAAGATGTATTGCTCATATGAACTGTAAATACAAACAAACGTTTTTAGCTCGTACAATAAATAGTTTTTTAATTAGAAGAAAAAAGTTTTTATGAAATTATGATTTACAAACAATATATCTTCAGTATTATTTTTTTCTTTCTTTGTGCATATTTGTTTTTTACATAAAGGTTACTGTGATGTGTTTCAAATAAAATCCCAAGTTTATATACCTTTATTTTCTTTTGCAAAGATAATTTCAATTGACAATTTTATTATAATATCCATCATCAGAATATTAGCATTTTAATAAAGATTTTATTCGTTTATTTTGTTACTTATATCAGGGACATATAATATATATGTATTATATGTCTCTGCTTATATCAAATGTGGATATTATTTTAATTTCATCAAAGATTTACTAAACAAATCCTGGATTTCATTGATAAAGATGTGTGTGTAACTATACAAATCCTTGTTGTAACTAATTCATAATTGTATATATTTCAATTAATTTTATTGTAAATTTAGTGTCTCGTAATTTTATGAAGGCTGGCTATCGATCTTTGTTTTAACTGTAAGACCAATGTGCGACACTATAATGAAATAATCATTATATTCATCTTTTATATTTAATCTCAATTACCAGATTAAAATTTCACACCTAATTGAACATTGCAGATGTACGCTGACCACTATGTGTATATACCAAGAAACTGCTAGGTGTGAAAATAAGGTAAACGGACAGAAAGTCACAAGACAAAAAGTCACAGGACATAAAGTCACAAATTTGGTAGGACAAAAAGTCACAGGACAAAAAGTCACAAATAATTTATTGACAATTGTTTTAATATATAAGAATATATCTTGAAATATTTACTTTTAAATACATATATTCATATTAAAGTTTAGGAAATGTGTCATTATACTTGAAAAATGAAGATTTATTCAATTTTAATCATGCAAAAGATGTTTTTCTTGGCACCATGAAGCCATTTAAATACCAAGTCACTTTGACATTTTGTTTTTTTAACAATTATTTGATAATCTTTGATATTTTTTTTATATATTTTGTTTAAAAAATTGGTTTATATACAATAGTTTAAGAAAAATACAAAAATATTTTTGTAGAAATAAGCGTTTTTTATTCAAAGAAAATAATCAGAAAAAATGAATTGTGACTTTTTGTCCTGTGACTTTTTGTCTGTGACTTTTTGTCCTGTGACTTTCTGTCCTACATTCGAAAATAAGATGTGTCAATTGTATGAGGACCTGTACGGGGGTCCTTAATTCTATAATTGTTCAGTCTTTTTCTGTGTTCTTTATATATATAAGCACTTTGTCATTCTCTATTCCTTATCTTTTTCTCTATGTTTCTGTAGTCATTATTTATTTTCCTTTATTCGGCACTTTTAACCCATTATTCACTATTCATCGACCCCATCCTGACCCTCTTTTTTAATGAACCGTTAGCAAATACGTCTCGAAGGTGGCAGCATACATCACAGTCCACGACATTATAAACTAGTAAGGCACACATACTGCTGGTGATCAACCTTTGATTTATAAACTAGAATAAATATACTAAAAATTTTTAAAGATAATATATATTTTTTACAATTTCGTTCGTCCGTTTTTTATCGACAAATGGTTCAGTTTTTTTTCTCGCAGTTTTAAGTAACGTTATAATATATATATTTTATAGAATAGCTTAAAAGCAGATACATATCTTTATTTCGTGTCAAACCATTTCTTGGAACTTGTGAAGCTTTTTATGATAAATGGAATATTTTTTTTCCCGATTGACCTATTGATATCCATAATTTGTTTTATAAACCAATTGAAATACCAAACACATGACGAAAAAACAGTCGCCGAAAAAACATATTCATAGTCAAACTGTTTGTACACACGTGCGTGATTAGCGGTCCATGGTTGAATGATCATGAATTTCAATCGATTACACAGATTGCAATCAATATTGAACGTGGCATGTGTCGATAAAACATTAAATTTTGTAATTCTTAAAGATGTTATTAATATAAAATATTGAATTATTTATTTTGAAATAGTTTACTTCTATAATTCATTCCCTAGTGCCAATTATATCATATCGTCTGGTCCCTTGTACTTGCATCACTTTTTATTAAAATTGTCATAAGAATCTTTCGACAATTTCGATCACACAGCTTTAAAAAGTTGAAAAATATTTTCACGAGTCCAACAGTTGACGTGCTTTCTTTATCATGTTTAAGCATGCGAAAATGTATTCTTAAAAAATCTAAGAGACACAGAAAACGTAATACTACTAGTATACGAAATCATTCAATTTTGCATAAAGATGATAACTCTAACTTTAAAAAAAAAACGTTCAGAAATATGAAAAGGAAAAGATGGATTTCTTTCTTGACCAAAATGCAAAACTATAATAAACGGTGAATGTACATGTACTACTGTAGACTTTGTTATGATGACCTTTAACTTAATAAATATTTATTTTTTATTATTTCAATCAACAGGTATACCTTAATTAACTTTCTGGAAAAGTAATACCAATTTGCAGAAACGTAAAAACGCCGCTACTTATTTCGGAAAAGTAATGCACGAAAATGCGGAAACGTGAAATTGGACTTTTGGAAAAAAAAATAACTACTAAAGGACATGTTAGCGCCGACATGAGTTGTAAGAAAAGATTTCCAAAACAACCATATCATTAAAAAGAAATGTTTACATACTATACTCTCGTACTAGTATTACAGGGTTCTTGTGGCGTTCACCTTAGACACACATCTTTTTAACGATGTTTAACAAGAAAATCCCTATTTAGCGGACAAGCAATTTTTTTTTTCTGTTATTGAATATCGAGAAAGAAAATAAATCCCGAAATTAATTTGGAACTTTGATACTCAATAGTTTCCCATCAAAATATTCACAATTAGTGTTCGTCCAGTGGCATACATAACAATCTTATTTCTATATGCAATCAACAATGAGCAAAACCCTAACCTTGTAGTCATTTATAAAAGACCCGAAATGATAAATGTAAAAACAATTCAAACGAGAAAACTAACGGCCTGATTTATGTACAAAATGTGAAAATTCCTTGATAACCTGAATTTTCTTAATTATTTGCCTACAATAATATAAGTCACTGTTTAAGAAAAATAAAAAATAAAATTCTGGGACTTTTATATCAACGTTAGTATAATAGTCCAAGAATTAAAGTGTTGATAAAATAAGAGCCTCACATTTGAAAGTTTTAAAACATTTCGAAGATAAAAAAAAAAGTAAAAAAATATACAAAACAGACTTTTTCGTTCATTTTGTAACATGAATGAGGCAGTTAGTTTTCTCGACTGAATTGTTTTACATTGTCATTTCGGGGCCTTGTAAAACAGACTATGTGGTATGGACTTTGTCCATTGTTGAAGGCCGTACAGTGACCTATAGTTGTTTATTTTTGTGACAATTTGGTCTCTTGTGAAATGTGGTCTCATTGGCAATCATACCACATCTTTTTTTATATATTTAAATCATTTTACAAGACATCAAATTGTTATTTTGTGTTACTGTTGCAGACAATTCTTTTCAAATATTAAAAATTATTTTAATTAAATGGAATTTTGCATTTGCACCCGCTTGAAAAAAATAAAAACATATAAAGAAGCAACATCGAAATTCTCTGTACTTTTAGCGGCATTTTCACATGAGTAAAATATAAGGTCAACGTTTGAAACTTTTTCAGTCTTGTTCCGTCTTGTTCCATAACTTTCAGTCTTGTTCCGTCTTGTTCCGTATTTTTCAGTCTTGTTCCGTAACTTTCTACCCAGTCGTATAAACGAATCGTCGACAAGTGCGTACATTTTTTGGAACAACGTCAAAATCATTGTTTTATTAGGAACGTCGTGTAACGCTAAGCGGCACCAATACCGTGCGTAACGTCAATATAAATCTGTGATTTTACTATGTCCACAACTTCGATGAACCAAAGCAAGTTAAACATCGACCTGTATCTAAATCAGGTTCTCTTCTTCTTCTTCGTCTTCTTCTTTTGGTTCACAATAGTCTATCCGGCACGGGACGTTTGCGCTTTTTCATAGGACATTTGCGCTTTTTTTTTTGTGGACACTTGCGCTTCAAAACATAGGACATTTGCGCTTTTTAAAAATGGACATTTGCGCTTTTTACATAGGACATTTGCGCTTTTTATATATATATATATCTATGACTTCCCTCCTCTTTTATCCGGGCTTGGGACCGGCAGGTTTGACCTGGCAGAGTTAAAGTCATTCTTTATGGTTAAAAGTTTAAAAATCCATTATAGCACATTCATGTCATAGCACATTGTTGATATATGTTTAAAAGTTTATGATTTTTGATGGTCTCTGTGTGAGGTCGTCAGCAGCCTTTCGTTTTGCATACACTCTTAGCTGATGGCGCTCAATTTTTCTGTCGTCGCATTGTTCATGATTGTGATCATTTTTCTGACTCAAAATATTAGATGTCCCACTGTCCGTTTTAATCCTTGCATTGCAGTTTTTAACAGTACATCTCCATGAAAGGTCTCCAATTTTTAGGGTTTGGTCGAAACGATACAAAAATCCATCAAGACATATACATTTTTTTTCTTTACTTAACTTTAAAATCCATGTTCACTGTTTAAATGTGAACTATCTAATGACAAATATACATGTAAGTTAAATTTATTTACGTAATGATTACTTCTCATTAAGATTACAGGTAGTCGACTATAGGTAAAAAGCGCAAATGTCCGGTCAATTTAATACAGGTGAATCAAAATTAAAAGCGCAAATGTCCATAGTATTTGAAGCGCAAATGTCCTATCGTTTTACAGGTAAAAAAGCGCAAACGTCCTGCGCCCAGTCTATCGACATTCGATGATTACATACTGTTGGCATACGTGGACTAGTATATTTACAAAACTTTTACCCCAATTTATTCAAAATATATGTTTTTTTCTTATGTTTAATGTATACATGTATATATTTTAAATTGCGCTATAGTTCCGTAACTTTCTACCCAGTCGTATAGACGAATCATCGACAAGTGCATGCGTATATTTTTTTAAATCAATATTTCTGGTATGTTCCAATCTGTCCTTCACTATTGACATCGAGTATATATTACATTTTTCCAAATTCAACCTTGGGAAAAATATTTAAATAGATTGTAATTTCATCAAATCTTATTTTTTGGGTATTATTTATATTTTTATTTTACACCAGAAATGTTATTTATAAACAAGCGTATGAGTTTAGTTATGACAAGTAAGACAGAGTTGTATATTATAAAAAAAAATAAAAATTATTCTATATTCTACAAGTGTGGACTTATATGAGTGTGGATAGTATGGTTGGATGTTTGACAGTGTCTTATGACAAAAGGAGTTCTATGTTTTTCCTATATGGTGTTATTAGTTGTCTTGCACGATGACAAATAATCTGAGCATTAGGAGTGTTGTTTATTTATTATTTAGTATTTATGTTCAAGACGGGCATGGAAGAGACATTAATTGCATTAGTTACCAAATGATTATGATAGAATATGTTCCACATCTTTGATTTTGGATACATTTTGTAGCTAGGAGAGCAACACATAATACATTTTTCTAGGTTCATATTTTCATGTGTTTTTTTTTGTAAATGGGAGATGATATCTAGTTTGAGAACATGATATAAGGAGCCTGTAATTCAGTGGTTGTCGTTTGTTTATGTGTTACATATTCGTTTTCATTTATTTTTTGTACATAAATAAGGCTGTTAGTCTTCCCGTTTAAATTGTTTTACATTGTCATTTCAGGGCCTTTTATAGATGATTATGCGGAATTGGCTTTGCTCATTGTTGATGGCCTTACGGTGACCTGTAGTTGTTAATTTCTGTGTCATTTTGGTCTCTTGTGGAGAATTATCTCATTGGCAATCATACCACATCTTTTTTTTATATGTATTTGCTTACTATTTGTATGGTTCTATTTATATTACTTTGTGGAAGATCGTCAGTATCATTAGTAAAAAAAATTGTTAAAAGGTCGAATTGTTCCTCAGATTAGAATACATTTATTGGTTTTTAGTAATGACAATGCCTGACAAGATGCTAGGGGCTAGATGAGATACAATGTAGGAAGTAAACTTATGTGCTGATTTTTATCAATTCTTTGATAATATTTCCTCCAAAGCTGGTCGAAGCAAAAAAAAAATTGACAAATATATATATGAAAATGATTTCACCAAAAGAACTTTTTTGAGCATGCTTTAAAGACTCAAAACTGCTCCAAAAGTAATCTAATAGAATTTCAAGCATGTCAAGTGGATATTATCAACATCTACTTAATAAGTCTTAATATGTCTAAATATCTAAAAAGTTATAGTATTCAAAAGGTATTGCAAAATTATTCTCTTTTCATTTTTGTTTGTTATATTGTATCTATATAATAAGGGGTAATATAAGTGATACATGTACCACAAATACATGTACAGTATTTGTTGTGGTATGAAAGTGTAGTAATTAACATTTACTGTTACAATGTTAATTCACACAAATTTATTAGAAATAAACAATTGAATGAAAAATGTTGAACATGTACAATAAAACATAGTTTTAGAAATCAATTAGGCCAGATAGGCCTTATACTTTTTTTTAAACATAATCGAATGACCATTTACACTCAGGACCAAGTCATCAGTAGGCAGTACAGATGTATTAAAACAACCTAGCATCATATTGCTAGTAGCGGGAGTAGCATTGTCGGGTAAATTTGTTCTTTTTATAAAATTTGGTCGAAGGACATATAATGGTTTGGTTCAAATCGATATATGCTTTTTATCTCCCTATTACTTACATTGAAGAAAGAGGTGATACTACTTTGACAAATCCTTGTACATGAGAGTTGTCTGTCAAATCTTTATTTCACAAAGAATGAATTGCATAACAATGAACTGAGCTCAAAGCAAAGTACTTAAATAATACACTTAGACAAAGAGCTAAATCCAGTGATATACTTTGTACTGGCTGCAGGTTCTTCATGAACATCCATTGACCAAAACCATATATCTCAATAAAATGCCATACTACATGGTTGGATCAGAAGTCCTGAAAAAGACGTGTTTTTTTTTATCGTATTTTAAGTATGCACAGGTTAAAACTTTCTTGTAGTATAATCATTCAGTATCTAGCAACTATCAATTTGCTTCATGCACAAATTGATATAGGTTGAGCGCTCCTCTGTTGGAAATAAGAACACACCTCCTGGCTCCACCTAATTTAAGTCAACTGATGAAGAAACATTCAAAACTATAAAATGTTATCCAAGACTTTTCAGTGTCTATTTACCATTGCCACTGAAACAGTGACATATTTGTACACATATATACATGTAAGACTAAAATTTTAAAGTACTACATATATAAGACCAAAACTGATATTCGGTCTTTACTACATCTTCATTCCCCAAGTCATTTTCAAATTTTCCAAATTTAGCTATATTTAAGCTAACTACTCCTCACACACATGTATAGATTATCAGTTTTTCTACACATGAGTATCGTAAGATATTTGCCAGTGAGCCGCAATGAATATTTTTAGCGAGTGAGCCTAGCTAATGAGGTAAAATGAATCAAATTGTGTACTCAGTCAGAGTTGTTGATATATTAAGGTATCTTTACAAAGAAAACCTGCAAATCTCAGTGGCAATTCAGCACTTTTCATAAAGGGGTGGCCTCCGACTTTCGAAAGGGCTGCCCACTCCTGTCAAGCTTTGATGATTTCCTATATAATCAACTAAATTTTTCCCACCAATAGGAGGATCTAGGGGGCAGACCCCTCCCCCCCTTTTTCGTTGGAAAATTTTGTTGATTATATAGGGAATCACTGAAGCATGACTGGAGTGGGCCCTACCTTATGAAAAGTTCTGGATCCGCCACTGCCACCCCCTGGGTCTGTCTATGCATCTATGGTTTATGGTTCTGCGTAATAGTACCAACACTGTTTTTTTTTCACCTTCCTTTCTTGGCCCTAGACAGTTGCTTATCTGGTCAAGGTTCTATCACTAGCTATTTTAGACAAGAGATTTCATGCGTACAAATTAAACCGGACCTCAAACGCATGTACTACAGACGAAAAGAGACAAATAATTTTATATATATAACCTTGAGTTTACTTCGACTACTGATATGCAAACCAAAAAACAGACACAAAAATATCATAAAATAGCGATTGAAAGATTGATTGCACTTTGAATGTATAGTTCAGACTGAGACACGTGTTACATGAGGAGCTGGTTTGTTTACAAATAATAATGTCACGTGATCACTCACTGACGTCACAATTTGCATCGATCTTGCAGTACACTAGACAGTTCGCTCAAACAGTACCCATTATCATGCAACGCAAATGTGATTGGTTATCAAATAATACAGAAATAATGCATGTTTATTTTTAGAAGAAATTAGTTCATCAAAAAGATTAGATTTTCACTTTTGACACGAATAGGTCGGGTTGACATTTCTGTCATCGGGGATAATATTGAGATAAATGGGATTAAACTGACTGTCAAAGATGTCTAGAGAAGCACATCTGGAGAACTTTAACATAAATAAGCCATACTTACCAAAATTACTCTATATTAATAAACCCTATGTCAGTGAAATTTCACAATGATTACGATAAACAATTTTGATACTGACGATGATGCTGGTCACGGTTAAATTGGCGCAAAAAATATTCTTACTCCTATTGCTTTATGTAATAAAGTTTGTATAGAATTGAATTTGACTGAAGTTCAGCATACAAAAAAACCTGGATATGCAGAAGCATGACAATATATTACTGATAAAGTGTGTATATATTTTTGTTAACGAAGTTGCCTGTATACAGCTGTACATATGTACTTCACTTGAGCGAAAGGATATCTCTATTTGTGAATCGGTTTATTAACCCTTTGAACCCAGGGTCGAAGTTGAAGATGTTAACATATTAACGGAAATTTTTTGGGTTGCTTTTACATCATTGAGGCAACCTATTTTCATTGCGGGGTTTCACATATTTCAAATGGAATTATAGAAAAAATAGAATGTTGTTAGCAGAATTAAAACAGAAAATGATGAACACTTGATTATTTTTAGCAATACATAAATTGGATTGAGGGTCTGTGTATTCACATTATTTGTAAAACCCTCCTCAATTATTCCTGTGAAGCGTGTGCTTTATATCGAGGCTTACTATGCTTTACATCGGCACCACAGTGCTTCAACCAATCAGGGAATGTTTATTTGGGGCATTCGACCTATTCCAACTCAGATTTTTGCACATTTTAATCCAAATTATAGAAAAATGGAATATTGTTAGTACATATAAAATAGAAAATGATGAATACTTTTAGTTAAAGATGAATTGGATGGGGGTTCTGTGTATTTACATTATTTGTACAACTCTCCATACTGATGCCATATTTTGGAATTTCCGTGACCTACATGTAAATGGTTTGCGAAAATTAATATTTTTATATAGTCTAGTAATTAAACTTCAAAAAGTAAATCGGTTCGATTTAAGTATTATACGGCGGCTTCACTGTTGTGCCTTTAAAATACACCTATACTGCACGTACAAACTATGCTAGAGGAAAAACGATGATTTTCCAGTGTTATTTTCAACCCTTTTCAGATGCATAAAGCATTATATTTAGGACTTTTTGGAAATGCCCTTAAATTGTATGAAGATCAAGAATAACTGTATTTACCAATTTCACTCACAAATTATTTCTAGAACGGGTTTGTTGTGACGCCTCCGGGTGTGGGAGCTTCTCGCTGCATTGAAGACCCATTGGTGGCCTTCAGCTGTTGTCTTCTCTATGGTCGGGTTGTAATGGGTCTTTCCCGCATAAGCAATTTCACACAGCAAAATATAATGAACATGTTTACTTTTATATAAGTTTCTTTAATAAGGAAGTTTATTAGTAAATTGAGTTGTTTTCGCATCACTTAAGTAATTACATGTAACGAACTAACATAGGTCCAAGTAATGTGCAGTGGCTGATCCAGGGGAGGGTTTTCAGTTGGAACCGCCCCTTTTTTGGGGTGATCAATGCATTTGAATGGGCACATGGTTGGACACCCCCCCCCCCCCCCCCCTTTTCACAAAATGGCTGGATCCGCCACGGATGTGTTTCAGTTTAGATAAGAGTAACTGAGACTGATCCAACCATTTTTTAAAAGGGGGCCTCACCCAGGATAAGCAGAGGCGGATTTAGTAATTTTTCAAAAAGGGGGACCTAATGTAAATTGAGTTTTTTCGCATCACTCACTAAATAACATAGGTCCGAGTAGTGTGCAGTGGCGGATCCAGCAGGAGGGTTCCCGGTTGGAATCGCCCCTTTTGTGGGGTGATCAATGCATTTGAAAGGGGACATGGTTGGACCCCCTTTCAAAATGGCTAGATCTGCCATTAATGTGTTTCGGTTCTGACTTGACTAGCTGAGACAGATCCAGCCATTTTTAAAAGGGGATCCTAACCCAGGATAAAGGGTCAGTTCCAACTGATATCCCTATCCAAATGAATTGATCGTCAACAAAAAAGGGAGGTTCAACCTCCGGAATCCCCCCTCCCCTAGATCCGCCACTGACCAGAGACTTAATGTGTACAAACCTGACGTAAAATTATGTACTATTGAATAATAAATAACATCACATTACCTCCAAAAATCACATGTTTAAATAATCCAAAAACGATGTTTATGTAAGAAGTTCCCGCGCAAATATCATGTGTTACCGAAACGGGAAACACACAAAAGAATTGTAGGTGCATGTTGTCATTCGCATTCCGATTAATTTACACAGTTCAATAAAATATATATGTTAACATTATCTATATTGGTTTTGAATTTAGTTACTAGATCAGAAAAATGATTTGTTTCTCGCAGACAACACAAAATAATATACATATTAACTCGACACTTAATCTAAACATCCCTACAACAAAATGGAACGACCAAACAGATTTCCTAATTTTGATAAAGGTGAAATATGTAGAATAAGAATTGTGCACTCTGGAATAAGATCATAAATAAAGCCCTATATAGAGTGTAAACAAAAAAAAATAATGTATGAAATCATTGTTTATTACATCTGCTTGCATAATAATATTGAAGTTGAAACTAACAACGATCACGTGTATCCTGTCAACCCCTGAAAAACATAATATTGTCTTCTTGACTACTTCCGCAAACCGTGGTCTGGTAAAATGATATATTGTTATAGTGTATGTTAATTATACATCTGATAGTTCAAAATGGAAAGTTATAAGTTATCGGCCGTGTACACTGAATATTACCTGCAGAAGTGAAACGATGCATGAACTTGCACGTCCGACAGGAAATCGCTTGAATACCTGGAAGTGTCACCTCACACCCCTTACAATACCTTTGGAAGTAATACCTTAAGCCATGCTGGTGATCAGATGAGGGAAGATCAGAATTTATTTGAAAAAAGTTTATTACTTTAAAGAATTATGAACAAATTATATTTTCGAAAACAATTTTCACGGAACACTTATTCATGATTTCAACTTTGACTCTTTACTTAATTCCAATATTAACAGTTTAAAAACAACAGACCATGGTAATTTAAAAAAAATGCAAAAATTTTCCGTATAAAGTTAGTTAGTCGAATAAAACAACAGTACGATTGACAAGATATCGACACGCAATTACGACTACATCCTTATTCTTTCAAAAAGAGATTCCCAGGCAACCTCAGAATATAAAGTTTCAGGTTTTGTAAATATTAGTAGACCTGTTACTATTCTTGCGGCCTCTAATTGCAAATTTTCTAATTTCCAAGGATCCGTGTTGAAGGCTGTTCTTTGACCTATTCAATTTTTAAATAAAATATGTTTAAACTAAACGCAGCCTTGGCTATAAAAAGCCTCAAATGTTGAAGGCTATTCTTTGACCTATTAAATTTTTAATAGTCTTCAAATTTCAACAAAATTCCGCGTAAGGGACCACAACTTGGAAATGGAGATAGGTTTTTTATAAAAAAAAAAAAAAATCAAAGAGAACACAGAGTGTGTAAAGTTTTAAAATTTTTGATGGATACGAACATTTTTCTCCATTGCCAAATCAACTGTAATATTAGCACTCATACCACTAATTATATTTATATCTTTTTTCAGCATAGAATATCTCAGTTTGTTATTGTCGACATTTCTATTACATTTTCTTGATAAAACTTTTTAATACATGTATAAACATTTTAACAAGCTCACCATATTCTAATTTAAGAGTTGGCGCCCATCAAAGCCATGCACACGAAAATATTTATAGGAAGAGAAATAAAACAAAAGCAAAATGATTTGTCCTTTTAATCTCTGAAATTATCAGCAATAATGATTTTTTTTTTAAAGTTTTAGTTACGAATGATATTCTGGGTGTGTCTAAACACTGCTAAGGAGTCCTTAGTGCACTATAGTGCTGATAACATGCCACTAAGAACTAGATGGAGAGCTGTTACATGCAATTTCTTTTCATATTACGGTAGAAATTGATATTTAATGCATAAATTTCAAATTTTATAGAAAAATAATAATAAATTAAGGAGATATTCAACATTATTTAGACACGTGCCTGTTTTTCTTTGATATGCCGAAAATCCATGAACACGTGTCAAATTACATATTAATTGATTACACGGGAATCCTTTTGGTAAAGTTGGATACTAATAAATGAATTGTTGTTGAAATTTTAATAACAAAAAAATCTGAATGAAGAAGTATTTTCTCAAGTGTATATTTCTTGTAAATAATAAATTTGTCACCAGAGAAATATATCTAATGTCGGATTTTTATTTGATGTTCATATTAATAAGTGACTGAAATACAAATTTTTATATATATTTTTTTTAAAGTACGTGTTGAAGTTTGGATAACCGGCAGATGCTTGTTGCGTTTTCATTAAATTCATATTGTTATTGGGCTGTGATAAGCCCGGTAGTACCGAAAAATTAATCTAATATTTCGTAGCGTTCTTTGTCTCTTGAACCAATTTTATTTTTCAGGTGGTCGGACACATTATCTTTAATGTGTTTTGTACCCGTATCTCTATTCTGTTTATTTTTTCTTGCAAGCGTGCTTTAATGTGGTGACAGGCGACGACGGACATGCGTATGAACAATAGACTGGTTTGGAGCTGGAACACTTTAGTTTGTTTCTTATGGTGCACTGTTCAAAATTTATTTTCATATATGAAGACATTTTAAGAAATGTATAACTGGACAAAACGAAACCAATAAGATAATGCATTTTTACTACATGCAACACACTAAGTTCATATATGACCCGTTTGAGTAATATATTTCGGGCCTTCAACAGTGAGTAAAGCGCATAGCACATAGTCATTATTTCATAAATTATTTCGTACGATATGTTAAGCAGACAATTTGTTAAAAACAATACAAATCGGATTTCCTTCTGACATACTTGCCACAGGCATTTGTCTCAGAAAAAAAATTCCTATATACCTTTTCTGAGACAAGTGCCTGTGATACTTGTTCTTCTTTAAGAAAAGTAGATTTAAAGAAATTATAGTTGAAAATATTTCTGTCGGCTTTTTCTTTTTTTCGCGTGATATATTTAGGTTTAAATATTCTGATTTTATTGCATTACAAAAAATAATTATTTACACATCATGTGGTAAAGGCATATTTTCAAGGCATTCATACGAAGCATTCTCTTTCTCTGTCAGAATTATATCTTTAGCTCTTAATTTACACATACTGAAAAAAAATTCGTGAATACTGTACTAAAAACTGTGGAACATTTTTAAAACATTTGTCTCTTTTATATTTTTGGAAATGAAACTTAATCTGACTTAAAATCGGGAAATGATTTTTTTAACTTCTTTTACTTTTAGAAGAATAATAAAATGCCGAAATATACAAACAAATAAGTACCGTATGAAGCCTTTGTAAACAAATATCAAGCTGGTTGAAAACTAGTGGTTTGGATAAACCCCAAGAACGACACATAATTTTCTCTCTTTCAATTCCATCGTATTGTTTTAGTGAAACCATTTGTATATATACACGCATCTTTGTCGAAATTAAAATAAAAAACAAAACACTTATCAATATATATATTTATTTTGTCTTCATATCTCTTACATAACAAGCTGACCACACTCTAACTTATTAGTCATTTAGTAGGCGCACATCAAAGTCGTGCACCTGTGGCAAATAACTTTGTCGGGAAAGAAGTAAAACAAACACAAAATTATTTGTTCTGTAATCATTTTTCATAAGAACAACACATTTAATTATAAATATTATGCATACATTTTTTTAGATACAATTGTTTATTACCTAAAATAAAAAGATTATGATTGTTTAATGAATTGTTTTGTCATTTGGCACGTGTCAAACGGTTCATTGATTTTCGGCATATCAAAGAAAAACGGGCACGTGCCTAAATAATGTTGAATATCTTGTTTATTTTTGATTATTTTTCTATAAAATTTGAAATTTATGCATGAAATATCAATCTCTAACATAATATGTAAAAATAATACACACAACAGCACTCCTTCTAGTCCTTAGTGGCATTGTATAGTCCTTAGTGCACTAAGGAGTCCTTAGCAGTGTTTAGACGTACCGTGATATTCTAGCCTAACGTGTTGATGTGTCTGTTGTCAGAGATGCACATAGACCTAGGTGAACAATACTGTCTTTAGTTACATCTAGTGTTTAGTTCCATAAAATTTCAGTTATTATCAAATTTTGTTGAAGAATTTATTGGTGAAAGTTAATGTAAATGTTCAGTTGCAAATACTACATGCATATTGAGGACACAATAGAAGAAGTATGGTTACTGGCAAATCTATCCAGGCATCTCCACAATAAAAATATCTTCACGGAAAGCAAGCTATACTAAATAAAAAAATAAAAAACACTTATGTACGATTTTCAAAGTTGTTTAAGTAATTGTAGTGTATTGGATATACCCGTTGGACGCATGTTTCTGTCTTGTCATTACTTTCAATGAAAAGCTGGTGGTATTCTTAGCCCCAACACCATGTGTTGTTTTAAAATTGCTTCTGATTTTATTCACAGTTTTTGTTCAGATGGTGTCACAGTCATGTCTCAGTACCCAACAAGTCGGTTGAGTACAGGAACCCTGATGAGTTCAAAATGATGAGTCCTCTATGCAGAAAGAAAATTCCGCACATAGAGGCGGGCCTCTTTTGGTCACTAAACAATAATGAATAATAGTTCAGAGAAATGGTTGCTACACTAAACACTAAAATGCACTTTTGAACTTAAATTGAAAAAAAGCACATGAGATTACCAAAGGATAAAGGTTTCTGCTTTGAGACAGGCGATGGATGTATACTCATGACTTTTGATATTTCAACCGGCCCCTATTACTTTAGCAAATGAGATATAAACAACCACAATGCATTAAACAAGAGAAAACTCGATTTAAAAGAAGTCAGAGTAAAATGTAGAAATAGGTAACAGAAGAAACTACGCAAATGGCAATAATAAACATAAAATAACAAACGGACCAGTAGCAGTAACTCAATGCAAGCTCCATGTTTGAAGTACACTTATCGGTAATTTGTGTCATTGGTAGAAAAATTAACAATTCTTAAACAATAATATCTGGGAATATTTGGTCTGCTCCAATAAAATAATATCCTTACCTACTACAAAAACATATAAAACTATTCTCTGTTCTTTGGTTGAGTTCACAAATAGATTTTTCTCTAAGATATTTCATTCTCCCATAGGATATTTGTTTCTCCTATAGGATATTTATTTCTCCTATAGGATTTTTTTCTCTCTTATGAGTTGCTTTGATCTCCCATAGGATTTTTAATCTCCCTTAGGATTTTTAATCTCCCTTAGGATTTATTTATTACCCTTAGGATTTATTTATTACCCTTAGGATTTATTTATTACCCTTAGGATTCTTTTTTATCCCACAGGATATTTTTTCTGTTATGAAATCCCTTAGGATATTTATTAATCCTATCGGATATTTTTAATCCCATGGGATTATTTTATTAGACTAATATCCTGTAGGATAAAAAATATCCTATAGGAAATGCTTTTATTTTTCCTAAGGGATTTTTTTAATCCTAAGGGCGAAACTATATCCTATAGGATATTTTTATTCTCCTATGGGATTATGACTTTATCCTATAGGATTTCTCAAAATCCTGTAGGATTTTTAAAAATCCTATGGGAAAAAAAATATCCTACAGGATTTTGTCACTATTTTCACTCCAGTTGCCGAACCGGGCGAGCCACACCAATTTTTTTTTGTATTGTGTTATTTATCCCAAGAGGTACATTATTGCCAAATTTGATGATTCTAAGACAAAATAAAGTGTGGTTCCAATTTGCACTTATGAGAAGTGCAAATTATCCAAGAACATGTTCTTTGTTGATGATTTTTTCCACGAAAACAACGATTAACACGAAAATTAACTCAATCTCTATGATTTTCAAGTACATTTTATTTGAATAATCTAATTTTCAAGACATTCCAACGTTTAAAAAAAATTATTAACTGATGACAACTATTATACATACAATTTATGTCTGAGTCTTTGTGTTTGTAGATTTCTGTCTTTGATTCCAGAAATAAATCTGTAAATAACATGGAAGATAACCTTTTGAATTGTCTACAACGTTTATAATACTTATATTAATCTTTTTCAAATTGTCTTCAAATATATATCATACACATTTCTACCTAAATTAAAACGTTCTAACGATGTCCGAGTAACGTACGTTGTATCCTTCATAAGAGTAGGTTTAGGAAAATAAAACATATCTTTATTATGTATTTGAATGTATTACTTATAACAACATATATAGATATAGGAAAGTATGGTATGAGTGCCAATGAGACAACTCTTCATCCAGGTCACAATTGATAAAAGTAAATGTAGGTTTTCACATTTCTGTATGCAACGCTAAGCTTATCATCTTACCACCATAAATGTCGACAGCAGTCAGTCCTTTAGCATTCCTATAGGAAACATCAGCCCCTCCTTCTATTAGAGCACAACAGACTTGGTACCGTTTTTGTTTGACGACTTTCATCAGTATTGAATCATTCTCGTCTTTTACTAGATTTAAATCTGCACCCTTTTCAATCATTAACATCAGCACGGAACTGTCAAAATCTGCGTCAACTATAAGATCGATTAAATGGTTACCACATGGATGCTGGTTGTTAAGAAGTAAGCCTTTTTTAATCATCGCTTCCATGGTAGCATTTTTATTGGCAGACAATCCTACAAAAACATTGATGAACAAATGTATTACAGTAAAGTTTTAAAAGTTATTTTTGTATTTTCTCGTACGAAGTCAATGGCAGATAGTGGCCACTCAAAGAGCGTAATTGAAAATGTCGTATCTTAAAGTAATATAAGATATTTTCCAATGTCAAAGTAAATTTTCAAAGGCAAGACAAATTTTATATATCTTATTAATTTTACATGTTTGTGTATATATGCTACTATAGTCTTTTTCTTTTTGTTTTTGGTTCATGTTGATCTGATGAGTTTGAACGTGTAAAACTTACTTTTCCATATATATAAGATGACGCATGTGGTATGAGTGCCTATGAGACAACTCTCCATCCAAGTCACAATTATGTTTTTTATGTTGTGCAGTTTCACCATTAAAAGTTTAAACGGTCACAAACATATTTAACTTAGCTTTAATCACTGACTGTATTTGGTTGTTGTCTGTCATTTTTTTTTGTCTTTTTCATAACAATGTTACATAATCTTAATACAATGATTATTTGAATCCGCTTTAATTGGATTCAGTTAAATGGTTATATCATTGGCAATTATATATGTACTACATAAATTTATAAATCATCACCATATGCAGTATAAGCGTTTACAATGTACTCGCTATACGTTTTTGTGAATTCTTATAATACTTTAAAAACACGTCAAATACGAGCTTCTTGGAAAAAACAAGGGTATAAACCAAACTCAAAAGTCGGCACAATGTATTGTTGACTAACTTCTTGATGAAGTCAGAAAATGGAAAAGTAAGTGTATCACGTGTTACTCCTGTCCTTCATAAAATGACAAGATTAGATAAATTATCGTACGACTAAAACGTCTTATTACGTCACACCCGACGTCCGCTTTAAAAGAGATACGCAAAACAACTGTTTAAAAATGTTCAGACAGATTAGTAACGCATAAAGGCTTGTTAATATCATTTCTTTTTATCAATGATCTGTGCACGTCTATGCAATTGGACTAGAGAACTTGACATAACCAAACTATTATATACTTTTAAATCTGTATCATAAAATTTCACGTGTCATCTGTCTTAAATGTCTGCGCAAAAACTGACTGTGTGAACTTTAAGGTAAAATATTAGATTAAAAAAAGAAAATAACTACACATAATATTTTAAGACGCATGACTCAATATTTTTGTTTTTGCATTTCATAAAATAATGACCAGTGCATATCTACAAATAAATAGAAAAGAAAATATACGGACCCGAAACACAACATGCATTAGCAGGATTGGTCTCATTCTCTCCAATATGATTCACATTGGCACCAGCTTCAATTAATTTGTCTGCAATTTCAACCAAATTGAGTTTAATCGCTAAAATCAAAGGCGAATCTTCTCCCTCTTGAGCCAGGTTAGGATTTGCACCATCCGAAAGTAACTTTGAAACCTCGTTTTGAATTTTGAATTTTTGAGAACACGGAAACTTTGTTCTTAAAAGTTTGTCTAAAGTTGATACACCATGCCTTGATTCAATTTCATCCACGGAAATACCAGCCTGTATGAATAAATATAGTTGATCTGAAATGAGAAAAAGAAATATTTGTTTTATCATCGTTCACCCATCTTCGAATTCGATTTTAGACAAGTAATGATCGTTTCGTTTCTTTTTATTTTAATTCTCTTACTAAACATTAAGCTACATGGATATTTTTGTATACATTTGAGCTTACATATAAATGCTGTCATATATTTTGTAACCGTAATTTGCACTTTAGATGACGTTTAGCTCAATTTAGTCTCCGTTTTATTACCAGAGTTGTAAACAGAAGTTTCCAGTTGTAATTAACATCAAATATCTAAACTTCTAGATCCAGATATCTTTTATCTTTAAATTTTATGAGAAGCAAGTTAATGACGATTTATAATAGTATTTTTTCTAAAGAATGTATTTATATAAATGACAACTTATTCTTTACACTCACGGAAGTATCCAAAATGTAATGTTAAATCCTCCATAATGATTTTCCGTTTTGAGCAAGTTGGGAAATAAAATAATTTGAAAATGATTTCTGGATGTTCATTCTTCATTACTGGCTGTTTTAAATCTTATGCTTACTTCTTCCCATTTATGTAAAACCCTCCAGCCTGTGAGCACAAATCTTCGTTATTACGTCCAAATGCAGAGAAATCATATGAAACACAATTTACTTCTTTTATCTATGTATGTGTCTTTATTAAATATACGAAACTTGGTGCGTGATCATGATACAGTAACATTCTAAATTATAGTATCTTATCAACGAGTTTAGACATACAGATTTTCTTGTGTATGAAAACAAAAGCGTTGTCGACTGGAAGAAAGAAACTGCCCTCTTTTATTTGAATACACCGTCAGATGTAATTTCGGCGTTACATAAACGATAACTATACCGATTTTAGACGCAATATTGTTCATTGTGTTATAGCCTCCACTATAGTACTCCTACATCTTAATAATCATTTTAGATTAGATTTGCACTTTTTCCAACAATGTGTTATAAACTTATACATGACTTTTTTTCACAGCTTAATGCTAATAAACAACAAACATGATAACCTTCAAAAATCAAAAGCATAGTTTGTTCAGTAAAAATCTGTACAATGTAACAAAAATTGGGAGTGTCCACCTTAATCACTGCGCGACTCCATCTGAAGACCGTACGAATAGAAATAGACAAGCTAGATGTAATTATTTAATTCGGCAAACTGAACCTAAGATATTATATATTTTACTTACTGTAAGATTTGCAGCACTGTATTGCAGTTTTACCGTCTCTTCCTTGTCTTGCGCCAGCCTTTATCAAAGCCAATAGGTCATTTCTGTTGGCATAGTTCTCAAATGCAATTATCAAAACTGAACTGCCGTCGTTCTCAGTGTCTGGGTTTGCTCCACAGTTCAGAAAGTCGGGTATTAAAGATGGACAGTTCATTGCAGCAAAGCAGAAACAATCTATCCAACCAACTTTTGTTACTCGACCTTTAAATGAAATATCAGCCCCCTTTTCCAGTAATAGTTTTGCATTTTCTTTAAGCTTGTGTTTAAGAGCAAAAAATAGAGGCTGGTGACCAAACGGGGGATCTCCCCAGTGTTCATTCACATTGGCTCCATATTCAAGCAGCAGTTTTAACATTTTTGTGTGAGTTTCTCTCTCGGCTGTATAATGAATCGGTCGAAGATGTCGTCCATGAAATCCAAGATTCACGTCTGCTCCACATTGACACAATAGTTTTGCAGCTTCATATAGGTTCTGCTTTACAAGTGTAAAAAGAGCTGTACTTTTATTTGGTAAAACCTCGTCTATATCTAAATTTCCCTTATTTTTTAAACAATAAACAATACTGCTATTACTAGATATAGCCGCATAGTAAAACGAGTTTTTGTAAACTTTTTTGTCAAAGTCCATTGTAAATGCTGATTTGAATGAACTGTCACTAACGGTTTGCATTAAATAATCAACAATTTTCTCATTACCTTTTTCACATGCAAAATGTAAGGTGTTCTTACCAGAACCTGCTGTCTCCTTTACATTGGCACCTAAACATACCAACCTTTTTAACAAATCAACAGATCCAAATTCTGCAGCATAATGAACTAAGCTTTTTTTATCATAATATCCTTTGAAATCTAAAACAACCCTCTTCTTTGTTGGATCGTCACACAATGATAGAAGAGTTTCAATGCTTTTAGAATTTACTGCTTTGTGTAACTCTCTTTCAAATGAATCGACGTCGTCCATTTTGAAAACAATCTCAATTTAACTTTTGCTGGTTTTTCGACTGCTATAACATATTCGGCTCAGGTTTATAGAGAGATTTTATCCGTTCGAATTGTTCACGATATACTGGATAACAAAAGAAAGTGTGTACCTTTTAAAATAGTTAATGAAATGAATAAATACTGCATTATAACACAATTTGTACCCTGGTTTAAACAATAATGTCCCGGTATATTGATTTAAGGTCAGAATATTCAATCCGGAACTATTTTACAAAGCAATTTGTAACTTAGTATGTCACACTGTCACGTGTGTAAGTTATACTTAATTATTGCATACCAAATGTTCATAGACAAATATACCATACATGTGTTAATGATGGATATTTATGTGTTTAGGTTAGGGGGAGGAAGAAATATTCTGACTTGTCTTATAAAGCAACACATTGACGTACATCATGAATATACTAAGGTGCATTTGCCAAAACTTTTCGTAATTATGGGTCTTCAATTCTCTTCAACTTCGATCTTTATTTGACCTTTTTATTTTTTTTTTATCTTCGAGCTGCCACACCAAACAGCAAGTTATAAAGGACAACAAATTAGTAGACTAGGTGTAAAACCATTCAAACGGTACAACCAACGGTTTCTTCTTCTTTAGTTTCAGAAAACCATCAACATACTGATGTTTACTTTCCGGTTTAATCTATATATATATAAAAAAAAACTTATGAATCACATCAACAAACGACAACTACTGAACATGAGATTCCTGACCGAGGACAGATGCAACATATCTAAGCAGGAGTAATATGGATGATGACGTTTATCGAGCAGAAAATGATAACTTTACCGGAGTACCCGCTCAAACTTGTTCTTCATAAGATTTATGGCTTATTTTGTTTCGTGTTCCTCCATATTATTACATTTTTTAACCGTTAACTTTATATGTGTTATGTTGACGCATTTTGGCCCAGTATTGCCTGCCTTCATTTGGTTAATGACCTTCGCATCCCCCAATAGAAAATAAAAACAATCGCTGAATATTATACAATTACTGTCTTTTGATGAGGTAAATGTGTAGTTTTATTGACTTTTGAAAAACTGATATTCACTGAGGCCAACGGCCGAAGTGAATATCAGTTTTTTCAAAAGTCAATTAAACCACATATTTACCGAAACAAAAGACAGTAATTGTTTTATTCCATATTCCGAGAGAATTGTATGTAATGGCAATTATTAACCAAAACCAATTGTACATCAATCGTTTTTTTACCAAAATAGTGCAGGTAAAAGCACGCGACGTTATGCGCGGTGAATATCCTTTTTCCGCAGGTGAATATGCTTATTTATTCAAAATCCCATTCATATAGAAAAACCTACTAAAGTTTTATCAATATGGAATAAATATAAATATTATTTTTCTGTTTGCAATAACATACTTACTGTACATGTTAATATGTTTTTAAGGCCTACTTATCATTTAGATATAACCAAAACATTTGTTAGTGCTGAAACTATTGAATATTTGAACATAATATGTGTTGATTGTTTGTTTTCAATGGCACAAAGAAATAATACATATCGACGCTTTAGAGTGAAAACCGGATATACTTATGAATTGTTTGTACTTATTGAAACGAATCAATACACATTGAAGTTTAACTGTTTCAAAAATGAAATGTCACAAATTAACATAAAAAAACGTTAAATGGTGTTCATACAATTTATTGAAAGAATAAAAAAAAACCATAAACTTACAGTAAATGTAATGTAGAGGTTTTTACACTTTTTTCATCTAAAAAGTAATTAGGGCGTTATGATGCTCTAAAATGTTTTTACACTTTTTTCATCTAAAAAGTAATTAGGGCGTTATGTTGCTCTAAAATATTATTAAATTTGACGAGACATTCGCTTGAGAAATTATATGAACTATATATAAACAAAAGAATCAACAGAGTCACATTCAAGCGGGGCACATCCGATGCGAGCGTCATTGCTATCTCGGGAATGATATTATAATTTACCATAAACACGTCAATTTTCTTTTACGCCACATTTTTCTTAAATCAAGTTCATTAAAAACTTTTTCCCTGTGCTTAATAAATATTTTAAATATTCGAAATTTTGTCGTATGTATCAAGTACGAGTAGTCTCTACATATATATGAAACGTTTAAATGGACTGTACTTTGATCAATCAAAATATTTGAAGCCATATAAAGCTCAACATAGGCGATAACGATTAAAAACTGTCTGTATAAATGTCAGATTCTGGATGATAAGATTTCTAGAATCTAGCTTTAACAATAAATCTAAGTGATTTATGTACCAATTACCACTTTGAATTGAAAACCAGGCGCCATCGGTTCTTTAAGTACAGTGTCGTGGATATTTAGGCATTATATATATTTACGAAACCAGGCCAATCTTTTTCATGGTTGAAGGTTTTGTTTTGCGTTTATTTTTGTTTGTGATATTCATAAAGCATTCCAAGGCAAGTTCTACAAAGCTGGCCATGATTGTCCCTTTTCCGGAATTTTATTCCATCTCATTGTCTCGATTTGAAATATCGTGTTACGAGTGCTAATTAAAGTTATCAAATATAACGTAAATTAAATGTTCTAACAATCTAAGTTTATGTATTTCGTAATACAGAAGTTGGTCTTAAATATGGAATAATATTTCTCCCGTGAAGACTTTTCGATATCATTGGAGTTCATTGATATTCAGAAAGTTTAATTTAAAGTTCCTTATACATTACAAAAATTTCTTGCAAAACTATATAAATATTTTTTTCTTAATATTCATCTTATTTTTGAATCCCAAATTTCTGAAGAGTACATCAAAATAGGTGCTACCTGATCATCGGACAGTTTATTTGCACATCTAAAAGGATTGTTTATAAAGCTTCTTTTCGAACTTGATCCACTCATTTGTTTCTAGAGATACAAAAATAACCGTTGTGATAATGATTAAATATCAATCCAACATATATATCCAGGGGTCTGTTGTTCGACTTGTCGTTAGCACTAACACTGCGTTAAATTTTCCTAATCATGTGATTAAATTTAATCAAGCGATTAGTTTGTTGTTCAACTTGTGATTAACTTTAATCACTTGATTAACTTGTAAAATTTTAAACTAAAACACCTATAATTGCTGCGTTAAATATTAATCACCTCATTAAATTCAAAATGGTGGATGTTGTCCAATGGAATTTAGGACCTTTGTCTAGAAAAGAAAGAGTTTTTAGGGGCCAAGACCCTCTACATATGAATTTTTCGGATGAGCAGTTGCGCCAAAGATTTAGGTTTAGAAGGGAGAGCATCGAGTACATTTCTGACTTGCTCAGAGATGACCTACAAAGTGCAACTTCAAGGTGCACAGCACTGAGTGTTGAGGAGCAGGTGATGATGTCTCTTCGTTTTTTTTGCCAGTGGTTCACATCTTCACGTTATAGGTGACACTATGGGCCATGATAAAGCTACTGTGTCCAGGGTGTTAACCAAATTTACTGATGCATTAATTGCAAAAAGAGACCAGTTTATCAAATGAACAACTAATCGCATGAACAACTCAGGACAAAAGTATCTTTATTCAGCTCTCTTCGCAATTTATCTGCAAATAATATTCTATGGCACAATACTCATCCATGTCTTGCAAGTGTTGGTACCTCTGCACAAGATGTTAGCCGCCTACAACCAAAATTAAAGCTATTAACAGGAACTTATTACCTGCAAAGCAATAAGGCTGCATTTAACCAAAACTCAATAGATCCAACTTGTCTTCTCTGCAATGAAAATTCAGAAACTGTTGAACATTTTATTCTAGACTGTAAACCTCTGAATAACACTCGTATACCATACTTGCATGAATTAGACTGCTTTCTTCGTAGCATTAAAAACTGTGATAAATGCTTTAACCTAACCAGCTTAGTAATAAATAAACAGCTTATTTTAGATCCAAGTAGATTATTATGCGCATGTGGCTGTAGATGCAAATGTATGGACAACTGCTTCAAAGTAGAGTATATAAATAGAAAACTGTGCTATGCTTTACATACCAAAAGAAATGAACTTTTGAAAGCTCTACCGTCAAACAAACGAAAGGGCCATTGAATGTAGCCAACATTCACCCCACGGGCGTAGATTTTTGCTTTTCTTGAATACCGAAGACCCCTGTAAATATAGTCCTGTAAATATATATTGTGAACTTTTAAACCGATTCTGAAAAGATGTGCACCTTTAAAGGAGGGAATTCCTTACACAGATACAGATACAGAATGGCCTTGTACGCCGGAGAAGTTGAGTGAAACTAAAAATGGTTTCTATGAAAAAGCAGGCTTCCCCAATGTTATTTGCTGTGTCGATGGAACACATGTACGAATTCAAGCCCCCGCAGATGATGAACCAAGCTTTGTCAATCGCAAAGGCTTTCACAGTGTGAACATGGTGAATGTGCAATGAATTTGTGACCATAATTGTAAGTATTTAAAGGGATTGAACTGCGTTCCGTCCATCTTCATCTGTGAGCTTTGTCTTGTTTGAACACATCCGGTACTTCACTTTTCTTTTTATAGGAGTCATTTATGGATAGTCAAGGTCGTTAAAAAAAACCTCGTCGCTTCTTGTTATCAGTTAAAAGCGAGGTAACTCTAACTTGTTTTTTTGCAAACAGCGATCGGAGCAAATTCGTTTTTTGCTTAGAGACTGGTCATTTTCTTTTAATACACCTTATCGCTATTTAGTCCATTCCGGGAAAAACAGTCATTTATACAACTTCCTGTTTGAGGTCAACGGCCGAAAAATGGAGGTCATCAGTAATGAGCTGAGGAAGAAAAAACTTTAGAAAGTGATCATCAAGAAACTTTGATATTGTATGATCCACTTTTTTCGAAATTAAATTTGAAATAAAAAAATATTTTGTTTGAAGTATTTACGGTACTTTAAACAGGTCTCATTAAAAAGTATCATGCATGGTGAATTGTTTAAACAGGGTCCCAGATAGCTTCAACTGGATGAAAAAGTTGTGTAATTTTAGAACTTATCCGGAATGGAATAAATAGCGATTAGGTGTATTGGGTTGGGGGATCGGATGGGAGGAAACAGTGGAATTAATCTGGGTTTTTTTCATGACCAATGAAGGGAAATAAATTCAAGACCCCCCTTTTCAAAGACACTTAAATAAGTCTGAGAAATAAGTATAAGATTTTACTTGTTAACAAGCGAAGCGTAACAAGTACCTGCCAATTACTTTACCAGTTAAACATATACCAATATAACGTAACATAGTCAACTATGTTCAATGATTTCTGAAACCAACTACAGAGACATGATAAGCGAGCCAGTTTCTCTAATTCTTCTACGTACCGGTCTAATTGGAGAGTGAATGGTACTGAGAGGTTGATTTGAATATAATAAATAAAATAGGAACACAAATATACCTGCAGGAAAGCATTCAAAGCTTGCAGTTTCAATTCCTCCCTGTATACCGGAAAAACTAGTTGTATCCTGTAGCATGTTTACACCCTTTCAACACTTGAGGATGGTTTCTTTGGGGCTGGACCTCCACCAGTTTTGTTGATTTCCCTCCTATGATCTGTGAAGACTGACTTAGCTTTTACTGTTAAGTTTCTCCACTTGTCCCTCACCTCCTTCTGAGTCCTGTTGGCAACACCAAGAGCATTAATCTTGTTGGTGATGCTTTTCCATACTCTGTTTTTTTCCAGGTTTGTTGTACTGGTACTGTGTTTTTCTTTTATTACAGCATAATTTTTTTCCACCTCTGTTTGCAGGATGTTTTCCTCCAACTGGGAAAAGTTAGTTTTTCTCAGTCTTGGCAGCTTCTTTGGGTTTGTATTCCCCATTTTGTATCAGCAGTTGGCAGGAAGTTTAGGTGCTTGCTCAAGTGCATTTAGGGCAAATTTGCATTATGGGTGTTAATCTTAGCTTAATCAAGTGATTAAAAGTTAATGCAGTGATTAGTTAATGCAATGATTAAAATATACTCAGCAACAGATTTTAATCATTGCGTTAGCTAATCAAATGATTAAGTATTTAACGATGCGTTAGAGTAAATCATTTGATTAGCTTAACGACAAGTCGAACAACAGACCCCAGGGGTCAACATATATATATATATTATACTAAACATCTGATACAGAAAATGAAAAACAAAGTTAATACCATCAATTTAATTTTAAAACATATATGGATTAAAATTATCATCCAGGTGTATATTACATATTATTTCAACATATTTGAGGAATCTTGAACATTTTAACACTATCTGCAAACTGTACTATTTCAGATGTACATATCACAGATTATAATCCTGCACATTTGCATTGCGTTCTAGTATTTTTTTAAGAACATTCCTTTTTTGATGTATGTTAGTAACAAAACTGTCAAAATCTATGTCAGACTAGCTAAGCTTAGTGGATACAACCAGTGTGTTCCAATACCTGAGACATACTCCAGTGATTAAAGGAAACAGAATATTTCAATGTTTAATAATCCTGCGTTTCACATTAGATATATGTATAGTGGAATTACAAGTAGAATGATTGTCAGACTGTTTGTTGTTTAATGCATTTCTAATAACAAGTTCAAACATGTTCAGGATTAGAACAAATTAATAATGAATACATTAAGCAGGTCCTGATTGAGGGGGTTGACCGAAATGAATCGCGGGAAATTTGAAATGCCATTAGAAAATGAGTGCATAGTGATTAGGGATAGAAGTTTTGTCTAGCAATTATTACGGGCCACTTCAACGAACCCTCAAACAGCATGCTTATAATGTTCATAACGTGCAGACCGAAAGTTGCAGTGAATTATTGAATATTTAAAATTTAAAATGATAAGCTTAGAGAATGTATTAAAATAATGATAAAAGCTTTATAATATCTTTATTCAGATACATGATCATAAGTTGTGAAGCTAGAAAAAAACTTGGAAAATAAATTTACCAAATTGACACACCAAGCTATTATATACAAGTTTTGCCAACATTTTTTCCCGTAGCTGGCTCACTCTTGCACATATCTGTGTGTGTAACCAACCATATAATAATGTTAATGGCTCTAATGTACGTTAAGTGTTTGTCTCTTGTCTTTGTCTTGTCTGGGGTAATATGAAGCAAACTACAGTAACTTATTTTATTTGTTTGATTTGATTTATTTATACCACTCAGACAAGTGGACCGCTGTAAAACTCAACTAAAATATCATAATTTGTATTTTTCAGTCACCCTCGTAAGGATTCCTTGCACAAAGGCAACATTTCATTATGTTTGATATTACTATCTAGTTAAATATATATTAAACTAGAAAATAATAACTTGAGTTACTGATAAGAAAGCACATTTAATTTTACGTCATGATTACCAGTATTAGAAAGTTTCTATAAGTTATACAAAGGAGATATATGCAGGGATAAAAAGATCATCTCATAGAAAATGTAACATCAGAAAAGAATATATCTTTTAAAATAAAGCCTCTTATACATTGGAAACCTCTGCTGGGATCACTGGCATTCATTACCAGAATAATGTATACTCAAACATCCAAGGATTGGGATCTTACCTTACACACATCTTTAATCGTATGTGCCTGCTATGCGACTGCAGCTTCGAAATCAAAGATTGCCGTTGTTTGTTGTCCTTTTTTTTTTAGTATCTGGTTTATCATTAGTCATTCTATTGGAGTTTTTGTCGCTTGAATTTTTTAACATTTTGTAATGTCACGTTATTCTAAAGCTGGCTTGATGCTATGATTTTTCCTAATTTTTGAAGGTCTAATAATTACTTATAGCTGATAAATCTATCTTCAAAACCAGATTTAATCTATCGTCTTCTACATGAAGAAATGAATGAACCAAGTCTTGAAAATAACAAGCGATCATGAAAATCACACCTCGCTTTTCTAATAAATTCGTCACATCTTTAACACTTTCATCTATTTTCCCCTTTTATATATTTTTATTATGTCAAAATTACAATTTCAATAGAATATAACAAATGTCTGGCAGATAAGATGTGTTTTATTAACACTTTCAGTTGGTTTTATATTTTAAGTTACATTGCCGTTCCCTCTTAACCCTTTAGCGTTCCTATCGGGACCGATAAGCGTTTTTAAGTCATATTTTTTATGAAAGCATTATGTCACACATACTAAACGTATTTTAGCCAGGAAAGACTTATTTTAAAGGCAAGAGTCAATGGAATATTTTTTTATTCAATGCGTTTTGTGAGTTTAATGCAGTCATTTTATTTCAAAGTTCATATGTTATTTACAAACGGGAAACAATATGTTCATTGCCGAAATGGCGTATTTTAACGGCTTTCTAACATTACCAATGCAAAATTAAAATATGCATAAAGACCAAACAAAGAGCTTTCCAATAGTTATCGATTATTGAAAGAAAACAATAATTTATGGTATGTGTCCCAGCAGAAGAAACGAGTAGCGAAAAAGACGCAATGCCAAAAAAAACATAGTTTTTAAGGTCTACGTCAATTACAGGAAAACGTATCTCGAAATCGAAAAATCTAAATCGAGTTTTTTTAAATTAATTTCCAAGCTTTCCAAAAAGACTTTTCCTTTCAAGTTTTGATACTGGAATGAGTGAGCATCAGCGTGTGGAATTTGACAAAAATAGACGGAAAATTACGGGTTTTGGAAGCGGAATGTTTCTTACATTATCATTTGTATAATTTTATTTCTTCCATGTAATACTTGAAATTGTTGCTCATCCATGTAGAACTATAACTCCTTAAGAATAATAATAACTTGCAGTTTTTTCATATTCGCAGTAAATACAAGTTAATAGTTGAAAGTTAAAAATAACCTAATATATCAAATATCAATAAAGTACTCTTCCGGTAAATCAAGTTAGTTCATTTTCGATTTGTTATCAATACAATGTTCGGCCATATTTGAATGCCATTTATAAGGAATGTACTACATCTCCTTATTTTCATAAGACACATGGATGATCGGGGATTTGTTGAAGGGCTAAAAGAAACAGTAAAAATACAGGATGCTGACGAAGCTATCGAGACTTTAGTTAAAGCTGGTGCAAACTTAAAGTTAGACAGAGACGAAAAATATGGGATACAGTGCTGCACACATAATGGTATGTTATTTTTCTAAACGTTTATCAAAATATTCCATAGTGACACCTATATCGAAAACTTAAATGAATATAATAAAATAAGAAGAGGAAGTATTATTGCTAATTACACAACTTGATTTTCCCAAGAGATCAAATAACATAAAACACGTATAAGTTAGCAAATAATGTTTCTTTTTTTTCTCAGATTTACATATAGCCATTTAATGACGTGTGACCTATAATATCTATACAATTAACTGGTTGATAGTTTTGTCTTGGAGATAATTATTTGTTTATTATATAAAAAAGAAGAAATTAACAGCTATAGGTCACCGTACGGCCTTCAACAATGAGCAAAGCATATATAGCATAGTCACCTATAAAAGACCCCGAAATGACAATGTAAAACAATTCAAACGAGAAAACTAACGGCCTTATTCATATAAAAAAATGAACGAAAAACAAATATACACATGGAAAAAAGTATTGCAACACCTTGATTTTTTAAAATTTGAAAAATCAGCCTCTTTTTTTGGATGAAATATAATAAAATATTTGTATAATATTATTGAAACATAGTTTATGATAACATTGGCATTGAAACGAACAAAAAATGTTTGAAAAAAAAAGATTTATATAACCACAATTTTAATAACAAAATGAAGTGTTTTTTGTACAAAAAAATGCATTTTACAACTTTTACTGTAGTCGAACTTTACAATGTCAGACATTTCAAAATCAATCTTTAGCTGACTGTTCACATCATGGTTGATCGTTATACGCCAAAGAATTAGCACTTTGTGCGCAGCCTCCATTCAAACGGATAACCGCATCTAAACGTCTTCTGATTCCTGCCAAATATCGACTAATTTGTTGCTAAGGTAGCAGCAACCATTTTTGATGAAGGTCATTGTTTATTTCATGATGTGTTTGAACTGGGGTGCCCTTTCGCGCACGTTCCGCCCAATAGTGTCCCATATATGCTCGATATGGTTCAAATCCGGGCTACGATCCGTCCAAGGAAGATGAACCGAATTCCATTGGAAGTAGGATTCACTTTCTTAAAATGGTAGGTCAAATGCATTTAAACTTTGAAGGTATGTTCCCTCCATTGTACCAATGTGGTATCTGCCATTAAATTTTTGAAATGATCTTATTTACAATATGAACCATATAAAATGTAAAAAAATGTCAAACATTTCAAAATGCTTCAAAGTTTATGAACTAAATATGATTGTTGACTAGCAAGTAAGTCTAAATAAGACTTTTGACTTTGGAATTTCAAAAAAGGACGCCGTTGCCCAGCAAACATGTGAAAAAAGATTAATGCTTTAAATGTTCTGAATATTTACAGAAATATGTATTGCCATGCATATATGTGCATTCGAGGTGCACAACTTTACATAGGGGTCCACATCATTTCTTGTTTGAATTGTTATACATTTGTCACGTTGGGGTCTTTAACGGCTGACTATGTGGATTGGGGTCGTCTTATTGGCAACAGTACCACATCTTCTTTTCTTTATATTCAATATGACTTGTGATTGTCTGAGTATGCTGATGTATACACTTAATATCGATAGTATGTGTGGATTTTTGTGAAAAAAAGTAAAATCACATAAACAATTTTTTAATAAAATATTTTTTGAAAAGAAAAAAAAAATGCACGACTTTCTTTTTGTTCATAAATATATAATATGTTGTCTTTCAAAAATTTTCAATGACCATGGTATTGTTAGTCTTTGGAGATAAATAGATTCAAAATTGAAATTTTTGCCCCTATCATATACACTGTAGCGTATTATAATCGTTAAAAAGACTAAATACTGTAAGACATGTTATGTTAATAAACAAAACACAATTAGAAAAGGAATATAATCAATTGTAAACACCTAAGGTTCGGTTTAAAAGACAATACTGGAAAGTAGTACCCATTTAAGTCAATTTAAACTACTTCGTATATGATAACTTTCCAATGTGCTCGTATATCTTTAATGGCGTGAATGTTATTTTAAGACTTTTTCAAGTGTGTTAAACTGCAGTTCCCTAGCGACTTTAGAAGTACTCTTACAATTTTTTAAGAACACAATAGTTGACAAGAATCAAGTAGGGGATACAGCGGTACATATATATGAGTCTAAAAGATTGTGTAACAATACCGATAAATAGATGGAAAAAAAACACTAAAAAGCTTTCTGTTTGTGTAGTATTGTCAACTTTGATGATCCAATACCTATTAAGTTTACTGGTTGGTAGATTCTTATAGACTCTATATATATATATATATATATATATATATATATATATAATAAGCAACCTTTGATTTTTTAATAATTTCAAAATTTATCAATTAGACTTTAGTGTTATGTAAATAGTATCAGAGGCAAAGCAATTGCTACTAGGCTAAACATTGGGGTTCCATCTGGGGAAAAAAAACCAATCCACTAGTGTTACGATCAAGAAATAAATCATTCATCAACAGGCTAATTTGGAAAGATCGATTGGCACAGTGTTGGTTACGTTCTTTGCAAATACTACTTTTACTACCGAATAAGCTATAGCTATACATTTACTAGCCCATGTCATTCTTATTCATGTTTTATTATCAAAACTAGGTACACTGAAAGTATCTTCTGATGTGGTCATTGAAAACTTCTTAAAGATCAAAAAGCTCCTGTATTGTTTTTTGCACCAGTTTGGGATTTCAGCAAACGTTCCATTTCTCTCGAAACTCAAATTGTCAGAAATTAGATTAGAATAATTGTTTACTCTTTTCTAGCTTTAGATGATGCATTGGAATTTTTACAATTCTATGGGGATACAGGAAATTCTATAAAAAGTATTGATTCGGCAGAACGCTCAATACTATTATCGTTGTTGTCTGAAGAAACACGTTGCGATGATGATATGAACAAAGATGAAATAAAATCAAATATAGCTTCATTCCTTGTTAGACATGGAGCATATTTTGGGAAAGATCAAGACGGAAATGGTCCATTGCATATAGCTGCAAAGACTGGCTCCCTAGCGACTTTAGAAGTACTCTTACAATTGTGCAAGAACACAATAGTTGACAAAAATCATGTAGGAGATACAGCGGTACATATGTGTCTGAAAAATCGTAAGTAAACTAATATTTTCAGACTGAATCCAGAAAAAAACATTAATGTGTATATACTCTTTGACCTTATAACGATAGTTATCATGTGACAGCAACGTTGGTTTAAAGTGACCATCATGCTGACTTGTATTAAGTCAAAAAAATTGAAGAAATGTCCCCTTTTCCATTTAAACTTAGAACAACAATCGAATAAAAAAAGTACAAAATATCGATAAACAGACAAACAATAGTACACTTGACACAACAAAGAAAACTAAAGAATAATCAACACGAACCCCACCAAAAAGAAGGGGTGATCGCAGGTGCTCCAGAAGGGTAAGCATATCTTGGAGTTCTATTTTGTTTTTTCTAGGAATATCCTCAATATGTTGAATGAGCGTTGAATAGTTGTTCACACTTTCATAGAGAAAACAAAAACAGAATGACAAAATAAGTGATTGACAGCTAAGTGCATTTGAATGATCTCTCGATCATGTTTTCCGATAAATAAAGTTAACTCGTCATTCTATTTTTATTTTTAAACGTTATTAACAGTTGTTATGGAATGAATTGAAATTTGATGATACCAATAAAGAAAAGAAGCAAACACGTAGCTTCCAATATTTATCATATTCTTGGTATTTTGTTATACTTGTATAATAAATTATAGACATTCAAACCAATCCATGTAGTCCACCATTGATAGTCAACCTGATAACAGCAAAGTGCACAATCCATAATATTCATTTTGCAATGGTAACAAACCTACAAAAGTAAACTAAATTTAAACCCTGTTTTGACTTGAAACACTTGTTGGGTTTATTTAATTTATATTTCTATTTTCCAGCAAAGGAAAATGTATGTGAAATTATACAAAAGCTTCTAGAAAATCAAAACTCAACACTGTCTTTGAATTTAAAAGGAGAATCGCCACTGTACCTAGCAACTGTTTTAAGAAAACTGCATAACATCAAAGTTGACTTTTCTTCGATAACGGCTCAGTTGGTAGAAGCATTACTTGGAAATGGTGCCGATCCTAATGATCACTCTACGCATTATATACCTTTGTTGTCTGCTTTAGAAGCAAAGGATGTCAAAACATCTACCCTTCTATTAGAAGCTGGTGCAAATGTAAACGCCACAAATAACCGTGGAATGTCGGGACTCCATGTTATTTTTATGTGTCATGATAAAAAAGGTAAAAATATCAATATATTACAAATAGAGAAAGGACGCGGTGAATATTTTCAAATCAAATAATTAAAAGTTAAAACAGTTAGTGGTAAACAAATGGGGTATCAAGTAATGATTATGGAACAAATGGCCTACTATTTGGCAAAAGGTCTATGGTCACTTATAACCTTGATAATATATGGGCCATGACAATCTATCAATTTACAAAAATATATTCCTATTAAGATTGAAGAATCTTCATAATTGAAAAGGCTCTTCATGATAGAGAAAATACAATGTTATAAAGGATTAATCTCTAAATGATTCTTATGGTACGTAGTTTACAAAATGTATTCAATGAACCCTCCCATTAACCAAGACGGCCTGTATAGCTAAATATATAACATGGTGGTTAATTGTTGTGAATGGCTTATATCTTTGAAATTTTCAGACGCATTACACAAACCGTTGTTTAAAAGCTGTCCCTGAATTAGTAATTTTAACTAGAGGCTCTAAAGAGCCTGCGTCGCGCACCTTGGTCTATGTGCATACTAAACAAAGGACAAAGATTATTTCATGACAAAATTGTGTTTTGTTGTTGGTGATGTGTTTGTAGATCTTACTTTATTGAACAATATTACTGCATACAATTATCTCTTACAATATCAGAAATGAAATTGGCCCAGTAGTGACAGTGGAAAATATGTTGTAAAACTTTACAAACATTTACAAAATTTATGAAAATTGTTAAAAAATTAAAACGACTATTACTCCTTTAGGGATCTATTGACCACTTTGGTCAAGTTGACCTGTGTGTAGCTCTTACTTTGCTGTACACTATTGATATTTTAAAACGGTTTATCTTTATCTATAATAATGCTAAAGATCATAAACAAAAACGTCAAAATTTCCTTAAAATATCCAATTTAAGGGCAGCAACCAAACAACGGGTTCTCTGTCTGTTTCATCTTAAAAATTTCTTTGCAGATACTTGACCTGATAAACAATTTTACCCCATATCAAATTTGCTCTAAATTCTTTGGTTTCAGAGATATAAGCCAAAATCTACATTTTACCCCTATGTTCTATTTTTAGCCATGCCGGCCATCTTGATTGGTAAGCCGGATCACTGGACACATTTTTTAAACTAGATACCCGAATGATGATTGTGGCCAAGTTTGATTTAATTTGGCCTAGTAGTTTCAGAGGAGAAGATGTTTGTAAAAGTTAACGACGACGAACGACGACGACGGACGAAGGACAACGACAACGACGACGGACGATGGACGCAAAGAGATGTGAAAAGCTCACTTGGCCCTTCGGGCAGGTGAGCTAATAAAAATGTGCAGTTTTGCTTATTATCTAGGATATTATAATTGATAGAGATGCACAGTTACAAGCAAGAGTCTATGTATCAGAAGAAAATGCCAAAAGCATATAGAAATAAAAAAGTCAAAAAGTTGGAGTTGAATGGGCGTCGTTAAAAATCTCGAAATTCATGTGTCGAAAACATCAAAAATAAAGCTGAAAGACAAAAAAGAAAAAATATGATAATTTTGACGGAAATCAAAGATTACTTATGTATCTCGCACAGTTTTGAAGCTTTTTAAATCGAAAATTGATTTTTTTCAAGAATTTCGAATCTTAACAAATATGCCTCATGGCTTTTAAAATTCTACATGATTTTATTTTAAAACTTTAAGAGAACTTTTGACAATTAAAAAGTGAACAACATATTGTAATATTGTTTCGTTAAAACTGTGGTCATTAAATAGTCAGATGTAATTAATAATAATACTGTGCTAACTTATATATAACTGAGAATGAAATCATTGGTTTTTTTTTCTTTCAGAAAACGATCATTGTCTGACACATCTGCTGCTTGAAAAGGGTATCAAAGTTAATTTGATTGATAGCGAGGGAAAGTCTGCAATGTTCCATATGGTTGATACGTATATGGAGGACTATGACAGAAACGAATCAGATATTCATTTATTTAATGATATTTTCAATGCTCTTTTAAATCATGGCGCTGATCTCAATATTTGTGACAATTCAGAAGAAACAGTATTGAGTTTATTCTGTTCGTTTGGTAAGTGACTACTTTGTCATTTCGATTCAGAGTAAATTTCACGATTTCATTTAAACCTGAAATCATTTTATGCAAATTTTATGATAATGTCACTTTTGACCTCTTGAATGAAAAATGAGAAATTGAAAACGTCATTTCTACGCGTTATTCTTCAGTTAAAGCTGTATATTTTGATTTTGTCCTTTCTCATTTTTATTTTGTATATTTGCCTTATTGTATTTCTTTGCCTTTTTGCCTTTTTGTATTTCTTTCACACATTCGTTGTTTTTATAGTAATTAAGATTATGACACAATGTTGACTGCTGTACCACAATTTTTGACATTTTTATGTATGTTAGTTTTGTAAATCCATTAATTTTAATATCATGGCTTAAAGATGGATGATGCCATCTAAATCTTTTGTTTTATATTTATCAGCTATCGCCAATCAGGCAAAATATGAAGCTATTGTTGCTATATATGCAAACATGGCTTTTTTCATTTGAACAAATGATTACAATACCATTTTTCTAACATGACAAAGTATGATACTTTAAATAGTGTAATGACATTTCAAACATTGGTAAAAAGGTGAAATTCGTTTTAATAACTACCATTTGTAAGTGGTTTATAAAAATGTTATACCGTGAAAAAAAACAACACAAGAATATATAACTTTTTAAGTAACGACTGTTGGAATACGTTTTATGGAATATGTTATTGGTGATAATGTTTGTCTTTCTATTATACATAGATATAGGAAGATGTGGTGTGAGTGCCAATGAGACAACTCTCCATCCAAATAACAATTCAAAAAAATAAACCATTATAGGTCAATGTACGGCCTTCAACACGGAGCCTTGGCTCACACCGAACAACAAGCTATAAAGGGCCCCAAAATGACTAGTGTAATTCCATTCAAACGGGAAAACCAACGGTCCAATCTATATTAAATAAAAAAAAACGAGAAACGAGAAACACGTATAAATTACATAAACAAACGACAACTACTGTACATCAAATTCCTGACTTAGGACAGGTGCAAACATTTGCAGCGGGATTAAACGTTTTAATGGATCCAAACCTTCTCCCTTTTTCAGAAACAATAGCATAACATCAAAATATAGAAAAACACCCGGTAAAATATCAATTGGCAGGCTTAACTCAATAAAAAAACGTTCATTAATACACAATAATTTTTTATATTTTCTCAATTCTCTCTTTTGTATATGTTGGTTGTGTCAGGCTTTATTTTAGACTAAGTGCAAAAGTTTCATTTACTAAAACCTTTAAACTGAATATTGCATGCTAGGTATAACTGCAATTGGTATATTATGTAAATAAGAAGACTTCATAAGTTGGCGAAACTTGTGTTCGATATTATTTGTCTGTTAAAGAAAATAAATTCGTTAAAAACAATAATTTAAAAAAAGGACGCGTCTTTCAAAATGTATATAAACTATTTCTTTTAAAAAGAATTTATTTTGAATTTTTATAACTTTTAATAAAGATGACGGATCGGTTTTAAATGCAATTGTAGTAAATCGAATGACAAATCTCATATTCTTTTAAATATAAATAATATAACAATATAACAAACATCTACAAAACCCGGACAGAAATTACTGACAGAAAACAATATAATTGTGTCTTGTTTTATTATTATTGATATTTGCTTCATAACAATATATTTAAAAGTGTGTTTTGGTACTGTTATTAGTTATAAAAACATTATGTTGAACAATATATTTGAAGAAAATTCATTCAACACAGTAACGAATAATTGAGAGTCGTGGTGTAGTGGTTAGTGCATCGGACTACTAACACAAAGGTTCCTGGTTCGATTCCCGTTTGGGATGAAAATTTCAGGAACTCAATTTTCGGCTCTCCCTTGACACCATCTGCGAGTATGGTCTTGAGGAAACGATGATAGTCCGTCGGAAGGGGACGATAAATGGCTGACCCGTGTTAAGAGAGAGCCATATCTCTTGCACGTTAAAGACACCCTTGTAGATTTCGAAAAAGAGTAGGCTAATGCCGCTACAAGGCAGCACTCGCACCCGCAAAGTGGAAAGGGATTAATATAAGTTGCAAAACTTTTTTCCCAATCCACTATAAATAAATATGTTTAAACTAACGAATAATTTAATTGTGGATTTAACACGTCTTGTGATAGGCTGATTGTGTTTTGTTTATCAGCTCATAGGCATAATTTAGTCATGTGACTCTGACGTTAACGTTATCAACGTGTTTTCATGACTTACTTCGACTTAGAATTGAATTTAGTATTAAATTAAAAGGAATAACTGTTATATGTTTTCTGTCTATACGAAATAACATAAGAAATGTGGTACAAACTTTAAAATAACCTGCTACGCGAGTAATTCAGTGTGCACCACATTTTGTTATGTTATTTCTTCATAGACATAAGAATGTTACAGTAATTCCTTAAGTGTTGATAAAGAATGCATACTTTTTGAAGATATAAGGTGTATCCTCAAAATTGAAGGCACTTTTGACGCTCAAATCCAAAAAAGCTAAAAATGCCAAATAAAGTACGAAGTAGAAGAGCATACTAGAACTAAATTTTGTATATAAGCCAGACGCGCGTTTCATCTACAAAAGATTCATCAGTGACGTTAGAATCCCAAAAATTGTAAAAGGCCAAATAAAGTACGAAGTTGAAGAGCATTGAGGACCAAAATTCCTAAAAGTTTTGCCAAATACAGCTAAGTAATCTATGCCTGAGATAGAAAAGTCTTAGTATTTAAATAAAATACAATTTTTTTGTATAAACAGTTAATTTATAAATATACATATGTAACCATATCGATAATAATTCACGTCAGCACAAAAGTGCTGACTACTGGGCTGGTGATAAACAGTGCCTGATTAATTGACAATTTTACCATCCACAGTTTTACAACGGTATATAACTATGTTATACCTGTAGTTTAATATCGTGATTAGTTATATTTCAAATGTTTTATATCTACACAGGAAAAAAAATAGACATAGGACGAATTCTACTGGCAAGCGGAGCGGACCCAAATAATGGATACTGCCTGCAAAATGCAATGAATATTTGTAGAAAGTTTGAAAATAGAAAATCTTGGATTTCTTTTATGATCTCCGTGCTGCAGAAAGGAGCTGATCCAAACAAACGTAAGGCAAAATCGTCAAATCTTATTGAACTTGTTGAAAAAAGAAACAGTCATATTGTTGAAGAGTTTCTCAAGCATGGGGCTGATGTTAATTATTCGGATGTTATGAAGACAACGGCTTTACATTATGCCTGTGATATAGGTTAGTGAAGAAGTCTTGATCATTGTCAATTTAAATTACTCAAATGGTCTTTAAAGTATAAGTATTTATATTATAGAATTGTGTCATGAAAATGATACTGACAGTCTACACGAAAAGTTTCCAAAACGATTCATCGTGTTGCTTGCTGCTGATTTATTTAACCTTACGAACTGAATTATGTCCTCTCTAATTATGTACTATTCTAATGTCATGTAGGTACTGTGTCAGCAATTGGCAGTGAGATCAAGTATTGTTTATCTGCTTCCTCAAGTGAGGACATTTTTAAATAATTTTATTTTGGATGTAACTCGTCTTCTGATTGGCTGACGTTGTTTTGTTTGTCACCTCATAGACATAATTTTGTCAAGTGACCGTGACGTCATAATTTTTTTTTTCGGTTTAAAATGGAATTTTATCAGGACATTGTTGATTCGATCCTTTATCCGTTGTTGTACAGGTAGTGTAAACTGCAATAATTAGGTCACCTTCTTTATGTTTTCTATAAGTTACTCATCATATTGTATGTAAAATATAATGAACATCAAATATGCCATGAGATTACGGACTTTGCGATTTGATTTTCCTCTGAGTTCAGTATTTTTAGGATTTCACTTTTTTAAAATTATAAAATAGAATAAACATCAAACATGATGTATAATTTGATATTGCATTGTTGTTAGTGGATTCAAGTTTAAACAAAAGGGCTATTTCTCGTTTGTCCAATGTAGTGTTCAATGCATCCTGGACAGGTTATGTAGTGTATCCAATATTTGAACATTCGTAAATTTGTTACTATATTTGGAATATTGTAAAGTTACAGTCTCTGATTATACGACTATCATATTTCGCGGATTCAACATCCATTGTCACCACACATTTACACTTGTTCATTTCAACTTTTGTGTTATAGTTTGACTTGCAGATTATTTCCTTTGTTATTGTATACATGTATGTACTATTCAATATCTTTTTTTAAATGATCTTACTTTGTAAAGGATACATGTATGTATCTCTTTTGTAGCATTACAAAATATGTTTTTCTCCTCGATCACATGTAGTAACAAATACAGATGCGTTTTAGTTGGATTTTTTTTAGGAATACAGTTATTTTCTCATTTTCTCATTTAAACATTTTGTGTAAAAAAAAAAACAGTTCTGTACTTGTTCGTGTAAATACGATAAATAGTTAAAAAGTATATAATTTAAAATATCATAAAATACGGGTATTTCTTCTATTGAAATTAATAAACGAATGAAGCATTCCTCGAAGCTAACCCTTTCTAACTGGTTTAGAACTGATTATTCTTCATCTGTTTTAGTATCAATCTTCTACAAAACCCTTAAAGAGATTTTTAATGATGACGCAACCTTTTGCCAATGGCACTATCTTTGATTTGGGTATATGTTGTAACAATAAAACTGAGATACATTTCCCCCGAGCACTATCCAAAAAGTGGATTTGGTTTTAAATCTACTGTCTACTATTTTATATATTTTATATATGTTTTCATCAATACAGAACATCTCTTTCAGTCCTCCCAAATAGTGAGGTATTTTTGTGTATAGACTTTTGACATTAACACATGTCAGAATTGTTTGTTCTTATAACTTGGAAAGTCAATACTATATCGGTATTAACTTAATATAAATGGGTACAAAAGAGTAAAGACAATATCAAGGAAATGGCTTCATCGTGATAAATATTGCATTGTTGACTCTTGACCAATTACAATATATTAGGACTATTGACCTATATCAAGTATCGTGCGTGCTGTATAATGATATTTCATTCTATTAAGATTTCAGACATCTAGAACGTGCATATTAGTAACCGAAGTTATATGTTCTTGATATTGAAATATATAGATAAAACAAATTAGTATCTTCATTAGAATTGACTTGAAATTATCAAATCCCGAATGTAACGACGAGTCGACAACTATTAGAAGGAAAACTACTTTTTCTCATACATTCAATATGGTGCATACGTTTGTTTTAAGTTTCTTATCCAAATTGTTGTCTAGATATTCTCTTTTCCGTTTAGCAACCTGTGTTTTAGTCTTTCATGACGAAATGCTGTCAATTAAGATATGTATCCTGGTAAGGCGATACCAACTGGAATGTCTTATTTATGTTCAAAACTTCTGCAAATAGAAATATAGTACAAAGTATATTAATTGATATTTTGATTTATGCTTGAATACTGTTTTGAATGTTTGTGCAATACACTTCACATACGTTTTATTATTTGAAACTTTTTTAACATATTAAGCTAAAAAACATATGTGTATTTATAGACCATTTCAAGGATAGATATACAATGACAGCACTGCTCGTGAAATATGGATCTAATTTAAATGCAGCATCAATAAATGGGGAAAGACCGCTTGATATTTTAGTGCAGAATATGATTAACGACATATATGATCTCAAGGGGAAAGAGGTAATGGAAGAACAATGCAGCTTTCTAACGGTAGACATGTCGCTGTTGAATCTACTAGTTTGCGGAGGTGCAGATTTATGTCCTGCTACAATTGATCCAATCGCACCACCAAAAAACAAAAAACTGTCCTCTCGACCAATACAGCTGTAAGTATAATACTTCATTATTGACTATCTTCATGGGGTTTTAATCTCATTTTAGAATTATTTTTAACAATGCTGCTTGCTAAAACGTTACACTTGACAGTACAAATATAAATCAATATCGCACATACAAAACAAACATTTCGATCCTTTGAATAAACTAATTCTAAAAGGCTATTAAATTACCCCCGTAGTGACATCTTTGTCGATTTTAACATTTACTTTGAAAAATTAAAACATAACTAACGATATATTGAAATATATTTACAGTTATGACAGCGCATCACCTTACATTATGTCAAGACTGTTTACTAATAGTTTAAAACATTATACAAAGTCGTGTGTCCAAAGACTGAATGTATTGTCTAAATACTAAATCCATAAAGATGTGTATTGATTGATTTATTAGTCTGGGAGAACATGGTATCTTTATAACTTGTAATTATTTTGTATTTATTAATCAGTAGCTGCCAGTAATCTTATATCGGTGCATGTGTCCAGTGTTTTTATTTGAGTTGTGTTCATGCCATTTATACATCTTTTGAGTTTAACAAATTGCAACTGATTAATGTCGAACCTACTTCGCACCGGCGTCAGTGGCGGCAACATTAAGGTTCAGTTTGTGATTAACGTTTTTAAAGATCAATTACTTTGTTAATCTACATGGAATTTTATGAAATTTGGACAGAAGCTTCTTTTTGACCCAGAGCGATAGAAAATATTATCTTCATTTGTCCGTATTTACTTATCAATGGTGAGGTTACAGTCTTTTAGTCGTCATAAATTTTGTCAATCTATAAAAAAAAAATGAAAATTTGGACAGAAGCTTCTTTATGACCGAAAGAAAGTATTCAGAGCAAAATTTTCAAAAGAGTGACTTGTCATGCCCCGTAGTATTTTACTGATAAATGGACTTTATATAGTTAGAACTCGGTTTAAGGATAAAACTTTCAGTCATCACTAATTTTGTCCTAGAAATTTATGATATTTGAACAGAAGCTTATTTGTGTGCAAATAGCAGTTTCCAGCGTTTGTTATCATGTTTCCGAATTTTACGGATAAATTGACTTGGTATTTTTTAAACGAAGATACAATCTGGGGTTAAAGTTAATTACACATCAATTACTTTATTTATTGATTTATGAACCTTAAAAAGAAGCTTCTTGATGCATAATAGATGATTATAAGCGGGTATTGAGACGTACATTTAGATATAATATGATAAAATAAACGATACATGTTCGAAGATCCATTACGAACTTTCAATGCGTCGTTTCAATTATAAGCAAATATACTTATCATATTGTGGCTAATTACCTTTCAGACAAAATACAAATCGTTCTGTCTTATTCATGTTTATAAGTAATGGACTCTTCAAAACTGCCGAATATTTACTACAAAGTGGATGGGATGTTAAACAAGAAGAATGGTTTGATGACTTTGATGTCTCAAAGTTAGATCTTAGAAATATAATAGTCTACAAAAAGAATGAATTTGAAGCAAGAAAAGCAGAATTTCAATCGTACCTGGAAAACATTGATATGGGTCCAAAATCCTTAACAAGTATATGCAGAAAATCAATTCGATCTCAACTCTTAATGGTGTCAAATGGTTCCGAGATTGAAACAAAGATTTCAGCACTTCCGCTTGCACCAAAAGTTCAATGTTTCTTATCTTTGAAGGAATTTATGAACGACATCGAAAATATTTTGATAAAAAAGTAAGTTTTTTTCGTATATTTTAAAAATAGAATTACAACAAAAATCGTACTGCATATATCCAATCGCTGTTTGTCTATCCGAAAAAGATCAGAAAGAAAGTAATTATGTTCGTATAAATCTTTTCAGAGTTACGTAATTGCAAAATCAGTTTTGTTTTGAGATCTCCCGATCGCTTTTGAATAGTACACCATTCTAGCAACACAAAGTGTGTCACATGTGGTAGAAAACTCTGAAATTGTCCCAGAGTTTATGTAGTGTTTCCCAGTGTTTATTGATGTAGTGTTCTGTATACTGTTGCCTGTCTTTTTATCGATTTTCTATTTTTCTAACTTGTGTGGTCCGTTTGACATTGACTTTTGATATCCATTTGATGTATTTCGCCATTCTTTTATAGTTTTGCATCATTAACCAAGCATTGAAACATCGGTCCTACTTATTTTTCACTTCTGTTAAATAACAATGCAGAGGTATGCCATTTGGTTATCTTTATTTGGTTATAATGTATTTTTAGCGTAAAACCTTAGACTTAAGGTATATATGGAAGTGTTTAACGACCTTGACTGGCTTTTCAGCCTTCGCGCTGTCGGGTCTTAAGGTAGATAGGATGTTTTCCTCTATATTGGATTTGGAAATACCAGAAAACAAGAAGTCCATTAGCTGGTAAGGTAAAATTTCAGTTCTGTGTTACACCCCAGGGTACTGCATTTTTTTTGCATAAATCTAAAGAGTAATGTCTGAAGAATATTTTAAGAGGTGTTAGACTTTTGAAAAAGTGTCCAAAAGGGGTTAAAAGGGGTCTTATTTAAGAGTATATAAAAATCTTTGTTTAACCCATATATACAGAAAAAAGAAAATGTAACCAAGTATTTGGTAATATTTCTCTTATCAAATTGAACAAATCATATCTTATTAATACGGAGGCTAATTTTTATTTAATTTTTAAATCGTATAGGACCAAGAAAAAAAGGGGAGGGTAATATCCAAAATTCATGATTTTGAATGAAACAAAGCATACATACTAGTTTTCTTGATAAAAAGTATATTTTTTACATTGAAACATAGAGCATCAAGTAACTACAGGCAGTTGAACAAAATTCAAAGGTAAGAAAGGGAAAAAAACATGGAATCAACGACAAACACAAACATAAGCAGTCATTAAAAAACACACATAGTACTTAAAAAATAAAAGAACTGTCAGGATTTCAAGATCTATATTAAAGTTCTTTTAACAACAGAATCACCACATTTTAAGGTCATGAAGAATCATCTTCATTTTCGTCAACGCCATCTACCGAATTATCATCACCATCTTCTTCGTCGTCATCGTCAGCCATATCAACGATTTGATTATTCTTGTTGCTACAAGCATTCGTACATTTGCAGCCATCTGTACAGGATAAACCTCGTCGAACACATGAACATCTTTTGGTGGCACAACCAGCTATAATAAAGCATCTAACACTGGCGGTTGGTCTAGCCAATTGATGCTGATCAAATCGTTCTTAACAATCTAACCATGGTTGTTTGGCGATGGAACAGTGTTGTGTTGAAGAGCAGATTTCCAAATCTTTGCCTGAAAGTTGGCTCGTTTGATGTGCTTTAACATTGCATCTTTTGTTGGGGGCAGTAGATAATAATTGCACATTTACTAATCTGCATTTGGAATAATAATATTAGAACGGATATAATTCTGAAAATACCAGGCCAATACTTCCACATCCGTGTCAGACGATTTTATACCAATGGAATCGTAACCTTTGTCAGTTACGTGTTTTGCATGAAGAATCATCTTTGTGTCGGCTTCTTCCTGTATGCTTAGAAGCTCAATGCATTCTATACTTGTCAATTTTTCATTTTCAACATATATTTTGTGGCACATACTTCCATATGAAACAAATAAACTGGGACTATTATACTAATAGTATTAGTCTTAGTCTACAAACTGACAAAAAATTCTTCAATTACCGAGGACAAGATTGTTTGGATCTAGAAATTGTCGTAATGATTTGACCTCCCAAGGACCTGCGATTCCGTTCTAATTTTTTTATGGATATTGTGGGATACTGATCAGTGACAAAATCAATGCGGAGAGCTCTTTCTGAAACTAAAAGGGTGTTTTATTAAACAACAATTGCCAAATCAGAAAATGTAATTGGTATCCTAGTAAAGGATTGAATAACTGCCGTACCATCAAATATCCACATGCTTTCCTCAGGAATGGCTTGCATCTGTTCAACGCCCTTTTCTTAAAGACCACCTAGGACATATTAATTTGTCTTTACAGGTGTATCATCAACGTTTGCAAGAGACCATGGAAGAGGACATAATTCAAACTGGAGTACCTCTCGTATATCAAACTGTCTTGTCTTGGCTATGACATGCAGGCTACCAAAAAGATTTTTATCTGTTTTCAATATGATGCTGTTCTTATCACCCATCAACTGTTAACCTTTTATTTCCTTTGTTGAAAATGTAAGCAATGATTGTCTTTTGATTAGTTTGAAGATATTGGTTGACTTTTGAATAAGCCGTTCATTAATGACATTTTCTGATGCCGACTTTCCCTTTTAATACGCGTTTGGAAGGTCGCACCTTAATTCCGAAGAAGCAACAGTACCCGGGGAAAAGCCAGATAACTGCTTAGATGTTTCAAATGGATTTGTCCACCTTTTCAGTGACTAAACCAATTTTAATAGTTAGTTTCTTCTCGCTTCATTTGAGTTTTTAAGTTCTTTTTGTGTGGATGTTTCAGGGTTAACAATTCCTGCCAAATCTCGACATTTTAATGATATTGAAGCTCTTTCATGTGCATTTAACAACCAACATTTAGTAAAACTTTGATTTTTAACTGAAACCAACAATGCCACCTCTTGTTCTTGTATCTCTGTTCAATGTTTGCTCTATAGTTTGGTCAACTGGAGATCTAGAAAATCCACGAGAGCTTCTCTGAACACAAAAACAACCAGATGAAAGATATTCATGCGCATCAGGATGGATATTTTGCATACTGACATGTATCGGGAATAATTTTATTACTTAAAAAGAGGAGAAATACATCATATTTTAAACAACTAGAGGGGTCAACTTGTTTTAAATAATATTAAATAAAATGTGTTAACATGGCTAAGGTCCAGGAATATTACAAAATTCTTGGACATGTTTTTACCATTTAATACCAGATAGATATATAGTTCTTTGGGAAAATATGAGCCCTTTTAAACTAAAAAGTGTTATTTACAAAAAAATACATTATAACTTATATTGACCCCTCATAAATAGATGAAATTAGCTTCTTCATGAATACCTTGAAAAGGTTGATTTTATAATAGGTTGTTACTATAGCCATTATCTACAAAAGGGTATCTCAGGTTTTTGATAGAATGTACAGATCAAATTTTACAACTTATCAAACAATCTCAATTTTAATGTGAAAGGATGTATACACTAATTACAGATTGATGAGAGAATGGAATACGATAGCGATAATTTGAGACACCCTTTTGTAGCTCCTGCTGTGTTGATTAAGATAACGTTAACATTTCTTGTGAAGTTATGGGGATGCCAGAGCTAAATTCATGAAAGTGAATTGACCAAGACTTTGCTATTAATTGCATAATAATTGATTACATAATGATTGCAAAACAAAAATATTGCATTCATTTAAAAAATTATTCTTTTATCTATCTTTATATACCTCTTTTATTAATTTATATGTAGTCATAAGAAAGTAGCAGCATTTAAACGATTGAAGTGTGAAAGTGAACAATTCTTTGTGCTACCTTAACAGGTAAATATTAAAGTTAATTCATTATAGTCTTACAATTATTCTATTCAATATATGTAAGACATGTAAGTTACTCAAATATTCATAATCAAATGGAAGTTTTTATTATCAAATGTAATAAACACTTAATAAAGTCAAAACCCGATTCAAACTGAAAATGTTAGAGAGATTCTTTACACTAGGAATATTATAATCAATTAACTTGTATTCTGTGTACTGTATAATTTCAAATAAAGATTAAATGGAAATGTAATGGGTTTTTTTCAGGATGGATTACATGTACGTTTATGATAGAGACGATGACTCCTTTGATTCAGATCTAGATTGGTGACAAAATATACCACCGATGACTGTAATTCGAATTTTTTACCTTACTACTTTGTGAAACTCATCTTTCATGTAAACCTTTATTGTGTTAATTAATTTTGACTTCTCATATTTATTCGTACTAAAACATGTATTATTAATGTAGTTAATTGCTTTAGAAAGATTTTGTCTGTCTACCACTGATGAGAAAAGATACTAACTCGCATTTTTCAGTTCAATTATCTATTAGCCGTAGAACTGAACAAAAACTGTCAGGATTGTAGAACAGTTCTAAAGGTAAAAACAGTGCTGTGATGATATTTTTTTTAATATATTTCATTCTTTTGACTTATTCATATTTACGACAAAGATTTCTCGAAACCTTTCAGTGGATAGAACTGACTAACTCAATTATAGCTGAAGAACTGATCAAATTAGTTCTAATAGTAGATCTGTTCTAGTCGTATAACTGTTCTAGTCGTAGAACCGACAAGATTTGTTATTTGTAAAAAAATGCTACAATTGGATAATAGATATATCATTGTCGTTTGATATTTGTACATTTTCTCTATTTTTATCACTTGCGATACATGATACATGTAACAGTAGTACTCCATTGTAGCAGAATACTGTGGATTTATTTATATTCGTGGGTACCAATTTTCGTGGATAAGGGAAAATTTGCATGTTCGTGGATATCTTATTTCGTGGTTTTGCCAAAACCTGCATACAAACCTACAGTAAATTCATGATAGGAAATGCAAGCACGGGAATATCGTATCAATTGGGAGATATATACCCCGTATGCAGGTGCTGCTGGAATGTTGCTACTTAGAAATGGAAAGTTCACAATTGGAAAGCTGAAATCATCTCTTTTGTCGTAAAGTTTTGTTTTCAACCGACCCTCATTGTCAATTTCTAGATGTAAGTCAAGATATGAAGCCGACTTAACTGTATCTGTAGTATCCTTCATCTCTAGTTCGATTGGATAGATGCGTACCACATAGTCACCAAATTTTGAATTGTTTAGTGAAAGAACATCATCTATATAACGGAAAGTAGAGTTAAAGGATATTGCTAACTTCTTATCTTTCTTCCTAAGAAGTTCCTGCATGAAGTCAGCCTCATAAAAATAAAAGTAAAAGCACAAACGGATCAATGGCCATAGGAGTGATATCTCTAAGAAGTCACGTCTTCCAGTTAATCAGTATTTTAGACAGTCTGATCACTTTAACCGCATGCAAATCCAAAATATTGAATAGAAAATCCATTGGTGTGTTGTCTAGCGACAGGTTCAAGAAATCTTTTTGATAAATAAAATAAATGTACTTCATACAAACGGCATCAATAAGCTAGAAATACTAGCAGTCATATACTCCTCCATTATTTACACTTTTTTATTTTGATAATTTGGGATGTATATATACACTTATACGTTCAGGTATTTCACATCCAATATTGCATGGTAATATTCTTTACAAAGCACAAAAGTATAAGCATTCACCTTAAAAGCTAACCAAACCTTTCGACAAATCTTATTCGGAAGGGAACTACATATGTAGTAACGATACTGTTGTCCGGTCAATATGGATTGTATATTTTTGGTATTAATATTGTTTTACTCATATGGTCTTTGCATAGGAAATAAACACATTTATTCTACATCCAGTTGTTGGCATTAAACAGGTGATGTTCTTCTCGTATATTTTATGAGTGTATGATACTAAATTTCTGACAGGAGGGATTGAACTTGATTTTCATATGATCGAAATCCATCAGTTTAATTGAAGTTAGAGCTGACATGTCAGTAATTGCAAGTAGTCCTTTTTAGCTCACCTAGCCCAAAGGGCTATGTGAACTTTTCTCATTACTTGGCATCCGGCGTCCGTCGACATCCACCGTCGTCTGTTAACTTTTACAAAGATCTTCTCCTCTTAACTACTTGGCAAAATCCAATCATACTTGGCAACAATCATCATTGGGGTATCTGGTTTAATAAAAATGTGTTCGATGACCCTGAGCGCCTACAAAGATGGCCGCCAGCGCTAACGATAGAATTTAGGAGTAAAATGTAGATTTTGGCTTATAATTCAAAAACCAAAGCATTAAGAGCAAATCTGACAGATGTTAATTGTTCATCAGTTCAATATCTACGATGTATCTGTCCTGCAATTTTCACACGTATCAGGCAATCCGTTGTTTGGTTGCTACCCTGGAACTTGTAGTTTTAGGGAAATTTTGCAGTTTTTGGTTGTTATCTATCTTCAAAATTATAACAGATAGAGATAAACTTTTAACAGCAGTAATGTTTAGCACAGTTACATTTACAAATAAGTCAATGATCAAAACGATCAGTTGACCCCTAAAGGAGTTATTGCCCATTAAAGTTAGTTTTTAACAAAAGTGTAACCTTACAAAAATCTTCTCCTCTGAAACTACAGAGACAAACACAATCAAACTTAGTTACAATCATCATTAGGGTATGTAGTTTTGAAATTGTGTCCGATGATTCTGCCTGCCAACCTACTCGGGCGACCTGGCTAAAAAGAGAACATATGGGTAAAATGGACTTCTTTTAGACTGAGTTTTACTGTGCGTATTGCTATGTGTTTCTTTATTCTACATTGGTTAGAGATATGGGGAGGGTTGAGATCTCAAAACACATGTTTAACTCCGCCGCATTTTTGCGCCTGTCTAAAGTCAGAAGTCTCTGGCCTTTGTTAGTCTTGTATATATTTTGAATTTTAGTTCATTTATATGTTTTGGAGTTTACTGTGAAGTCCTTTCTCATTCAACTAGTACACACCTTTTTTTTAAGGGACAGCTGAGGACCATCTATGGATGCAGGTGTTTCTCGCTGAATTGAAGACCATTGGTCTTCAATCGGGTTGCTGTTGATATATTCCAAATTTCCATTCTCAACTCTGTCAAATAATTAAAACTAAGAGTAGGTCGATCGGAAAGAACGTAGGGAAGTTTCAACACCCACTATAAGAAGATGCTCTGTCAAATAGGAGGACAAATTTTACCTTTAAACAGAACAGTTTTGGAACCTTAAAATAAGTCTTGGAATTGTATAGGAAGTAATCACTTCTTAAACCGTTACACTCCTTCAGCGTTTAACATCCTGATTACATCTCACTACAAACCAGTAAAAGTCTGAAAATTCCTATATCGATACTCGACTGTGCTGATTTATTCTCGACTATTCTGAATTGGTCTGACATCTACTGACAATAACTGACTGTAGTCTAAACCATTTTAGTCTTAGATGCTTGATTTTTTTACTAGTTGTTAGTGGCTTTGAACTAGCTGTCAAATAACTGCGAGTACTCTCAGATCTGTTCATTGCGTCTTTTTGTGTCGGGATGTATAAGTACCCGGCTACGTCCACTTGTATTTTTGTCCATCTGATGAGTTAATCCTTTTTCAACTGATTTTTATAGTTCGTTCTTATGTTGTACTGTTATACCACTGTCCCAAGTTAGGGGAGGGTTGTAATCCCGCTAACATTTTAACCCCGCCACATTATTTATGTATGTGCCTGTCCCAAGTCAGGGGCCTGTAATTCAGTGGTTGTCGTTTGTTTATGTGTTACATATTTGTTTTTCGTTCATTTTTTACATAAACAAGGCCGTTAGTTTTCTCGTTTGAATTGTTTTACATTGTCTTATCGGGGCCTACTATAGCTTGACTATGCGCTTTGGGCTTTGCTCATTGTTACAGGCCGTACGGCGACCTATAGTTGTTTATGTCTGTGTCATTTTGGTTTTTTGTGGATAGCTGTCTCATTGGAAATCATACCTCATCTTCTTTTTTATATTAACAGTCTGAACTTGAACTCGACCTTTACTCGACCAGCACTTAACCACTTGATATGCGTTTTAACCATGTTTGACCTAGTCTGAACCATACTCGACCTAGTCTGAACCATACCCGACCTAGTCTGAACCATGTTCAATCTAGACTGAACTATACTCGACCTAGTCTGAATAATTTCGATCTAGTCTGAACCTAACTCGAGCTAGTCCGCACCAATCTGACCTAGTCTAAACCATACTCGATCTAGCCAGAACAATACTCGACAAGTCTGAACCATATTAGACCTAGTTTGAATTATGTTCGACCTAATTTTAGCTACTAGTATACTCAACCTAGTCTAAAACATATTTCGACCTACATTTTCTATTTTGTGTTCTATCTATTGTATTTCATTAATTTAAGAACTGTTTTTAACAACAGCTATTTCCGCTGGCTGAAAATGTGAACAACAATTTGAAATGAAAAATTTATTCAATACAGCAGTGAAACCATAATATCACTTCGAACACATATTCATTAACACTGAATCTTTTACATATAAATCACCTTTAAAATAAAAAATAAATCAAGCTGATCAAATAATTTAAAAACTGAATTGTGATTAATATTTTCAATGTTATTCAAATGTTTCAGGTATATCTTCAATGTATATAGTATAAAAAAGAAGATGTGGTATGATTGCCAATGAGACAACTGTCCACAAAACAAAATGTTCGAGTTATCCCTCTTTGTACATAACAGGTCAACTGGCTTATGATTATATTGGTTTCCTGATGAATTATTCCCAATCAGAATGACAGTTGTGAGAATGGATGAATGAAAGTTGTATAACATATGCTCTCTTTGTTATGATTTATATGCCTGTTTTAGAATTTTAATTATACTGTTTAAAAGTCTTTTCTCCCACTAAGAATATATGAATATATATGAATAAGGGATAACAAATTAAGAAATGAATAAAACTGTTCTTCTGATTAGTGGTAAAATATAGAGTAATATTATAAAAGTCCTACTGCTTGGGGCAAACTCATGAAAAAAAATCACACCTGGTCAGTTGAAATTGAAAAAGTGATAAAATTCAACTACCTTGGACTATTGTTAACAAGATTTGGATCCTTCAATACCGCAAAGGAAAGACCATTAGAAAAAGCCACAAAAGCTATGTACAACGTTATTAAAAAAGGGAGGCATTGTAATTTATTAATAGAATGCCAGTTCAATTTATTTGATAAACTCGTGAAACCAATTCTTTTATACGGATGTGAATTATTGGGATTTGTTCACCTTAAATTCCTAAAGCATTTACTACACGTAAAGAAATTTACCCCAAACATGATTATGCACGGTGAAACGAAAAATGTCCATTTGAAATAAGCATTTTAAAAATGTCGAATGACATCATATTGGTACAGGCTGCTTATAGATGAAAACAAGTTATCATCAATATTATATAAATTTGTATTTTTCCGATATCACACAAACGGTGATAATATTTTATGGATAAAGAACATGAAAAATATATTGAACAATGCTGGATTTTCATGTGCAAAATACAGATCTAACGAAATTGTTTCCAAAAAGTATCAAACTTCGATTAATTGACCAGTTAAAACAAATTTGGAATTCAGCTATTCAGAACACATCAAAATGCATTACTTGTAGGTTTTTTAAGGAAAAATTGGAATTTGAAAATTATTTCAACATCATCACTGACCAAGACATATATAAACTTTGTAATTTCCTAGCATTACACCATGAGACTTCCAATATAAAAGGTGAGAGGGCATAACATTGACAGAAGTGAAAGAAAATGTCCATTGTGTACAAACAAAGATATCGGAGACGGATATCACTATATTTTTGTTTGCCCGGCTTCACAAGATGAAAGAAAAAGATGTATTCCAAATGAACTAAAAACCAGACATACCATTATAAAATTTTACAAACTGTTTAATTTAAAAAAAAAAAGCCAAAGACACTAAGAAACCTCTGCAATTCTAAAGATGTATTAATGGAAAGCTCACTCCTTCTTAACCACCATAATTTATTTACCATACTTATACTTTTAAAAAGTATTTCATTATACAATTATATATATTCTATTAAATGATATATCATCCGAAATTTAGAATTTTATGCATTTTTAATGCATTTTTATTTTTATGCATATTTTTTTCTAACTTCTCTGGAACCTTTGTATATGCATGGTTTTATGATAATAAACTTTCTATCCAGTCGGAAAGCAAGCCCTTAGAAACGACCGTTGTTGCTACTTTCTTAAGACAACAATGGGACTGATATTAAAACCCGCCATTCTGAAATTGCGTTAATTTCGCGGAATTTTTTTTTGGCGCCAATTTGGAAGTTTATCTTTTTTTTAGTTTCCTACTGGCCATTAGGGTCTGAAATAGATTTATTTCGATTTGTTAAGCATGGAGTTTATTGTCAAAAGGAAAAAAATCTCAAACATGTCAAATTGGCCGTCTTTTAACGATCCCGTAATGCCGTTGATCGTCGTTTAAAATTATTTTCTTCTATTTTTCACAGATTAACATACAATGTATATACTGTATGTACTATATAAACAATATTAATAATACGTATCTCAAAATTTAAAAAAGCATCATGTATAACGTTCTACTACCCCTTGGGAACACCCCGTTTGAACTAAATTCCAAAAGAAAGACATTTTTTGACATTGTAGTTTTTCGGTCTTACACGTCGATGTCACCTGGCATCTGAACACAGTCAATGTACACACATTTAGTATGTTTGTTTGAAAAAGTAATGGCGAGATCAGCTGTGAATATTTGACTGGATTAACTATTCTCTTTAAGTCAGTGAAATGTATGACTTAACTAAAACAAGGTAAGGAAATCTTATACTGTCTTTGCACAACCTTAACTGCTTTAGATGACTGACATAAAACACATTCGTTGTTTATAATAATATATATTTTTGTGATGAAGGAATCCTGCAAAAGCAAATGAGAAAGTATTGTCCTAAATTAGAACTTAGGCAGCCAACAACCATTTGATTTTCTGGTGGGGGTAGGGGGTGGTGGCTATTGATTGTTTTGAAAAAAAAGTTTGTTTCCAATTTTTGGATAAAAAATAATTTGTTTTTGACCCTGAGAAAAAAAAATGTTTGTTTTACCCTCAGCTGCCATTAAATGAAATGCTAAAATTGAAAGAGAAGAATTGTTTTTAACTTGTCTGGAAAAAAAATGCATAGTTCCCCCATCCCTGAAAACAAATGTTTGCTGCCTTCAAATAATCTCTTTCAGAGTATCATTTTTTTGAATCAATCTTCAAAGCATTATCATACTGACATGAAGTGTGAATTAATTTTGACTTGTGATCTAAAACATAATTGTTGACTTAGCCCCCAGAAACTGCTCTGAAATACTTTTATACAAATGTAAAAATGCATAGTTTTTTTAATGTTATTATTACTGATTTTTAAATAGAAAAAGAAAAATATTACTGAGTCTATTTTGCTTATTCATTTTCAAGTTCATGATTAGCACCATTTATTTATTGGTTTAGTGTGTTACTTTTATAATTTGAGTCCATTCATTAGAACTATAACTTGCATGAAATCAATGAGACAACATGTATTGTTATATTTAGTTTGTTCATACAAGGATTGCAAACTAATTTTCCTTTTCTAAATTTAAAATAATGAAGATTTACATTCAGAATACTTTCATTATGATCTCTTTTAAGTTTAAATGAAAAAGGTAGGACCAACTTGCAAGTGTCAGTAATGAAAAGGAATTCCTGTTTTTTATCATTTTAATACTGTCTTGATCCATTATTCATGAATTTAGACTACCCCTTGTATAAATTGAGTAGATATTTATTTCTGTGTCAAAATAATGTGGTAGCAGCAGTAAAAATACTTACCAAAATATGAATATTAAATTAACTCTTGGAATATTAAATTAATATTTTACAATTATTAACCCTATTACATGGCACATAGGGACACCTATTTCACTTGGACTGAGTTCTGAAAAGTGATAAAATGTGTTTCTCTATTTTTTTGACACATGTTTACAGTATCAAAATATATTTAATAAGATTATTTTAATAATATCCACATGCAAATAACAGCATATGGTGCTAGATATAACAATCAGTTTGTTCATGAAAGTGTCAAACAAAGGGACGTAACTCGTGAATTACCGTCGGCCCCGCTTCGTCAGAAATATCGACACATCTAACTGGCACATTTGCGTATCTTAGCATATCAACTGGCACAAATTTGACATATTATAGTCCAAGTTATGTTACATAACATAATTTAAATTCAGCATAGCTTCCCGAGAAGTTAAGAAAGAAAATTACGATTTTAATTTTCTGTGACCAATTTTTTTCGTCAACACCTTGACTTTGAAGACACATTTTGAGAGAATAAAATGAGTTTAATCCATAAATGAGTTGAGTAATATATTTCTTATATACTCAAAAATGTTCACTTTAAAGGAAATTAGTTTTAATTCATGCAAAATACTACAAATTCCAAAAAACTGGCTTAACTTTTTTTGGTAAAAATATGCCCATATATGGTAATCACATGACGTCCATTGTTGCTTTAAGAAATGGGGTCAAACCGGGGTCAGCTTTCCGACTGATCTGTCAGTGAGTAGTAAGTCCTAAATTCGTTTTATCAAAATTTCAACGTCTTTGGAATTTCCTTGTTTAAAAGGTTATCAAGGATTTCTATGGAAGTTTAATTACATGTCTCATGATTTTATTCAAATTCTGCCTTTCACAAAATAAAGGTGTCATGTTCTGAATTTATTTTAAAGTAGGTTAATATACCATTTCATATTCATTATAATAAAAAAAAAATCACTGCATTATTCACAAAACTCAACTTTTCTATACTAAGCTATCTACTATCTGTCGATACCTGTAACTTTGCATTGCACAAGGTAATGCTTTTTCTCTGGCTGTTGATGACTTCTTTACACTAAATCCATTGGATGTTGGATGTGTACGGATTGATAGTTTAGTCTTAGATGCATGATCCCGCTAACATGTTTAACCCCGCCATATTATTTGTATATGTGCTGTCCCAAGTCAGGAGCCTGTAATTCAGTGTTGTTGTTTGTTTATGTGTTACATATTTGTGTTTCGTTCATTTCAGTTTATATATAAATAAGGCCGTTAGTTTTCTCGTTTGAAATGTTTTACATTGTCATATCGGAGCCTTTTATAGCTGACTATGCGATATGGGCTTTTCTCATTGTTGAAGGCCGTACGGTGACCTATAGTTGTTAATGCCTGTGTCATTTTGGTCTCTTGTGTCTCATTGGCAATCCTACCACATCTTCTTTGTTATACTCAGCAAACATATTGATAACTTTATTCTTTCAAATTTTTGTCAAGAACCGAAACAAAGAATTCAGCACTCATGCAATCCTGTGCTGGAATAATGATCATTGCTATCCTTATCTTCCGTAAATTTACGTTTTTTAAACAGTTAACCGATTGGATTTAAACTTTTTATTTGATCAATAACATACTGAAAACTTGTATAAAATTATAAAGTTAAAAAGCTAAAGATGACTTAAAAGTCCGATGGGCCGAGTGTAACATTGACTATTAAAACTCGTGATTGTGTCATATTTATTGATACATAATTTTTTTGTTCATAAGTCACTATAATAAACTAATTACTTACTTACTTATTGAAATGTATATCTTATTTACAAACATTGAAATAAGCACTTAACAATACAAAGCTAGACTCTATTATTTGCATCATCATTGTGTATGTTATTTTGTCTAACTAACCCGAAGACTACCGACGGTCATATAACCCGATAGGAACATAAAATTAACATATAGTCTCCACGTGCAATTGAATTTTTATAGGTCTGTACGATTTTATATTGTAGGTTAAGAAGTATGTTAATCTCATTTATTTTTACCTGTAAAAGATGGGTTTTTTTTGTGGATCGAGTCAGTGAACCATAAGATCCATCTTTGTTTCACTTTAAATATTGGCAGTAGCTTATAGGGTTAATTTAAAGGTCGTATGAAAACGAATACTTTGAGGTCGAAATATTTAGTACGGTGACCAGACCCAATATTTTTTAGATTTAATCGTCAAACATACTATATGGCTATATTATATACCATTGGATTCGGGAAAATCAGTTTTATTGAAATATCGATGTCGTCAAAAAGAAATGTGGTAACAGTTTTGCATAAAATGAGGTCAAAGATCAAATTCTGTTTTTATCTTTTTCTTCCATACTTTCAAAATTTGAAGAAATATACAACAATTTAGGTTAAATTCTAGATACAGACAATTTCTTATATCAATTATCAATGAATTATCTCGAAAATGTTAAAAAGAAAATGAATAAGAAATCGATTTATTCTGGAAATTGGAGTTTTTCAAATATTTGTTCTATTACACATGATCAACACATATTCTGTTAAAATTACAGTTGTTACCTTGCCGGCTGACATTCAATCCACTCAATAAATGATAAATATTATTTTTACCTGCATCCTACTGTCATGAAGGAATATTTTGCATAAGATCATTCATGAAATTCATTAAAACTAAAAAGCACTCAATACTTCGAAAATAGTTACAATTCAACATTCCAATTAAAGAGATCCACACAACATGCACAACAGATTTATATCTTCTGGTTAATTGTCAAGGAACATGATTTGAAATTTTTACATAATTCTGACCCTTTACAGGATCAAAGCCCTGGATACGTAAGGTTATGTAGTGAACAAACACATGCCGCTCTTTCACATGCAGATTTTCCTTTCAATGAAGACACAAGATCCTGCAAGAATTCTACTGTAATATGCCCTTCAAAATACACGGGGTGTAATGCATCATTTTCTCTCGCCAACCGTATTTTAAAGGTGACCGGATAGGGGTTCAGCAATGTGTAGTGCGGTCCAAATTTTTAGTTTGAAACGAAGTACGTACAACATACTGTTTCAGTGCCGTCTCGCAGGAAGGTAACCTGACTAAACTTACATCTTTATACTAGTGGCAAACTTGAATAAGTATAATGATGGAGTGGTTTTGAAGAGATAGTTCTGATCATAAACCTTTAAAATTATCGTTCATGCCAAAACAAGGGCTTCATCATTATCAATATTACCGAAACTCTAAAAACAACTGAAATAGTCGTGCGTGTCCCTCGAAGTCTTGTAGACAGTTTGTATACCTACTCCAAACAGAGACGAAGTTGCGTCGCATCCGGTAAGTACATGTGCAGCAGGCAATAGTTTACAAATTGTTGGGGAAAGACAGACACATAGTTATTGAATGGTTGAAAATCTCCGCCTATCATTTACACTGCTAATGTTCCACATCTGCAACCACAACTCGCTTGTATGTGTCCTATTTTTATAGTAGCGAACACACAGAACAATTACAATTGTATAAGAGGTCCGTATGATAGTTCTTCCACTCTTTCACATTTCCCTAAACTCCGTGTCAAAGTTTAAGGCATTGGGTATATGCCTTCTCTTGAGTGCTGAACAAGTTACGACAGCCATGAACAGTGTTGGTATAAATAACTTTGACAATTTCAGAATTAACAAACGTTCTGACTATGTAAAGCTCACATCAAGTGGAATCTTATGGGATTTGTCAAAGTTTTCCAGTCAGGAATACTTCTCCGCTCTATAATCTGATACACTTTGATGGAAGCTGAAGTCTCTGTGCGGCGTTCCCTTACGGCAGACTTTATAGAGTTGTTCGTGTCGTAGCGGTCAAAAACATGTGCTGCTATGTGCGCTATAGAAATTTATTGGGACATATTTTATTTTTATATTAAGCTGCAAGGTCGCCGAATGTTTTACCTTTCTTATAGCATTTGTAAATTGAACCAATGCCATACCTTCTCTTATGTAAGTTGGGAGTGATGGTATAAAGGAAGGTAGGGAAAGTGCACAAGAGACTTAAGATTCGAATTGCTTCACAAAATCAGACTTGCATGATTTTCTCATGGTGCCGTCATTTTGAAAAGGGGATAATGGAATGGGTGCGTCAACACATGATCTATGATAACATCAACTCTACATTTTGCCGAAATCATTGCACGTCTAATCACAAGTTATGGATTTAATCGACCTGAAAGTATTTCCTCCGATTTATATTTAAGGTTTGTGTTTGACTTTGATATTGAACTATAAAAACTCCTTGTGATCTTAAGAAAGAGCACTAGTGACAAAATGTTTAGACATGTTCAAGCCTTCCTCTACAACTGTGAGCAAATAAACCTCGAATATGTCTTGAAGCATGTATTTAAGAAGAAATATTGATAAGACATTGAGGGTGGGATTCCACATCAAAGGGATCATTCATGGATCATGTAGATGGTTCACAATGGCAATAACATGTTCTTCATCTCTTTTCATTGCTGTTGGCTTTGTTTCGTCATGTAAATTTGCATTATTTGCAGCAAATCCATCCCTTTTCAGCATTTCACGACTAATGGATTCTATGAACTATCTAGTAAGGGTCCATCTAACAAGCGCAGACTTTTGATTTGTTATGCCTACAGTGCCACCTAATCCCCTTGAGGCTTTTATAACGGTCTTTTCTGTTACCATGTCATAGTTTTGTTAAAATGTCCCGGAATCTGTCTAAAAAGCAAAGTAGCCATCTATAAAAGGCGATCGAAACCAATGTTATCAGAAAATTGAAGCATATCGAGTATGTAAACTGGCATCCACCTTCGTGTAACGGTTAGTTACAAAAATATAATGTTTCATTTGAGATGACGATCTCAAGGAAGAGACCAATTTCCCTCTCGTTCTGCTGTAACATTTGACAGCTAAATGTCTACTGCTTCAAGGAACATATCCCAGTATGTAAATGTAAGTAATACATCACATCCCAATTGCGTATATGTATCTATAAGAGGCTGTATATGAGCTTCGAATAGCTACGTCATATGAGCGTTATGAATTTTGTCCGGCTTGAATTGCTGAAATAGTGCTTCTGAGACAAAAATGAATTTGGTATTATTGATTTATAAAGGTACAAATGTATGAAATATCATATAAATGTTAATTAATTTACAATTTGCGTAAAAAAATTATGAAATTAAATTGGAACGTACTCTATTAAATGCAAATAATTCGTACTGTCAAACTTTTACAAAAGCTCTTTAATAACGAATTAAGTTTGCTAAACTTATTTGAAATCGTTAAAATAACATGAATAAGGTGTAACAACAATGTATATAATAACAGAAATCATATCACGGATGTTATTTTACAATGTTGACCTCAAAACTTTTCTTAGTCGATTGTTCGTTCAAGTAAACTAACGTACTTCAAAGCCCATTTTACGAATATTGCACCGTACGATTTTTTGACAAGTAAAAATGTTAAGTTTAACCTTTGAACTACCAATACTGTGATTTATAGCCGTATAGTCCGAATGACAGTTAAACTCCTTAAATAAGCGACTTTTCCTTACTCGGTCACCGTACTAATTTACTTGCAAGCCAATAAATCATCAGCGATGTTTCTTATCTGTTTTTACAAAATTGACCGTAATTGGCTGCTAAATGCGAATATGTGTTTCATTATACTTAATTAATTTAATTTAAAAAAAATAAAATTATATTCATATTATGTAAATACAACACACAAACGATAATCATAAGACATTTTTAAAGTGAAAGTTGACACAGAAGAAGTCGTTTGTCTCATGTCATGTGGCCCGATTTCCCTTTTTCGTGCAGTCATCAATATATACCACATGGCTATCAATTAGATAAACAAAGTTGAATCACAATAAGTGAGTATTTTACCTAGGACATCGTATTAAAGGCTACTTGGCTTTATCTTCAGTCTAAACAGATTAACTCAACAAAAAGTTCGCATTACTTTAAAAAATAAAATAACAACAGTACCCAAAACTTTAAGGGAAATTCTAAACAGAAATTCATCTATATAATGGGAAAATCAAACGCTGAAACACGTCTAACGAATGAAATGCAACTGGCATGGTACAGTATTACGTAGAAATGAATTAAATCTGGTTTTATAGATAGCTAAAACTCTCACTTGTATGAATCGCAAAGAATTCCAATACATTTACAACAATGTGCGATCAAACAGACGTAATAGGTACACACGTAAATATTTGAGGTACAACATTCCACATTGTAGTATAATCTTAAAATCTATAAATAAAGGCAACAGTAGTACACCGCTGTTCAAAATTCATAAATCGATAGAGAAAAAACAAATCCGGGTTACAAATAAAACTGAAGGAATAGTATCAAATATAAGAGAACAACGACACAACAGAGATACAACACCGAAATGTAACACACACAGAAACGAACTATAATGTAACAATGGCCATTTTCCTGACTTGGTACAGGTCATTTTATGAAATAATGGTGGGTTGAACTTGGTTTTGTAGCATGCCGAACCTCACGCTTTAATTGCAGTGTTAATTATAACATGTAAATGACAACATTACACGACGGGGTTACAATAAATAAACAGATAAATGGGAGAAAATATAGGACAGAGAAACAAACGAATAATAGCCATCAAAAGGTAACAGGTTAAAAATTATTTTTATACACCAGACGCGCGCTACGTCCACACAAAACTATGCTCAAATGTAAAAAGTTTGAAAGCCATAACAACTACAAAGTTGAAGATCGCCGTGGACCAAAAGTTCCAAAAAGTTGTGAGGCTAGGGTTATCCGCCTGGGGCAAAATATCATTATTATCAAGAATAATACATAGTTTTTCAAACAGTAAATTTTATCAAATGACTATATTATATATAGATATACATGATTAAACTGAATTGGTGACTAGCTATAGAATAAAAACGAATCCATTACAAAACCACAGCCCTGTAAGCCATAGCCAATGCAACGCCCAAAGTGACGACACATTTAGATTTCTAAAATGTGTTCCGAAAATTAAAAAAGAATTTGGGTGAAATTCAAGATTAGATTTGTAAGACTTATCTACCTTTATATTAATAACAGTGAAAATAATAATACTAATTAATATCTAATTGTAGTAGTAATTAGATAATTAATTGTATTATCTAGCTTTGTGGGTGTTTCTTCTGATCAAACTGCAAACCAAATATATCGTGTAAATTTCGTTGATCCAAAACACAACACACGAATACAACAGAAAAAAATACGATTTACAACTTCAAACGTAAAGACATTTGACAAAATCCGATGACAACAACAAACACAACATTAAAACCCAACACATTAATTTGGAATGGAAAATATCGTGCCACGTCTTAAAGCAATACGAATTCACACTCAGCAAAACAGTCACATTCGTCAATAAGTCACATTCGGTAATAAAAAGATCAGACGACGTAATGACAAACCACAATCTAACACTTAGTAAAAATGTTCATAGTTAGTTTGGACAAAGGTAAATCGTATGGATCAACCAATTCGTGATGGTGTCCGTATAATTTACGGAGTGTCATTTTAATTTTAATGTCCTTCTCATAACCTTGTTGGAGCAGTTTCTGTGTTAGGAGAACACTCCTGAATATGAAGTCCGTATAGTGTGAAAATGCACGAGAATAACGTATTAATTGAGATATGTAAACACCATACGAAGGGGAAGAGGGTATGTTACTACTGAGAAATGGGAAATTGATAATTGGAAAGTTGAAATCGTCCCGATTATCATAGATATTCGTGTGAAGTCGTCCATCTGTGTCAATATTAAGGAAAAGATCAAGGTATGAAGCAGTCTTTCTAGTATCAGTATTATCCGCAATTTCAAGTTAACTGGGATATATGAGATGCAAGTATTGGCTGAAATATGGGTTATTCAGTAATAGGACATCATCAATATATCGGAAAGTGAAATTAAAGAATTTCGCAAGGATCTTTTTCTATTTGTCTTTTAGAAGGGTTTGAATGAATTCTGCTTCATACGAGTACAAAAACAAATCTGCTAGTAGGGGTGCACAATTAGTACCCATTGGAATACCGATTGTCTGTTGAAATATGAGTCCTCCAAACTCAGCACATATATTGTCGATCAAAAAGTCCAGCATTTTGATAATATCATCTTCAGTATATTTTCTGGTAGATTCAGTGTGGTTCTTCACAAAATATGAATTATTGTAACCCAAAACAAGAAATTTGTATCTACGATTCCCATTTCTATAGAATTTGCTCTGTTTAATGAGATGGTTGAGTCGATCTTTCAACTGAACATGGGGAATAGTAGTGTAAAGGGTCGAAAAATCTAAAGTCTTTATGTTGCTGCAAAATTGCATAGATTGTGATCGAAGATTTAGCAGTAGATCTTTCGAATTTTTGAGAATCCACATCTGATTAACACTGCTGGTAGAATATATCTCATCACAATATTTTTGAAGCCCATCTTTAACTGTAGAAAGAATAGGAGTCAATATTTTAGAAAGAAGTTTAGTCGAACATTTTGACGATCCAGATATGTATCGTTCTTTATATGGAGTTTTGTGTAGTTTTGGTATCCAGTATAATGATGGTAAATTTTCTTCGTTTTCCTTGATGTTGATACCAAAAGAAAGAAGAAGAGATTTGTGATTTTGTAAAATCTCGTCCTTGGTAAATGATGTTGAGGAATATGTAGGATTACCAGTTGTTCTATTTATTCCAAGCTCTGTTGTGAGACATTGCAAATTATGGTTTTTACATATGAAGGCAATATTATTAGAGGCTTTATCTGCTGGAAAAACGACATATTTGTCATGCAAAGAGGATAAAGCATCCACAACTTCCGGATTCTTGAAAGGGTTAGTAACTTTTGTGCATATAGTACATCGTAACTTTTGAATGCGCTTCTGAATGCACGATCGAATAGCCTTGATCCATTCAGACAAAGTGTCCAGTCCTGGCTCGTCTGGTTCGCGCTTTACCCATTTTCTTGCATAGTCCTCAACTGCACCCATCAGTAACTTGAGGGAATGATATAATTTGGTCCCTTGGCTAACAACTCTCTTAGTTGTTCATTTGTAACGATGCCAATGTCACCAGTTATAACATGACCAGCTGAACTATAATTGTATTGTGACGATGCATATGAGCAATCCGGAGGCTTGGATTTCACATCTTTAACTAAAAGCCTCATAAACCCTCTTGTGGTTGAAAATCTTGGATGCAATAGACTTGGTGTAAATATAAGAAATAACAGGTGCAGCTTTATTTTTGAAGTACTTAGTAATCAGGTATAGTTTTTTGTAAAGATTTCTGATGGAAAATATTGCTAATATTTACAGCATCTAAACCTTTATTGGCAAATTCTACACTAAAAAATATGTTTTCCTCATTTTTGGATGTAGTCGATACTGCTAGCTGGCCTGGTTTGAATAGTTTATGGTTAGCAATGTCCATGATTATTGCAACCAATCTATACAAAACAGAACGAGAATCAGTAACGGAAGTATTTTGGGCCTCTTGAAATAGTAAAAAAAGTTTTGACAATGAAATGGAGTATAATTTAGTTATGATATTATGGATTCCTAGGATTTTGAACATACGTTAACAGACTATCAATTGTCACGGTGTGCATAGTGGGTGGTGTATATTTTAGGTGACCATGACTTCTATTTCGTCGCGCAGAAATACTAAATAAGTATAATGTATTGACAGTACTACACCTGGGACTAGACAAAATACCTACACCATCAATCTTGTCATTGCATTCATTGGGAATGGCTGTTCCAAGCTCTCTTATCCGAAAGTTTTCTCTTTGTAAACGATATGGTGTACTCAATATGGGGTCATTTTTTGAATGATATATTTTCTCTATAATCCGGACTTTCATTGAAACAATAGAATGGTCAGGCTGATTGAAATGTTTATAGAGAAATTTGTTGTTATTAGGATCATTTGCATTACATCGATGATCATTCATTTTAAAATTTAGTCTTTGTCGAGTTTCCCCGACATAGATCAATCCACAAAGAGTACATTCAATACCGTACACAATATTGGAAGCAGTGCAATTCAAATCCTAATGACTGTGTGTATTGTAACTTTTGCTGATTTAATTACTTTGAAAGAAGGTATCAGATATTAGTATATCACAAGTTTTACAAATTTTACGGTTACATTTGGAAATAGAGCAATATTGGTGGTTGTCATCGAAATCTATAAATATCTGAAAGTTCAACAGTACAGGGCCAATTATAAACAAACTTGTCAGATTTTTTTATAGTACAATGAGGATTAGTTAAACTGTTTCAACCAAGAAGCAACGAAGTGTGAATGTGGAAAATTTAAACGTTTACATTGTTTCAATCATATATTTTTCATCTAAATTGTACATGACAGAAACAACAAAGTCGTTTTTACATAAGCGGTTCCTGGCAGTGTGTGCCAATAGACATCAAAGACCGGGAATATTCGGGACAAATCAGTTGGATGACCCAGATGTACCTGTCTAGTTCTCATTTGTACTAAATAAAGGCAACAGTAGTATACCGCTGTTCAAAAATCATAAATCCATGGACAAAAAACAAAATCGGGGTAACAAACTAAAACCGATGGAAACGCATTAAATATAAGAGGAGAACAACGACATAACACTAAAATGTAACACACATAGAAAAAATCCCACGAGAATAACAAATTTAACATATATATATATAACATCAAAACCAAATACATGAATTTGAGATAGACAAGTACCGTGACACGTCTTATCGCAATGTGAATTTACACTCAAAAATAAGAGAAAACAAACGACACAACGTTATAATGTAGTACACACAGAAACGAACTATAATATAACAATGGCCATATTCCTGACTTGGTACAGGGCATTTTTAAAGGAAAAAATGGTGGGTTGAACCTGGTTTTGTGGCATGCCAAACCTCGCACTTTTATGGCCATGTGAAATATAACATCAAAATGACAACACAGGACTATATAAATAAATTGGAGAACACAATTGACAAAGAATCACACGAACAACAGCCAACAAAAGCCAACAAGTTCAAAATTTTAATACGCCAGAAGTGTATTTTGTCCACACAAGACCTACGTGTGACGCCCAGATACAAAAGTTTGAAAGCCGAAACGAGTACAAAGTTGAACAGCATCGAGGACCAAAAGATCAAAAAGGTTGTGCCAAAAACGGCAAGGGTTTTCTGTTAGTTACCAGAAAATCTCTATAATTTAGAATAATTTATACTTTTGCAAACAGTAAATGTTATAAAATGAATATTCAAAAGATGTACATGATAAAACTGAAGTATTAACTAATTACAGGAAACAACTGAAATACATTTACATAACCAGACATTTGAAACACAAAAGTAGACACACCCGAATAAGTTTAAACCTCTACGCCAAGTGACGTCCTATTTGAAACTGAAAAATGACGAAAAAATGACGTCATTTGAATTTGTAAAACAAATCATCAAAAAATGAAAAATGACGTCACATAAGAATGAATAAGATAGAATTAGGATTGATTTAAGATTATATATTTTAACTTAATACTGATATTGCATTTAATAACAAAGCACATTTTAATACTTATTAATATCAGACTATACTAACCCTTACTTATACTGTAGCAACCCGTATCATTCATGAAGCCAAGTGACCATTGTCCTTGATAATCCGTGGTAGTAACGTCAAAACCCGTAATCAAACCGTTTGGCGCCCGTATCGGGACTAGGGAAACTGCATTTCCGGGATCATCCGTGATATTTAATCTGTAGTAGATCCAGCGAGGTGATCCGTAAATGTCTGACCTAAGCAATAAGTATGATCTATTTGTTCAATTCTTAATGAAAGTGAAAGATTGAAATAATAACTCGCTTTAAACAGCCATTATGGTTTAATATGGTTGAATTAAGCTATAAAGAAACGTTGATGGTGAATAATTCGACCTCATTGAATCCGTATTTATGTGAACTTTAATTAAACCCCTGAGTTAGATGGATAACGCATGAATTGTGCATGCTCGATTATTTAAAGAAAAAAATGTCAACATTGAAATTGAAACAAAAATAAATCATTTGATTGACTAATACGATCGACAAAAAAATCATTCTTATACATGTAAAAAAACCAAAATCATATGAAATTAAACAGACCGAGAAAAATGTACGTACACGCGTTCGCTTCTATTTATTTCTATATTTATGTTTATATTATTAACTTTATATCGTTTATATGACCATCGGAGGTCTTCGAGGTCAACTTCATGGTTAAATTATATTGCGTCAAGACTACAATACACACGAAACGAAGCTATAACAGTATCGAGCACACGCCCGGTAAATTGTTTATTTTATACCTTTTATAATTTGATTAAAAACTAAACATGGTTATAAGACCGTTAGTTTTCCCGCTTCAATGGTTTTACACTAGTAATTGTAGGGTCCTTTATAGCTTGCTGTTCGGTGTGAGTCAAGGCTCCGAGTTGAAGGCCGTACATTGACTATAATGGTTTATTTTTATAAATTGTTATTTGGATGGAGAGTTGTCTCATTGGTTATTAGACCGTTGGTTTTCCCGTTTGAATGGTTTTACACTAGTAATTATGGGGCTCTTTATAGCTTGCTGTTCGGTGTGAGCCAAGGCTCCGTGTTGAAGGCCGTACATTGACCTATAATAGTTTACTTATAAATTGTTATTTGGATGGAGAGTTGTCTCATTGGCACTTACACCGCATCTTCTTATATCTATTATAAATCAAATGAAAAAAATTGACTCAAATCGAGGAACACTAATTTGACTGCTAGTGCCCCTTTAAAACCGTAATTACTAAACATGCTTAATCCTTTTCGTGAGTGCTTGTACATGAGGCCTCTTATGTGTGGTTTCCGTAATAAGCTTCTGTTTGTTCTGCCTGGTTATTAGCCATGCGAAAAACCCATAGCTACTTCCTGCAGTGTGGAGTTTTGTTGTTTTGGTTTTCTCTCCAATAAGCGATTGATTACCATGGCTGAAAAGCTCAATTTTTTCGGCTTTTCGTTCTGTTTCTGATCCCATAACCTGTAATCTTCTTAGATCTTACCACAAGGCAGTTTTTCTATTTTCCACAGATAGATTAATGCTTATGAGTCTTGATGGCCATACACTAAGGATCTCTATGGCTCTTGCTGCTCCGAGATCCTCTACAATAATGCTCATGATATTAAATCCCAGTTACCATGTACTGTCGCGAGGATTCATTACAGAAGTCCCGAATTGTGTAGATGCAATGTCCTGGCAGAAAAACATTCGGTTTCTGTTCACCTACAAAGCAGTCTAGTCAGTGGTGATGAATAGTTTATGACTCCACACCACACTAGACCACTGTGTCTAACCACACCGGCAAAAATTGCTCGGACTCTATGGTATCTAAAATCCGGCACAATGACGGAACATCAATAGACTAAAGAAAGGTAGGTTTCTCCTTTATTTTTTTGTATTTTGTTTTAAATATCGAAGAATATATATACATATACAACTATTTTCTATTGTGAGATGCAATATTTTCTACAACCGTTCTATATTAACGGAGAAATAAGTACAAATGCATATCAAAATGACGAATTGAGTTAACCTTGCCTCGAAATTGTTTAATTTCTCGTTAAATTGTTCACATTGTACGGAAAGAAAGGTACGGGATGATAGATACTTACACGGAGATTGCAAAACTAGTCATTATGAGCATCTCAATACTTGTATCTCTGTGTATGGAACGAAAGAAATGGGTCATGTCAAAATGGAACTGGCCGGTTTCGTCAATGTTTACCACCCGGTTTCGTCATGGATTTCACAATGCATAACCCGGTTTGGTCAAATAAAAAAATCATAATCGCATATACATTATAATTGATTATTTAACTTCAGCGTTGAAAAGGAGTTGTGTGGGTCGTTGGAAAACAAGTTTTCACCGGACAACGGCTTATTATTTATATGAGTCTCAGATTCAAATAAATAATAAGCAAACACTTCAATTCCTACTCTTATAGAACACAAATATTTTAATTTTACTTTGCATTCCGAAATTTTTTAACAGCAGATTGAGGTTAAAGCTCTCTAACTATGCGTTTTCTATATGAGTTATGGGAAAATATGTTGAACATGTTTAAACTTGAAATTAAAGTTCACGGTCTTAAAAATCGAAACACACAATTGATTTGTGATTTTTTTGCACAAAAGGACGGGCACCTTTATAAGTAATCTAATCATTCTATGTATGTAATCTTTTCTATCATTGTTAAAAAATAAATCTTCTTAAGGATAAACGTTGATAATAAGACAAATGTATATGCATGCATAATCGACATAGAAAATGGATGCAGGGGTGGAGCCAGCCATTTTAAAAAGGGGGATTCCCAATCCAGGACAAAAAAAGGGGGGGGGGTTCCAACTATATGTCCCCATTCAAATGCATTGATCGGCCAAAAAAAGGGGGGTTCCAACCCCCGGACCCCACCCCCAACCCACCAATGGAATGTAGGATTACAACTACCATGCATTAAAATAAAAAAAATTTATCACTAATTGTAAATAGTCTCAGGTCATCGACAAAATTCGCCATTGTGTTATGATGATCGTACACTGGCGTTGGTCAATATATTTTGACAATATATATACGGACAGACGGATTCAGTTTATTTCAAAGTGGACGTAATTCGAACAGCTTTTACATACCGCCGAGCGTAGCGAGTCGAACAGTATTTTGATTATTTTTTGCTTTACAAAATCGTTAAATACACGAATCAATATAGTTTTGGCAACCAAAGGTGGGGTCGGGGGCGTGCAACCTATACGTCTTCTAGATTCGCCATTTATCTTATAAAGTGTATACCGAATTAAAATATTGTAAGAAATTAGAAAACGGGGACACCCGGGAAATCGGATTATGTGAGTTGGATTATGTTTATTATAAACATTCTCCTTGATATTTTTAAACAACCGAGACATAGTGATTCGAATTCACAGCGTTTTGAACTATTTGTATAAAGATGCATATGTCAAAAGTTAAAAGGTTTGACTGGAACATATACAAGTATGGTACACAGATCTAACGATTTCTTTCTTGTTTATAATAAACATAATCCAACTCACATACTCCGATTTCGCGGATGTCCATGTTTTCTTAGTTCTTACAATATTTTGATTCGGTAAACACTTTATGAGATAAGTGACGAATTTCAAGTTCTTTTTATCGATTTCTATACATTTTTTTCAAATATATATAAAAGTTATATAGCAAAAATGATATAAGGAAGACAAAATATACAAATAAGTCGACTTGGCCGATATCCTAATAAAACTTATTGACCTTTAATTACGAGTTGGTTTTTTTTTCTTCATTTCTATAGTATTAATGTATGGACTTTTTTAATATTGGCCCTGTAACATGCCCGAGGTGTTAATAATGGCCAAGGATGGTTGTAATGGCCCTGAGGCAACGCCGAGGGCCATTACAACTGTCCGAGGCCATTATTAATATCAAGGGCATGTTACAGGGCCAATATGAAAAAGTCCATATATTGATACTTTTATTAACCAACTATAAAGGCATCTTCATTCAAGAACAGTCTTCGAGTCTCGGATCCAAAATATTATACAGCTATCCACAAACTACAACAGGACCAATACAGAAAAGCCCGTTTCATAACATTTTTATTAAATTGTTTTAATTCTTCGATTAAAGAGTAGGAAACTTACCGTGAAGAAGATACAGGAAAAATTTTTCATAGCTGAACTTCTACTTGTCTTTTCGCATTCAATTTCGCATGGAATTTTGGTCAACATTGTGACTGTCAGATGTAATTTCTGATTTCTCATCCAAGTACTTAATTTTATGCTATTAAAATTCATTTCATCTAGCAAATAAAAAGTAGCTGGGAAGAATAAATCAGACAGTTTAACTATCCTTTAGTCTGCAATGAGGATTGAACAACGGAAATGAAACAGTGATAATAATCGAAAGTCGTACTCGAAAAAGGCTGTGAAATATTTCCGTTTCAAGTCGTTACAAAACAATGTGAATGAACATCATTTAAACTTGTTTTTATGATATTAAGTTTTAAAAAAAATAAAAAAATGTCACACTTATTTAAAGAAATAAACGACATTTTGATTTAATCGATGTCCCGGCCGTTTCATCTGTTCATAATGCATGACTGTGATTTCGTAATGCACGGGTGTGATTTCGTAATGCATGACTGATATTTCGTAATGCATGACTGAGATTTCGTAATGACTGGCTGTAGCAATTTTTCCGTTCATAATGACCAGATGTTGAAATTTTCCCTTTATAAAGCATGGGCATTTCTATACATATTGTAGTAAGTTGGTTAATAATTTGCGTTTTTACACGCCCGTCACAATTTTTACAGGACGTATTATTGTATACATCCGTCTGTCAGTCTGTCTGCCCACCTGTCCGTCAGTCCGTCCTTCCATCCGTCCGTTCCTCCATCTATCAGTCATTCGGTCCGTCCGTCCGTCTATCTATCCGTCTATCCGTCTGTCCAGCATAAACATGTCGCACCGTAACTTGAGGACAGCTTATCTTATTTTCTTAAAATTTAACATATTAGTTATTTCTTATACTGGTCAAACGATCTGTAAACCTTTTAGTGAAAATCAAATTAAATCTTTTTGAGTTACAGTAAATGTAAGTGATACAGGAATGTGGGTTTTTTTAACATGTCGCGCCATATCTCAAAAACGAAGTATTATAACTGCATCAAACTTTACACACTTCTTAGTTATATAAATCTTTATAAACTTCTGTTTACTTTTTGATGATGCTTAAAATTTTGGTTTAGAGTGATTGAATTTTGTTTTGGTAAAACAAAAAGGGGGGGTCACTTATTGCGATGTATCTCAAAACCTATTTATGATTTTTGCCCGTTTAAAATAGATTTTAACACGCCAAGTTTACTTTACAATAAATATACATGTATATCTAAATTCTCGAATGTTCAGATCCGTGTCAACGTTGCTTTTCATAAATTGTTTGTTTAAAAAAAAAAAAAAACAAAAAACGGGTGATATATATAGACGAAACCGGGTGATTGTGTAGTAAACAACATTGACGAAACCGGTTTATTTTAATTTGACATGACCCTTTTCTTTCGTTCCATACACAGAAATACAAGTATTGAGATGCTTAAAATAACTAAATTTGCAATCTCCGTGTCAGTATCTATCTTCCCGTACCTCTCTTTCCGTACAATGTGAACAATTTAACGAGAAACTAAACAATTTCGAGGCAAGGTTCACTCAATTCGTCATTTTGACATGCATTTTTACTTATTTCTCCGTGAATATAGGACGGTTGTAGAAAATATATTGAATTTGTTTTATAGTGGTTCGTGTTTGCTAACATTTTTATTTTGTTTTGCGGAGGAAATTTCGAAGATTGTGTTACAAATCCTAGGGGTTGTAGGAACAGCGTGCGTAACGTTATAACAAATATTGATAATAATAATCAACATCTGATGCATGTAATTAATTGGCAAGATTGGATATTGCTTATTGAAAATATGGCGATTCGTACTATTCCGTACTAAAACAGTTACTTATACCGTAGCAAACCCTTACTAATACCGTAGCAAACTGTGAAATTTCTGTATTCAAGCGTGTCATTTCCGTATTAAATAAACTGTGTCATTTCCGTATTAAACCGTGTTATTTCCGTATTGAACCGTGTCATTTCGTATTTATTAATTTTAATACAGTTTTTGGTAGATGATTTAAAAATTCCAAATCGTCTCGACGTATAAAACTGGGAACTTCACGACATACGTAGATGTACATGTAAAGGTTAAATTATGTGTCACGCTATTGGGTCCGCCCACAATAGGTCGAAATTTTCAATCATTTGGTCTTAAAAGTTCGATGTATTTACTGTTCTCTTCTCATACCGCATTTGAAATTTTCTCATTTTTGTGAATTTTGGGTATACCATAGACTGAAATAGATTACTGAAAATTTAGAATTTGAAATGTATTCTATCTCTTCGTCATACAATTCTGTCTTATGTTTCTTTAGTAATTTTTTTAATCATTGTACTTGTTTGTTCGTCCAATTTTTTATCTGTCACCTCATAAGACATTTCATCTTGTAACATATTTAAAATATCATCTCTGTAATACTCACGGTCCATGATTACAACTGCATTACCTTTACCCGCTTCTTTTATTATTATTGATTGATTTGATTATAAATTTTGTTATGCTGTTTTCTTCTCGTGGGTTTAATTGTCCTTGACATATTTATTGCTTGTAAGCGAATTTGTTTTTAATGTTTTAATTGTTTCTTCTAAATCTTTATCTTTTGTTGGTTTTAGAATCCAGTCTGATTTGTTTCTTACTAGTGGTTTATTTTCTTCTTCTTCAAAGTTTTCTTCATTAACCTCACAAAAAATATAATTTATCCTCAATCTTCTGCCAAATTAATCAATATCGGCTTCAAGTTGTGTTTTGTCCTCATAAGAATTTGGTGTAAACTTTAATCCTCTTTTTAAAAGATTTATTTCCCTTAATTGTAATCTTTTTTGCTACAAGTTTATAATTCTAGGGTGATTTTTTTCCGTGTTAATTAGGCTATAATTTCCTTCAGGAACGTCTCCTCGTAATTCGTGTTGCCTGATGATTGAATTGGGTTCCGCATACTGCGGTCTGTTGTCTCCCCGCCTTTGTCGTTCATCCTGCGTTGTCCTAAAAAAAAATGGTTCTGTACGTTTTTATCTATGTATGCAGTACCATTATCATTTATAAAATTTTGTTGTCTTTTATCTGTTGCAGATATATTACATATACCTATTAAATTTAACGGATAATCCCGGAAATGCGTAGTTTGATACTTGTCCGAAATGGATGTACAATGGCTTGCTTGAGAACTGGTTTTGATGTATAGTGGAGGAAAGTGGTCGTGATCAAATTAAGAGATACAAATTCTTTCTATACAACACGGTTTAATAAGGAAATGACGCGGTTCAATACGGAATTGACGCGGTTCGAGACGGAAATGACGCGGTTCAATACGGAAATGACACGCTTTAATAAGGAAATGACGCGGTTCAATACGGAAATAACACGCTTTAATACGGTAATGATGCGGTTCAATACGGAAATGGCACGGTTTAATACGGAAATGAGGCGGTTCAATAAGGAAATGACACGCTTTCATTCGGAAATGACGCGGTGCAATACGGGGAATGACACGGTTTAATACGTAAATGACGCAGTTCAATACGGAAATGACACGCTTTAAAACGGAAATTAAACGCTTTAATACGGAAATGACGCGGTGCATTACGGAAATAACACGCTTTAATACGGAAATGACGGGGTTCAATACGGAAATGACGCGGTGCAATATGGAAATGACACGGTTTAATACGGAAATGACATGGTTCAATACGGAAATGACACGCTTTAATACGGAAATGACGTGGTTCAATACGGAAACGACACGCTTTAATGCGGAAATGACGCGGTGCAGTACGGACATGACACGCTGCAATGCGGAAATGACGCGGTTAAATATTGAAATGACACGGTTTAATACGGAAATGACGCGGTTCAATGCGGAAATGACACGCTTTAATACGGAAATAACACGCTTTAATACGGAAATGACGGGGTTTAATACGGAAATGACACGCTTTAATACGGAAATGACGCGGTGCAATACGGAAATGACACGGTTTAATACGGAAATGACACGCTTTAAAACGGAAATTAAACGGTTTAATACGGAAATGACGCGGTGCATTACGGAAATAACACGCTTTAATACGGAAATGACGGGGTTCAATACGGAAATGACGCGGTGCAATATGGAAATGACACGGTTTAATACGGAAATGACATGGTTCAATACGGAAATGACACGCTTTAATACGGAAATGACGTGGTTCAATACGGAAACGACACGCTTTAATGCGGAAATGACGCGGTGCAGTACGGACATGACACGCTGCAATGCGGAAATGACGCGGTTAAATATTGAAATGACACGGTTTAATACGGAAATGACGCGGTTCAATGCGGAAATGACACGCTTTAATACGGAAATAACACGCTTTAATACGGAAATGACGGGGTTCAATACGGAAATGACACGCTTTAATACGGAAATGACGCGGTGCAATACGGAAATGACACGGTTTAATACGGAAATGACACGCTTTAATACGGAAATGACGGGATTCTTGATGTTGATTTCCAGTATAATGTATACCTTGTTATTAGAACAATTCATTATTTGTTATAAAAAGGGACATTTAGAAAGTGTAAAGAGAAGTTAGGATTTCCGAACGAAAGAATACGGATCGTTGTCAATATAATAGAATTTGATGTGACGGTCATACAAGTGAGAGTTTAGCGCTCAATCCACCATTTTCTACCAAGTCAAGAATATGACAGTTGTTATCCATTCGTTTGATGTGTTTTATCTTTTGAGTTTGCCATTTGATTAGGGACTTTCTGTTTTTGAATTTTCCTTTAAGTTCAGTTTTTTTTGTGATTTTACTTTTTGCTAAATTTAGAGACTTTCCATCGGACTGTGCCGTTCGTATCGTTGTATGTACTTCCATATGCAGGGGCGGATCCAAGATTTTGGAAAGGGGGGCAAAATTTTTGGGACCTTTTTTTGGCTAAAAAATATGAGATAAGTGTAATACGGTTTCTGGCGTGAGACATGTATATTTTGTAGTTCCTGAAAAGTGTAAGGGTTTGACATTTTCGATGCTGTATTCTCCCTATTAATTAATTGTCTTTCATAAAATGATAGTACGGATTTAAAGCTATGGACTGATAAATTTGATGTAGGACTTTTCAGTAAAAAAAAAAGACATGGACAATTCTCGCTGGTTTGTTGTAAGTTTAGTTATCATAACCTCACATATTTCATGTTGTTAACAAGATATAAGTCGGGCGCGCGCGGGTATTCGATGAAATTTACAATATGAAGGACACGAGCTAAAAAAGACAAACAAGCAATATTTATCCAAATGTTTGGTTGATATGTTTCACCCAACAAAATTAAGCGGGGAAGTGAGGGATTCCAAATCAACCAAAGGCTACGAATGAGTCTGAAATGACAACGAATTTATGAATGACGGTCGAAAAATGTAGACATAAAGGCTACTTCCAGCAGGCAGGTTGCAGTCGATCTGGTCTTGAAAAAAGTATTCAACATATCAGTTCGGCAAAACAGACATTCCGGTCAGACATGCAAACCCCGGCCAAAAAAAAAAATACGCCTGATTTTATTCATCATGTTTATTTAATGCTAAATAAGGCTGTTGGATTTTCGTTTCTAGTAGCAAAAAAATGGACAAGATTATCGTTTTCAATCCAGATACGGCCAGAATTTTTGTTTAATGCAAAAATCAGACTCATTTTTTTTATCCTTCAAATCAAATGGTTCGTACTTTAGACTTTAAATCTATCTAGAGCTTATACTGATTGGGGATCATTATTCAACTGTTATTTTGAAATAGGATGCCGATCATAGGGCGCTTCGAGTTAAACATGTTTTCGTAGGTAAATAATATTGCTGAGGAACTTTTTTTTCATGAGAGTGTACTAATATAGAGTATTACTATTTGGTGGAATAATGATATAGCTTGCTCAATCCTGTGTCGCCTTGAAGGTGTTAAGATTGTCATGCTCAGCCTAAGCAATTTGTGACAGTAATTTGAATTTCAAAATTTCAAAGTGACGTTTTTTCGACGCACTGGTCAACTCCACCATAGTGAATCACATGACTTTCAGTTCAGTATATATACCAGCGAAAAATATATTTATCGATGAAGAATTGTCACATAAAAATTAAATACACGGGAAATGGCAAAGTTCACGTCGTCTAGTCTGAGAAATCAATAAAAAAAAAAAAAAAAAAAGTCCAAGCAAAGGACTCTACGCCCTCTACGCCCCCCTCTGGATCCGCAACTGGTATGTGTATTTGTTTTATGTAATTTTATTGATCATTTAGTTTTTATTCAACAATAGAAAATTTCAAATACAACTGTGTATTGCTTATTTATGCAAATCTACCGGCTGTTCCCCTGTGTTGTAAAATTACAATACGTGGAGACCGAGTGCACGCAGTCCTATATATGTACTATATTATCAAGATCTGTTGTACGGTGTGATTTATAATCGTATCAAATACTCATTATTTAAAGTTCAAGGTAAAAAAAACATAAAGATATAAATAACTTATTGCACATAATAAAATACACTTCCGAAAAATCAATCTTATTTTACTTTCGATTCGATTTCTATATAGTAATCGGCCATATTTGAACGCCATTTAAATAATGAACGATCCAGAAATGCAACAAATGGATGATCTAACGTTTATTGATAAACTTAAAGAAGTAATAAATACGCAGGATGTCGAAGCACTTTCCCGATTGTGCTGTAATAGTTCAAAAAGGAATGAAATCTTAACATTTACAGACGATGATGGAAATTCATTACTCTGTCTTGTTGCTGGTTTCGGCACTGTTGACCTCATGCGAACATTGATTGATATGGGTGCTAAAGAATATGATGAGTTTTTCAATCTGGAAAACATTTTACAAACTGCCTGTTCTCATGGTAACACAGAAGTCGTTGAGTATTTATTACAATTTGACAGAATATTACAGAACGATACGACAAAAACGGAATGCAATGAGACTGAGTATGCCAATCTGTTTTATTATGCTGCAAGATCTTGGAACATTTTAACAATCAAATGTTTACAGAACAATGGTCATCTTGGTATCAACCAAATTTTTTCAGATGGAAGTACTGCACTATTGAGGCTTGTGAAAGAGAATGACTGTAAAGGCGTTGAAACCTTGTGTCTATGTGGAGCTGACGTAAATATTGGAACTATCAACAGTGGACTAAAGGCAATCCATCTTGCTTCCGAAAGTATCAAGAATGGAGCAGAAATGATTCAGATACTCTTACAAAATGACGCAAATGTTAATGAACCGTTTATAACACCAAATCTCAATCAGCAACCTCTATTTATGGCTTTAAAAGCGGGATATGCAGAAAATGCGAGTGTTTTGATAGAGTTTGGGGCTGATATATCATTTCAGGGAAAAAGTTCAAAAGACATAATTGGATGCTTTTGTTTAGCGATAAAAAATTGTCCATCTCTTGTACCAGACCTTATCAAACGTGGTGCAAACTTGTACGAGACATACAGAAAATTTTCAGTATTGATGGTTGCCTTATACAGCAATGCAGTCAGTGAGGCTATCGAGGCTTTAGTGAAAGCTGGAGCAAATTTAAAGTTTGGCATAGACGGGAAAACTGTGATACAGTGCTGCACACATTATGGTAAGTTACTGATTAGAACACTTGTTATTGTGTTTGTGTTTGCCAGTTTTTGTCTTTTTTCGTCTTTTTTCGTCATTTTTGTTTGTATACTGTTGTAAGTCGTTTGGCAGTTTTATGTTTTTCTCTATAGCGTTGTTAGTTCATCTAGATCTCCTGTTTATGAGTTATGACATCCCGTCGTTACCTTCTACTTCTATTATTACTTTCGGATTTATCGGCACGAACAAGATGTTAGTAAACTAAAAAGTTAAATAACTATATTACCTAGAATAAAACAGAACACAGTCACCACGAAAAAGGAAAGGAAATCACAAACGTCTTATTAATTGCATAATTGCATTAAGGATATTAAACTGTAGTACAAACCATGTTTTCATGACAATAACAAAGCAAATAAAAAGAAAATGAAGCCAAACTATCGATTTTTGTGAATATCTTACATCACCCTATCTGGCTTTTAGTATAAAAAAATAAGTCTACATGCCTGGAATTCTGAGAATATTTAAAAAAAATCATTCCAGTATATGTACAAACAACCTATAAATGATAAAGATGTATCCTAAAAACTGTAGGAGGAGATATCCAGCCATATTTCTCTATCCGGACGGACGGACAGGGGTGACTAAAATGCCGCAATTCGATTTGCACTATAATCGACCTTTGGAGAAACGTGACATTCATTTCAATCCCAGCTTGACATGCTGAACACAATCATGTTCAATCTATCTCTCCAAAAATACGTTACAATCAAAGATCGCATGAATACGGATATACTTAAGGTAATTTTATTGACTTGAAAGCAGATAGTACATCAGCGACGTCATTGGCTTATTAAGACAATATTTAACCAAATTGACTGATGGAAACTTAATATTATTTAAAAACATGAAGTCATATGTTCCGCTTTTATAAAATTTTGAAATATAAAACTAAAGGCTCTAAAGAGCCTGTGTCGCTCACCTTGGTGTATGTGCATATCAAATAAAGGACACAGATGGATTCATGACAAATTATGTTTTGGTGATGGTGATGTGTTTGTCAATCTTACTTTACTGAACATTCTTGCTGTTTACAATTGTCTCATTCTATAATGAACTTATTCCAGTTCTTGTTGACTTATTTGTAGGTTTAACTATGCTGTACATAATGGCTGTTTACAGTTTATCTATAATAATGTTCAAGATTCTTGAATATTATTATTGATAAACCTTAGATAACCAAAAGCTGCATAATGTATTTAAAATTGCCAATTCAGGGGCAGCCATCCAACAACGGGTTGCATGATTGGTCTGAAATTTCAGGGCAGATAGATCTTACCCGATTTAACAATTGTATCCTCGTCAGATTTCCTCTAAATGCTTTGATTGAAGAGATATGAGCCAAAAACTGCATTTTACCCGATGTACTATTTTTAGCCATGTTGGCCATCTTGGTTCGCTGGCGAGGTCATCGAACACATTTTGTATATTAGATACCATTATGCTGATTGTGGACAAGTTTAGTTTAATTTGTTTCGGTAGTTCAGTAGAGGAGAAGATGTTTGTAAAAGATTACAAAAAATTACGAAAAATTGTAAAAAAATGACTGTAAAGGACAATAACTCCATAAGGGCTTAACTGACCATTTTGTTCATGTTAACTTATTTGTATATCTTACTTTGCTGTATATTATTGCTGCTTACAGTTTATCTCTACAATAATTTTTGAAGATAATAACCAAAAGCTTTAAAATTTTCTTAATATTACCAATTCAGGGGCAGCAATCCAACAATGGGTTGTCAGATTCATCTGAAAGTTTCAGGGCAGATACATCTTGACCTGTTTAACAAATTTACCCAATGTCAGATTTGCTCTAAATGCTTTGGTTTCAGAGATATAAGCCAAAATCTACATTTTACCCCTATTAGTATGATCATTTTTAGACATGGCGGCCATTTCGGTTGGTTGGCCGGGTCACTAGGCACATTATTCTAATTAAATACCTCAATGATGATTGTAGCCATGTTTGGTTAAATTTGGCCCAGTAGTTTCAGAGGAGAAGATTTTTGTAAAATCTAACGGACGACGGACGACAAGTGATGAGAAAAGCCCACTTGGCCCTGTGGGCAAGGTGAGCTAAAAATAAAATATAAAAACACACACACACACGTATTTGTTTTCTTTGAAATAAAAAAAAAATGTTTTTAAATGTTTTCAATACACTGTTAGAAGTACCGGTTGATGTCTTCTACTTTTACATTTTACTTTTTTAGACCAACTGCAGCCTTTTCGAAATGCTGGAATATCTGTAAAGGATATTGAGTCCAAACACAAAGTATCGACATTAGGATTGGCTTTGAACTCAAAAGTTATGAGTAGTAGTAATTGCTGTCACTTTGGCCGATCAGGTTTTGAATTTGACAATGCGCTTCCAAAATTGAAACTTGAAAATGAGATAACAAAACTGATTGAAAATGAGGTACAAGACTTAATTTCGAACGGCGCTAATCCTGATATGTCAACTGAGGAACATGATATACCGTTGATTACAGCCATCAAAATGCAACTCCTGGGTGTCTTCAAAATGCTTATAGCTACAGGTGCAAACAAACATTTGCTTGGAAAAGATGGTAATTCAGCCATTCATGTGTGCTGCATAGGTTAGTTCTATGTGTAATTCTTTGTTATATTTTCAAACTTTATAACTTCATAAGAAATACTACATGTAAACGACTTAAGTGATATGATATAAAACTGACACACACTTTTCACTCCTTTTGGAAGAAAAAAAGTTTATGTTTACTTTGCGACTTCTGAAAAATAGTAGATAGAAAAATATTTATTCAAATGTATGAAGTATGAAATAGCTCCATGGGCTTACAGACGGGACCGTGGTCGTCAGAACACAGTCCATATTGAAAACTTTAAAATTCTCTAACAATACCTTAGATTTGAACGTCTATCTCGAAATCATAAAAGAACCATAGTCAGGAAGACAAAGCATTAGTTTTTATTAATTTTACTCCATCCGACTTTTATTCACGTATTTCTCTCTGAAACACCAATAAAAAATCTTTAAAATCAATCCTTTAATAATATGACAGGAGTATAAACTTATAATTTAAGTTAGGAAACACTTATCTACATGAATGATAAATTTGCTATACCGACGCCTAATGAAACCAAATGAAATTAAAAACCTATTGTTCAGAGAACCATTGATGGTCTTTCCACCAGTTAGGATTATTTTTTTTTATGAAAATATTAAAATTCGGTTTAAAATGTCAATTTAAGCGTCAAATGACAGCTTACTGAACGCTGATTCCAAAAACATATGGTTTCTATACAAAAAGATATAAATAAGGGAGATAATTTTTTATTTCCGGTTTCAAAGATCTTAGTATACTTCCAGTATGTTTTGATAGTTTACTTGACGATGATTCCAAAAACAGATGGTTCTATGTACTTTAACATTAAACAAGTCGATACTTCCGGTTTACAAAAGGTCACTTCCGGTTGACTTTTTCAAGGTCACATTGTTTGCTACTGTTTGCAAAAAGTCCCATGTCTTTATCATGTATACATAAGAGGAAAGAGCAAATGTCAAAATCTAGAACATTAAATTTACCTATGACCTTGAGCTCAATTTCAAGGTCATCAACCAAGGACCTCAAATCAAAAGACTGTAGGCCTATACTTTATATTGTTAATGAGTTATATTACCATACAACTAACATTACATATAAAAGGGGGGAAACTCGCATTAAATGTTGCCTCCCTTTTAAGTAAAATTTACGTGTTATGACATGACGCAACTAACAATTGTCTGAAAATATTTTGTCGATATCTTGTATGATTTCTGAAAATAAGAGATAACAAGCCAAAATAAAAAAAAATGAACATGACCTTGACCTTTGACCTTGACCTCATTTTCATTTTTGAACCAAGGACCCTAAATAAAAAGACCCTAGGCCTCTATCACTTATGGTTTTCCAGTTACAAATTTATTTCACTTATTTCAATACAAAAAGGGGAAATAACTCTCATATGGGGTCTTCGTAAAGCTTCGGTCAAAATAAAACCTAACATCCTGAGGATAGAACGAGCAATTTGGAAAAAATAAATTTGTCGCTTTCTTTTCCGTATGTGTAGGAGATCTGATAACAAGAAAAACAGTGTTTGGGGAGATAACTCTTACAAAGAAAAGTGTTCCGTTAAACATGGTCAGTTCCAAAAGCTTATAGACTGTATGATATCATATACAAAAAAGTATTTTTACACCGCAAGAAAATAATAAGGCGGAAGAAAAAAAATCAGAAGAAATTCAATAGGTCTTTTCACACGGAAAGGTGGAAAGACCTAATAAATATTATTTATCAAACAAATATTTCCTAATATATTTTTAAGTAAATCTACAACAAATACAGAGATAACATGCAAATTGAAAACAATGGAAATATATGTGATTTCTCTAAAAAAAAAATAACCAGCATTGATCAGGTTGTTTTTTTTATCAATCCTTGTTGCCAAATTTATCAAAACATTCATTAATATTTACGAAGTCCGCATCAGCCACCTCGGCACAAAGAAAGCTTACAGATGTAGAAATCAACAAACAGAATAACTCTTGAATATCTATTACAAAATCTATTCGAAACCACCCCACATGATTCATTATATATATATATTGCATTGACAAGAAGTTGCCCCTTTTGACAGAACAGTTATGGTGCATCCCCAATGAATTACATGTGATTTCTCCACCTTAAAATGATTAAATCCTTTTTATAATTTTGATGGTATACACTCATATCAGATTATGAAACAATATATAAAGCTTTAACAGCCAGTAATGTCTTCTCTGTATTCGAGCGTCACAATAAGACAATCTTTATTCATAAACCCGCTACCTATCTACCTGCAATAGGAGACGTTTCGACCTTTACCTATTTTCTATTTATCAACTATCAGTGTATATAAAGTGCGAATCCAGCTAGTTCATTTTCACTGTCATATGCGGGTATGTCTATAATGTAGAATAAAGGATCATGGGAAAACTGTATTTGTTTACGTTTTGAAAATACCAAATTAATTGATTTGAAGGAAAGTTTTTACATATTTTCATTGTGATATGTCTTTATTATGTACAAACATAGCATTAAAGTTCAAATAAGTGTTATAAAAGCAACATAATATAGCATATCGGTTTTTGAAAGCGATCCATTTTAACTATAGATGCGATGAATTATCACTGTTAGTGCAGTCATTTCTGATGTGGAATTTTCGAAGATGCGAGAAATTTTTATTGTAGAATTATGTGATAAATGCACTTGAAACAAATAAAAAAACTTAGTTGATGACTTTAGAATTTATAAAATGTATTTTCAAACTTGCAACAAAACGGTTCTCAAAATATCATATTGTATTCTTCAAATTACGTTTTCCTTTATTTAAAAAAAAAATTAAAAGATATTTCTGTATTATTTTGAAGTCAAAGATTGATATTGCGGAGTTTAAGTGCAGTCTGTGTAAAATAGAGACGAGTACATTTGAGGAAGTTATCTTTCACGCAATAAATACACTTGCGAACAGAGAAATATGCATCTTGAAACGCAATGGTGACAGAAAAGCTTATAAAAGATTAACTTTCCCCAGTTGTACCCTCAACTGCTTCAATTTCCATATTCTGAAAAAAAGACAGTTTTGGTAGAAAAATGTTCTTGACTCGATTGTTGCTTGCATGATTTTAACTGTATAAGGTGAAACGGTATGTGACATAAATTATCCACAGTCATTAAAACATGAAATGTAAGGTGTGGGCGAACTTTTTTGTTTGCATTGGTACGTGAAGTAGAGCACCCTTGATACAAAAAAAATATCCGTAATGAACAGCTCGATACCAGAGGAGGATTTAGGGGGACAGGGGGTTGCCCCCTTTTTGGGAAAACATTTGGTTACTTTTATATGGAATCACTGGAGCGGGCCCCCTCTTAGGTAGTCATTGGACCCCTACTTATAAAAATTTCTAGATCCGCGAGTGGATACTACCACAGAGGTCAAACAATGCACATTTGGGTAGTTGTACACAACATGCATGCTACAATTCATGTTTGATGATCTTAGACCCTTTGGACCTCTATGTGGGCTAATTCGGTAACTTGGTAAAAAACCCAAAACTGGATACAAGGTTAGATTCAGCATGTCAAAGAACCCCAAATATCCATAAGGTCTTTTGTCTATAAAAATGCATGCATGGGATACATTTAAAATTTGTAATTGAAGGCATGACTGTAACAATAAGATGAAGATAAAAGAAAATATCTTATTCTGGGGTCTCATTGGGGGGGGGGGGGAGGTCTGATCCCTGATCCTGCTTACTGCTTTATCAATCTCTTACTTTATCTATTGTTTGAGCAAGTCGGCTAAATTAAGGCTTTACAGCTAATTTTCTAATGCAAGTAAAGCAAAAACTTTGGTTGACTTGATTGCTTAGTTTGTATAATTGTTTATACAAACTTTGTAAATACGATTGACATCTTTAAACAATATGTATCGGCATAGTTTAACCTGTATTTATATAATTATTATATTTGAATTAAATTGGGTGTTATCATAATGATTGTACAAAAAAAACCAAAGCATGCACGCTAACTAAAGTCTTGCTTTACATGCTTAAAAAAATACGCTGTAATAGATAAAAAAATAAATATATTATACAGTGAAAATGCGCCGCATATATACAATACTAATGAATCGCTCTACAGTGAAAATGAAAGAATAGTATCATTATTCGACAGTAAACATAAAACATGACTCGCATAAAGAAAGCATCATAGTGGAATTCAGTTCAATATGAAGAAACTGATTGACAAAACCTATTCTACGTTATACAAATGTACAACTTTAATAATTGTGTTGAAATGAATATTTTTTCTGCAACAACATCTTACCTGTTAGTAGTAAAACACCTGCACGATCTGTTCGTGAAATGTCCTAAATATTTACCTATTTTGGTATATATTTCACAGCTATTTGGATTTAGGCGCGAAAAAAACCCCGTTCGCATCTCTTACTTTGTTTTATTATTATTATGCGTTTCTTAACATATACTTTTTAACTAATTTTCTTCATTTTCTTCAAAAATTAAAAAAAAATCGTCTGTTTATTTATCATTCTACATCAAAAATTTCTGGCATATACAGTGAAAATGATATTTTAGGATCCGCACTTTACATACACTGAACTATCCTTTTTTTTCTGTATATTTTATTAGGTAAAGTCCGTAATGTTAAATCAGCATCTCAAGCTACACGTATTTTTTACATTATACTGATGCGCTCCTTTTAATAGTGTGTAAAAATATACAATCTACTCCAACAATACGTATTTCTACTACTCGAACACACCTTTATCTATAAGTACACCAACAGATAAATACTCTAATACTGATCACGGACCTTGACCTCAATATCTCTGTTAACTGTAATTTGAATACCTGCAATCGGACAATTACATCAAATCAAGCTAAATTGATTTTATGGCTCGGAAATGATTAGTCTCCGAAACACAAGTCTACTTGATATTTCCGACTTCAAATTATAAACCGTCCGTTAACCTCATAAAAAGGTTCGAACCACTGGGCCGCGAGTCTCCATGGCTATAGAGATCGATTTATGTACCTTTTTTTTAATATAATTTAATAAGGTCTCTCACATATCAACACATCTAAAATGCAATAACAATATGACGTATCAAAGTCAACAATATACACATAAACAGCGCACTCAAATAAGCCTATCAAAATATTGCATTGTAAACTAATGTAATAGTTCTTATAAACAATGCAAGATAAATATTAACGGCTTTTAAACAAACGGAATTCTACCCGTTAATACCCTAAACTACAATGAAAGTCCCAACTATGTATTGGCTTCCGAAGCTACACAAAACCCCTTACAAATATAGATTTATTTCGTCTTCAAGCCATTGTTCAACTACTAAATTGTCTATTCTTCTTACCAGCACACTTGGTACAATTAAAAACCTGATAATAAATTGTTCAAAATAAGGCCTTCGAAAATAGTGGAATAAATTACTTTTGGAGTGTCAAGAACTCGTTGGAAGTACTTGATAAATTGCATGCTTATATTGGTGATTTTGAATCTGTTCAAAGTTTTGATTTTTCTACCCTGTATACCACATTGCCTCACATTCTCATTAAGAAAAAATTCACACACCTAATTAAATGGGCATTCAAAAAATCAGAATGTGAATATATATGTTCAAACTCTTTTAGGTCATTTTTTAGTAGCAATAAACAAAAAAACTATGTTAATTGGACATGCTTTGATACTATATATGCCCTTGAATTTTTACTAGATAACATTTTTGTTCGCTTTGGGGATTCCGTATATCGTCAGATTATCGGAATTCCAATGGGGACTAACTGTGCACCACTTATTGCGGACCTGTTTTTGTATTGTTATGAGTTACAATTTATGACAAAAATAAGCAAAGACCCCTCGAAACAACATCTGATAAACAAATTTAATAATACTTTTAGATATTTGGATGATATTTTGGCTCTCAATAATGACGACTTCAGTATGTATATTAATGAAATTTATCCTGTTGAACTTACTTTAAATAAAGCTAATACTAACAATGACTACTGCCATTTTCTCGATCTTGATATCTATATCACTAATGGAAAGCTGAATACTAAAATTTATGATAAAAGGGATGATTTTCATTTCCTATCGTTAATTATCCGTTTTTAGATGGTAACGTTCCCTTGTCACCATCTTACGGTGTTTATATATCTCAACTTGTACGATTCGCTCGTGTATGTAACAATGTTTTAGATTTTAACGAGAGAAATTTATGTATTACTGAAAAATTATTACACCAGGGTTTTCGATATCACAAACTAGTCAAAACATTTACTAAATTTTATCATCGGTATAAAGACATCATTCGTAATGCAGACTTCTAATACGTTCAGGTATTTCACATCCAATTTTTTATGAAAAATATTCTTTATAAAGCACAAAGGTGTCAGTATTCACCTAAGAAACGTACAAAGCCTTTGAATAGACTTATTAAGAAGGGATATAATTACGATACTGTTGTCAAGTCATTAAAGATTGCATATGTTGGCGTTAATATTGAGTCACTGATAAGGTCTTTGCATCGGAACTAAACACATTTATTCTAAAAACAGTTGTTGGCATGACACGGGTTATGTTCTTCTCATATATGTTATGATGGTATGATACTAAACCCCTAACGGGAAGGATTGTGCCTGATGTTCATATGATGAAATCATAATCTTTCAGTCAGTTTAATTGAAGTCTGGAGCTGGCATGTCAGCTAACTGCTAGTAGTCTGTTGTTATTTATGTATTATTGTCATTTTGTTTATTTTCTTTGGTTACATCTTCTGACATCAGACTCGGACTTCTCTTGAACTGAATTTTAATGTGCGTATTGTTATGCGTTTACTTTTCTACATTGGTTAGAGGTATAGGGGGAGGGTTGAGATCTCACAAACATGTTTAACCCCGCCGCATTTTTGCGCCTGTCCCAAGTCAGGAGCCTCTGGCCTTTGTTAGTCTTGTATTTTTTTAATTTTAGTTTCTTGTGTACAATTTGGAAATTAGTATGGCGTTCATTATCACTGGACTACTATATATTTGTTTAGGGGCCAGCTGAAGGACGCCTCCGGGTGCGGGATTTTCTCGCTACATTGAAGACCTGTTAGTGACCCTCTGCTGTTGTTTTTTATTTGGTCGGGTTGTTGTCTCTTTGACACATTCCCCATTTCCATTCTCAATTTTATAACTTTATGGTAATCTGATTAAATATATAATTTTAAAACACCGAAATATAAAAACTATCCAACTCAATTATTACAAGAACACGCTGTTGAATTAGACCCTATATTTTAAATAAACCGGACCAAATGAAGTAACAAAGAATCACCCTGAGAAAAACCAAAAAAGGACATCAACACACACCCTAAAATCAGTAGCTTACATATCACATCAAAAGGAATCGAAAGGCTATTAGACGAGATTAACCCTCATAAAGCCACAGACCCAGTTAACGTCACTTGCCGCTTTTTCAAAGAAATGCAGACGCACCAATTCTCTAACTTATTTTCCAAAAGTTTTACATCACCAGAATCACCCTTAACGACTGGAAACATGCTAGAGTCGCACTAGCATACAAAAAGGGGGGCAAACATAAACCGGTCAACTACAGACCAATCTGTTAACTTGTATTTACTGCAAGTTAATGAAGCATATAGTCACCTCGAACATGAAACATCTTGAATACAATAACATCTTGCAAGACCTCTCACATGGCTTTTGGTACTATCGATATTATGAAACACAACTTCTCTTTCATTCATGAACTTCAAATACACAAACAACTCGTAATAATGGACTTTGCAAAAACCTCTGACAAAGTTTGACATCGTCACTAACTTTACAAATTAAATAATTTTGGCTTCACTGGAAACTCATTAAATTGGATCTCTGTATTTATCTCCGACCGTACTAGACAACTGTTCTGGAGGGAAAACCATCAAGCACAGTCCCATTCACCTCTGGGGGTACCACAAGGTACTGTAGTAGGTCCAGTCTTATTCTTGTATTAACGACCTTCCAGACTATCTTGTTCATAGCAAACTAAGATTATTTGCTGCTGACAGTATCATATACATGCCAGTTAAATTACAGGATGACTGCCTCAAACTTCAAGCTGATCTTGATGCAGCAGCGAAATCGGAAGTAGACTGGTCGATGGCCTTCGTGCACCCGGACACGTGTACCGTTCTCTGTCACAACTAAACGTCAGCCTTTGCAACATAGGTACATTCTTCACACTCATATTTTAGAAAATGTTACATCTTCTAAGACCTAGGCAACGCATTACAATCCAACCTCAAATGGGAAAAAACTACAGATGACAACCAATAAAACACTTAAAAAAGAAACATGAAAACAGTAAAGACAGTAAATCAGAAAATTATTTATAAGCAAGGCATACCAAGCACGTGTCCGTTTTAAACTCGAGTACTCGTCTGTAGTATTTCAGGGTCTTATTCAGACATTGGGGTACAAAACACCCGTAAAAGCCCTTAGAAATATAAATAAACAACGGCAGTTTTATTCAAACCCGAACGTTGATTATATCTTCTGCAGATATAGGCTTTAAGCGATCAAGCGGCCTAATCAATAAAATATCTGCTTTATAAACCAAGTACAGACAAAGAAAATAATATACTATAATAATCTCAGCTTTAACCTGAGAGCAGCATAAAATCCTAACTTGTATATAAAGAGCACTAGAAAATGCTCTAATCTAAACAACAATTGATTATTACCGAGATGAAAAGAAAAGCTTTTAATCATTTACCTTACTATGTAAAAACACCGAGAGTCCTTACTGAGTAACCAAAAAAATCAACTACACTTTTTAGTTTACCCTCGATTCGAACATGTAAGGAAAATAATAACCATGAAAGTAAATTGGAAATATAAGCCATCCTGCACATAATTTTGAATATAAAACCCGATTACGCAACACACCTACCATCAATGAACTGTTTAACAAGGTGCGCCTAAAGACCTATAGAAGCTTGTTTCTACCATGTCCGTTGCTTAATCGACAAAAGCAGTAGCCTTGGATTGAAAAATAATTGCCTTGAATATCATGAAATATCCATCAAACTGCACCCAAAATATTTTCAAGATTTTTCACATAGAAAATATGGTCGTACTAAGATTAATCATTGACTAACGTAATCAAGTCATTCAGTTTCTTACCAACAACCGTGGTGCTTCACGCATCAATGTTAAATTGGGAATATTTTATCGTGGCTAAGTTCTGGGTTTTGATTAGTTCAGCTGTTCTCGGTAAAACTATATACGGAGATTCACACTAACTAACCTCTCAAGTATTGTGAAATTTCATCATCAAGGTGTTTGACAATATAATATCAACACCAATTTTAATCCAGTTAAACATTTTTCAATGCGCTTATATTTCCCCATTCATTTACATTTAAATTGATATTCCAAGCTACAAAATTATTAGGGTCTTTAAACCGCAAGTCACCCAGGTTGACACAGACACTAGCCTCTGTATAACCCACTGAAGCAGCAGCCAAAATGTTGCCAAGTTTTAACACACCAGCCATAAAGCAAAATAAATTATGACACATATCAAGTATACAACAATTAAAAAATGTTTACTCGACTAAACACACATCAAAAGAAAATTCTAGTTCTAAGTATACAAGGTATATTAAGTTCCCTTCTAAATTATGTAATAAAATCAGAAAAATAAAGTTATACTACATAATTTTTTTTAAACAAAAAATCCTACCTTCATACAAACAAATATTGTAATTATATATTACTACCTTCTGTGTCTATGATACCAAAGTGTTAAATAATTGCAACAAATATTTAACAAACATCACAACCAATACAACCTTGAACGTTGTCCCAAAAGTCTAACGCACCTTAGAAATTGTACTTGAAAATGTCAAAATTTCACTTTAATAACGAAATTAAACTAGGGAAATAAATGCTACTTTCATAAATTTTTGTCTCACAAAAGTCAATTTTGTGTAACAAAGTCGATTTTGTATGCAAATTAGTTCACATAATCCAAACGAAACTAATTTGCATACAAAATTGATTTTTGTCGCCCAATTTTCAAATTAGGTAACAAAAGTCAAGTCTGTGTAACAAACATGAATTTTGTCATGACAAAAGTGACTTTTGTCCACTGAAAGATTATTTTGTATGACACAAATTTTGTTAAACTGAACTCATTTTTGTTGAACAAAAGTCACTTTTGTCCGTACAAAATTGAATTTCGAGTACAAAACCACAAGAGTCCCATTCGGCGCCCCGTACCAACACTCTTCAAGAGAAAAATGGCGTGCTTCAATAATATCCGAAAATGTAAACTGAAATACCGAGCATAGCCCTTGCTATATCTTCTATTTCTAAAGATAATTCCAATAATACTTTCTCTTCCAACGTTCAACTACTCTAAAATAAATTTCAATGCACAATCATTTTAAAATAAAGGCCCTAAATTGCCTCGTTCAACTTTATCGAATACACCTGTAGCTACATTCAACATGCTCAACAGCGTGTAATAGAGCTTTCTTACAAATTGACGAAAGGTACGTATGCTTGACGAATCATACGTAAGACTCGTTTAAGGGATCCTTTCTTTTGACATATTTAAATAATTATAGTCGTGGAATTTCGGACAATTATCCTACATGCAACGACACTTATTAAATTGGATTTTTCTTGGGATATATTTAGGATTTCGGGACGTACGATAGGTTAAAATACAAGTAATAGCTTTTCTAAAAAGCTTGCCGTATTTTAGCTGATTATATTGAGATCAGTGGTTTGTGAGTAGTTTATTTTTATTGGAATATTGCACTTCAAGCAATATGAAAACATAGCGCTTTTTTTCTACTAATTTGTCATTTTTGTTGTATTATTGGTGGACCCGTGTTATAATGGAAGGAGACTTAATAAAATTGAGAATGGAAATGGGGAATGATATTATAATAAAATGTATTCTGTGTCTATAATCAACTTGATAAAAATAGCATATAACCTACACATACTTTTGAGGATTACTACTTGACAAAATGGACAACAACAGAAGGCAGTGGCGGATCCAGAGGGGGACGTAAAGTGTGTACGCCCCATCCCCCCCCTTTTGCTCGTTTTTTTTTTTAAATGATTAATCATACGCGACTGTGTGAACTTTGCCATTTCCTGTGTACTCTATCAGGGTTTCCGCTGGCGGTCGCCATTTTCGCAATTTGCGAAAAAATAATAATTGTGGCGATAAAAACTCGTCATTTGCGAAAGAATTTGGCGAAAGAAATATATAGCGATTTATTTTCCTCCATCTTGTTTATCAGAAAAATGGGGCAGTTTGCAATTGTCATGTGCAGGTACACCACATGTGGATCTTCTTTCCCCTCTCATTTATAAAATTGTGCATGATATTTATCACAGAAACGCACCAGTATTTTGGTGAATGAAACACTTGTCATATTAAATTAAAGTCAGAGGTGGAGTTAGAGGGTTTTTCGGGGGGCCTGGGCCACCCCTTTTTTAGGAAAGATTTTGTTGTTTTTATAGGGAATCACTGAAGCATGACTGGAGTTGGCCCCTTCTTAGGCAGTCAGTGGGCTCCCGCTTATGAAAATGTCTGGATCCACCACTAAAAGTTTGAGTATAAGATATAGATAAAGATAAAGATATTTTATAGTAGATAAGGATTTATGACAAATTATGTTGAAATTTGCACAGATAATGAATGAAAAATCTAGTAAATTAAAAAATAGGCACTATTATTAAAAGCTTTCCTTGCTTATTCACAAGGACATATCATATCCTCCATGCTATTCCGATCTGAGTTTTTATTCATACATGTACATACATGTAGTCTGGTGCTGTTCCAAGTAGTCTTCTTTTTTCTGTTTCTTGAGAAGTATTTGTTTTACCTGTTCAGTCACTGTAAAGTGTTACAATTCATATTTAAACGCAACACATAAATAGTGACCAAAAAGGTATGGCTATCACATGAGAGAAGCTAGAAAAAAGTCAAATGTATACATTTTAAACATTTTTGTGGGACCATGAAAATGTGGTATATAGATAGATATGCATAGATAGACCATAGAACAAATAAGCAAACAAATTCAAAGGAGATGTACATGTAAGATGAATTATGGAAAAAAAGAGCCATGGCCAGGGGCCCCAAACTTGACAGCATTTGGTGTTGAACAGGTAAAATGTTTGCAGTGACAATAAATATAGCCTTTGTTAGAGGTGACCCAGGTCGCCTTTCTCTAAATCAGCTATATTGAACATATTTCTGGACCAGGTTGAAAAATAAATGAAAATGACTAAAAAAGCTAATAGAAATACACCAAATTTGGGAGACATCTATTTAAATGTTTGAAATAATAAGAAAGTTGACAAGAACTAAGCTTTTTCAGATAATATACAGACTATTGCAGTCAGCCTATAATAGACTCTTTGCCTCCTGAAATGTTTGCTTATACACTGTGCTTTCCTATAATGATTTAAAATCATGTGATAGTTTCATGAAGAACACTGAGCGTACAGGTATTATGACAAGATAAATGTTGAGTTAGATGTACATGTATCTACCCAAATAAGTAAAATATAAAAATTCTTGACTTCTAAAACCAGTGATTGATCTCCTGATTTATATCTCATCACTCTATGCAGATGCTGTGTGAAAAAATAAATTGACTTACCAGTATGCTTCTTTCCATTGAGTTGATTTATTATTAATTTAGCTTTGGATACACCTTATTGCTACAATATTATTAGTTACATAGTGTGCTAGTGACCTAATACGGTATATATGGGGTCAGTAAATTCCATATGGGGTGAGAGCGAAGCTCGAATCCCCATATGGAATTTACTGACCCCATATACACCGTATTACGTCACTAGCACACTATGTAACGAATTTATCTTACCGACTATCTTAGCGTGTGAAATTAAGACTAGTGATTCTCAAAACGAGCAAGTCTTCAATACTGTTAGCGCTAAGAAAGTACTTCCATTGATCCTACAAAAACAGATGCCAACAATAACGACTTGTAAGGTTTAAATGTGTTTTATGAATTTGTTTCAATCTTAATCATCAATTTCTTCGTCTGTTGGAACTTCTAAGATTTTTTCTCAGTACCTTTTTGTTTTTTACAAAGGGACATAACACGATTACTAACCGTGTATGAAATAAGCCCCGCCCCTTCTTACCTAATAAGGAATATAAAGGGACGTAACTCCACTACTAACCGTGTATGAGATAAGCCCCGCCTCCCTACTAACCTAATATCAAATATACACGGTTTGCACGCGGACGCTTTTAACCAATCATATTCCTGGAAATGTATAGGAGGTAAGATAAGTATATGTCTGCCATTACAAACTGTACATGCATGTACATCACATATATTCCATGTAAAATTTTGATGTTTTAATACAAAATATATGATGCCACAATAGAAAAGTTATTGTTGTATGACGTTAATGGTTAATATGGGACAGATTCTCAGGTCATCTGGGACAGTAAAAGGGGGGGGGGGGCGACTTCTCCAGTCATGCTTCAGTGATTTCCTACATAATCAACCAAATAGTAATGTTCATCACGAAAAAATATACTAAGTGTAAGACCTGATGATGTGAATAAATTGAAATCAGACATATCAAATGAAGTTTTTAGTGCTTTTGATATATCAATGGGCAATCTGATGAGTTAAGCCTTTTTTGACTGATTTTTATAGTTTGTTATGTTGTACTGTTATACATGTACCACTGTCCAAGGTTAGGGGGAGGATCGGAATCCCGCAAACATGTTTTACCCCGCCACATTACTTATGTATGTTTCTGTCCCAAGTCAGGAGCCTGTAATTCAGTGGTTGTCGTTTGTTTATGTGTTACATATTTGTTTTTCCTTCATTTTTGTATATAAATAAGGCCTTGGTTTTCTGGTTTGAATTGTTATACATGTCATACCACATCTTCTTTTGTATAATGACTGCTGATCACCACTGTGTCCATACTGGGACTATTATGGTCCAACAACCAGTGGTGAATCCAGAAATTTTCATAAGAACAGGCCCACAAAATTTCCCAGAAAAGGATGCAAGCCCCCTGGCCCCCTTCTAAATCAGCCTCCTGACAACTCCAAAGAATAAATCATTATGTACGAGTACATCAAAGATCGTCAAACTGTCTACCCCACATGCAAACATCTTTTTGGGAATTCACTGTGTTGCAAGTTTTTTGGGTTCGAAGGATCGTATAAAATGATTGCTTTGGGGGTCATTGTCAAATATAGAGCTGTGCATTGTAAAAAGCTAAATTATATAATTTGCAACAGCTGACACTATAGTATCCTATAGTGCACTGAAACCCTTGCCAATAACAATACCGTGATGCTTGGTGTAGGCTTCTTTGCACACAAGAAACCATATTGCTCACCTTGTAATTTTTGTATTCTTCTAATCAGTATCGTCGGGTTTGTTTATTTACACCAGAAATCAATGAAGCGATGATAGTGCTGGAAACGAAGTTACATCTTCGGTAAATTCCGTGATTTTAATATTTTCTAATCAATATGTTCAAGCAATGAAAAATAAATGGTTATTATTTTTATACATAGAGCATACGTTTTGTGTATTAACTATTTAAAATCTAAGCTTTATACGAAGAAATCTAACACAAAAGTATCTCAATCATTTAACCGTTTTAATACGCAGTTTAAAGTGTAAATTATACACACTACTGTTCTATTTTTAGAGACTAGCAATAATACATAAATGTACAGTTTCTTACCAAAATAGCAACATAATTTCAAGATTAAATCATCACATTGTCACATGATTATATAATCTGTACCAAATTGACAGTTTGTGGTGAGTTATCATCATAACTAATCACTATAGCAAATGAACACTTTATCATAATATGTACCTATAACCTAGTATCATGATTTCAATCCGACCCCACTTACGGACGCGTTGAACATATAATGCATGCCACTCATTAATAGCCAATCAGACGTTAAAATGACCTTCATTTCCCCCATAATCATTCCGGAACAGCCACGAAGCAGCCATTAGATAGTATTTATAACCAATGAAATAACAGATATACCGTTAACAGATTTACCCGAACCTGACGTTTAGCCTCTGACTAATCAGACCGTATCACCATGGTGATCCGGTAATGATACCACCAGGTCGGAGGAGATACCACTTCAAAATATCCTAAATATAGAGTAGTCTGACGAAAACATTTCCCCTAATAGACTAAAAACCTATTCAATATTACAATGTTGCACTGTTTAACCTAAAAAAAAAAGTCAAAGCAAATACATTGTCTTCTTCCCTTACAGAAAAATGGGAAAAATCAAAGCACAAATACTTCCTTGATTCAAAATTTACAACGCTCAAAATAATAAAATGAAAATGAAAAAAAAAAGATGATCTTCAAACTATGCCATATGCTGGTGCTCGTTTAATAACTTTTGAATCATCGCCCCTCCCCTGGTAATATTCATTGCTCCCCCTTAATGTGTATATATTATACACCGGGGCAATTGAAGGGTTGTTTCAGTGTATAATTACGTTTTGCCTATTGTCCTGAACCTTCATGAAATATTAGCCACTTGACGATAAGTGACAACTTTGCGTCTATCTTCCAAACATGTGTACTGTTAAATCGTCATCATAAAATCCACAAAATTGTAGATTTATTTTCTTGATATACAAAATCTGTTTTTCTAGATTTATTAAACATTTCTTTTTAAAAACATTGTAGCATATTTTTTTTTTTAGCAAATCTCGATATTCCACTTTGACAATTTGCTGAAAGTTTACTATAAAAAATAAAAATAAATGTGAATCTTGTCGTTAAATTTAGACAAACGTACTTGACATTATTGAAAATCTTTAGTCTAAATTTAACGACAAGATTCACATTTAATTTTATTTGTTACAGTACACTTTCAGCAAATTATCAAAGTGGAATATCGAGATTTGCTATAAAATGATGATACAATAATTTTAAAAAGTAATGTTGAATAAATCTAAAAAAAAAAAAAAAAAAAAAAAAAAGACTTTGTATATCAAGAAATAAATCTACAGTTTTGCACCATATATATTGTGGATTTTATAATGACGATTTAACAGTACACATGTTTGGAAGATAGACACGAAGTTGTCACTTATCGTCCAGTGGCTAATATTTCATGAATGTTCAGGACTTAGGCAAAACGCAGTTATACGCTAAAATAACCGTTCCATTGCTCCGGTGTATCATATATCACATTAAGGCGATGATTCAAAAGTTATGAAATGAGCACCAGCATATGACATAGTATAAAGATCATCCTATTTTTTTCATTTTATTATTTTGAGCGTTGCAAATTATGAATCAAGGAAGTATTGTATTTCTGTTAGGGAAGAAGACATTTGTATTTGCTTTGACATTTTCTTAGGTTAAACAGTGCAACATTGTAATATTAAAAGCGGGGGAGGGGTCGGTTTTTTGTTTTCATGGGGACATTTTTTTCGTCTGACAACTCTATATTTAGAATACTTTGTAGTGTTACGTCCTCCGACCTGGTGGTATCAATAATCATATGCTAACCTATCGTACGTCCCGAAATCCTAAATATATCTCAAGAAAAATCCAATTTAATAAATGTCGTAGCATGCACGATTATTGTCCGAAGTTCCACGACTATTATATAAATGTGTCAAAATAAAGGATCCCTAAAACGAGTCTTACTAATGATTCGTCAAGCATACGTACCTTTCGTCAATTTGTAATAAAGCTCTAATAAAACCTCCAGAACTACTCGACTAGGTACACACATGTTACAATTCTTAGGCCGCACCTATCTATTGCCAACAATTGAAATAAATAACTTACTCAGTTAGTGCACGGGTGTTGCTAAACGGCGAAACGGAAGACGGAACGGAATACGGAACGGGAAAAAAAACCGGAAAAAAACGGAAACATAAAAGAATTAACACCTTTTCCTTTTTGGTTATTTTATCTTCATAGGTATGTTTTATATAGTATAACACCTGTTTACAAGAAACACACACAGACTTAAATCAATTTGAATTAAAATGTTTTAAAGCATAACGTATTAAAGTAATTAGCAGGAGATGATGAGACTATGTTTTTGAAATATTTGTTAAGGTTATGCGTACGTCGTTCTTACGATTCAGTATAGTCGGTTTGACTTTAAAACGTATTTACAAAAGAATGTTGGATGAATGTCAATAAGATAGTAAACCAACTACACAAAAAATAATCTACATACGGTATAAAAAGATCGACATTGGCCTCGATTCTATAGATAAGTTGTGAATTTAAGTAATACAATTTTGGGGAATTGCTTTTTATCGTTTTTTCTTTTGTTTCTTTTTAAGCCCCCATCGTAGTGGTGGGGGCATTAAGTTTTACCCTTATCCTACTGTACGTACGTCCGTCTGTACGTCCCAACGTTGGTTTCCGTTCTCTAACTTTAGTTTGCCTCAAACAAATGTTTTATTAAACTTATACACACAATGCTTCTTACCATAAATCACAGATCAAGTTTGAAATTGGGTGGCGTCACTTTTACCGTTCTTAAGTTATGCCCCTTTCTAAACATAAAAAATACTGAATTTTTCGTTTCTGTTTTCTTACTTAACTTAACTTACTTTGCCTCAACCAAATATTATAAAACTTATACACAATGCTTTTTACCATAAAATACAGATCAAGTTTGAATATTGATGGTATCACTTTTACCGTTCTTGAGTTATCATGCCTATAATTTACAAATTATATACTTTTACCGTTCTTAAGTTATGCCCCTTTCTAAACATAAAAAATGCTAAATTTGTCGTTTCTGTTCTCTTACTTAAATTAGCCACAACCAAATGTTATATGCAAATTATATAAAAAGAAGAAATGTGGTATGATTGTCAATGAGACAACTCTCCACAAGAGACCAAAATGACACAGAAATTAACAACTATATGTCACCGTATGGCCTTCAACAATGAGCAAAGCCCACACCGTATAGTCAGCTATAATACTTATTACCACAAAACTAGGATCAAGTACAAATTTGGGTGGCATCACTTTTACTTTTCTTCAGCAAGTTATGTTCCTTTATAACTTTATTATCATGATATACAAGCGGAGGCATCATCTTTGTCCAATGGACACATTCCCCATTTATTTCAAATTGACTTGAATCATAACGATGTGGTGATATATTTTGTTGCGTTGTTCTGCATTGATGATTTTCGTTGTATCTTCTTTTCTTGTATATTGGAAAGAAAACGGGCGCTCCCAGGCGCTTTTTAGTAGGACCGCAAAATCAAAGTACAAATCACTCACTATAAAAAGCCTTTTTCACCCGATTACAATACTGAAGTACCCTGTTTAGTATTAACGTCGGAAACGCTTTACATCTCCTGGAATTTAAAATCAATAAATACGAATTGATGTGAAACAAGTGGCGTAAGATAAGTGGACTACATGGATATACCATTTGAACAGTGTCCTTGCCAAGTTAGTCGTCGTCATGTCCTAGGGTTTTCAAACTCAAATTGTCCACACTGCTTTAAATATTATGCCGCTTAACTCTTCTCTGAAAATTCAATCCCACTAAAAAAATCGTGAATTTTATTTCATTATATTACAAAAATAGTGTCACTCTTTCAGTATGCTGTTATTGTTGAAAACATTAAAAGATAGACGAAAGATACCAAAGGCACATTCAAACGCACAACTCGAAAATAAACTGACAACGCACAGGCGCAATCATTAATTGATGACAGCACAAAATTGCAACTTGGATATTTACAAAAAGCATTGATGCTGTAATAATAATCCAGCCGGTTACGCATTATGTTTGAGCATACTTAATGTTAGAGCATCTTTCAGATAATACAGGTGTGTGATACTTAGCGCAAATGCACAAATGTCTGCTGTTATCCATTCATCAGGTGTGAAGCTGATATTGCATCTGACTGTTGAACAATTGGTGCATAATGATATGATAGCTGCTAATCCAGTTTATATATTTTAAACTTTTTATGGCTTATCAATTCTGGCCCTCATACTTTTGATGTAATTATATATTCTTATTTTTCTCTCGTCCTCACTTAAGTTATACATGTCTTTCCATTTTGGATATAACGGTTTATTTAGTGGTACATATTTAGTTTTTGTCTTCATAGTTGATCCAATTGTAGTGAATTGTTCATTCAATGTGTCTGTTCTGTCATGGTCGTTTTCTGCTTTAGTCTTTAGTGGTGGTAAACTTTTGAAAGTTCTTTTTCATGATCTGATCTGGCCCTTCCAAGTGAACTTGTCTCATCACTTGGTGTCCGTCTGACAGTTTAGGAAAACCCTGATTTCCAGCCAAGATAGCCGACATGGCTTAAATTACAAAAATTTTAGGCTAAAAACTAAAGAATATAGAGATTGTTGTCATAAACTATTCAAGTCTATAATATTGGAGGGTTCTTATTGTTTTCGATGCACATATACCTAGATGAATGGCTCGTGTTCTTTATAGCTTTTTTGTTTATAGCTGTTATGTATTTCCAAAAACTGTTTTTCCATTTTCTTTTATATCTAGCTCCTATCCTATTGTCAACATAATTGTTGTGTGATTTCGTTACTTCAGTCGTTAATAATTTTCGTATTTCTTTCCATTTTCCCTCTTAAATTCCGTTCACATAAACATTTCTGAATCATTTCTTTCCGTTTCCATTTCCATTCCGTTTTCCGTCTCCGCTGTTTAGCAACACCCGTTAGTGCACTAAACACAATGCCCCAAATGGACAGAATGACAGGCTAACTGTTCAGGCCGACAGTTCAGCAAAGAATGACAGGATAACTCACCCTGTCTATTCTCGCGAGATCTCATTTAAGATTTTAATAATTTCGTGTACTGAATGTATGTATGAAAACATATGGCTGTCCTCATGCTCGTTGGAAAAATAGTAAATCGTTGTTAAACTGTATACAATATCATAGTATCTTGTGGATATGATTCGGAAGAATATATCAAGAACGTTTGCAATCTTACCAAACTCCGGACAGTGATCGTTTCCGTTCCGGAACTATTTTCCTTTAATCCATAAATTAGTGTAGAGGGTAGTATGCGGGCCCGTATGCAGATCGGAACTGGGACAGCCGGGGAGTTGCAATCTTACATGCAAAGTTATCCGTCTTTGGTCTCTCTCAAGGACTGATAACTCTGCATGGGACATTGGAGGTTTTGCGGGAAAAATTGAATGGCTACTCAAATTCTATCTATTAGAAATATCGAATTATTACACGAGAGTGTCCATCGTGCACTTTCACTGCACTATTAATATAGTAGAATAGAATGATATACAAATGGATGAAAATTATATATACACATGCATGAAACTGTAATACAAAAAAAAATAATATAATATATAACAACAAACCACTGTGACAGTATACTGATTTGTATCACTACCATAATAGTTATTACGATGAGGTTGAATTTAACATCCACGCACAAACTTGTCTCAAATTTGTTTTTAGATTATTTTGATTTTTATTACTTTTAAAGAGTCAAACTGGAAATTCTTAGAACTACTGATTGAAGGTGAAACAGACCTAAATCAAGCCAACGCAAAAGGAGACTATCCTTTAGAGCTTGCTTTAAAAGGAGGACGAGATTTGTACCATTACCAATTCAATATCTCTCTTCTGTTTGAAGAAAGTTGTGTTAACAAGACCAACCCGTCGAAAGATATTATTGCAAGAATGCTAGATAAAGGAGCAAATCCGAACCTAACTGGACGTGGTAAAAACTCTCCTTTAATATTTGCTATATTGAAAGGATTAGATAGCATTGTCGACGTATTACTTCATGCCGATGCTGATATATTTCATATTGGTGAAAACGAGTCTACAGCTTTTGAATTCTGTTTTAGAACAAGTAAGTGTGCGTTAAGTTTTAAAGTTACAGGTTTCTGGGTTTAATAAAGTCTTCTGGATATTAAGGATTCCCAGTTATAAAGTGTTATGTTTATGTTCAGCTCTGCTTTTATACCGCTCCTGGTGCATTCCTCATACCCGATGGTATTACTTGCGCATTCGTCGGTGCGACGGTAATGACATGATCTATAAATACCGTTTCATATTTTCTATTGACTTGTTTGGAATATTAAAGTTGATCCATTTGGTTATTTTTTAATGTTCTCAAATATTCAATTATTCATAAATCCTTGTTCTTTTTTTTATTATTATTTTTTGCGTTTAATTTAAAGCTCAACATGATCAAGGAAAAGGCACACTTAATTTAAGAAATGGCATTTTCATTTACAGAAAGAAGTACTATATATAATATTATATACATAAATATATTCTATGACTGGCGATTATAATGCGTGTTGCAAGTTTTGGTCGGCTTATCCTATGACCTCCAAGGTTGTAAGCGTCCGTCGCCGTAAACCTAAATTCTGAAATCTTCTCTAAAACCACAGAAATAATTTCAACCAAACTTGGCCTACACGATCGTGAATATACAGTATAAATTTAATGCATTCTTATTCACCAGAATGACCACAGATGGAAAACAAAAATGTCATCAACTACCCTTTTTAAGCTTCATCAAAAGAACAATACTAATACAATACAAATTTAAAGTCTTTTATTGTCAATTATGACGCCCAATAATTTGAGCAGACCAATTATATTTATTATATGAATTAAAATATTCGTTTGGTGATTTCCGCCTTATTTCAATATAATTTTTTTCCCTCTAAACCTTTTTTCCTTTTATTAATTTTAATGTTTCTCGCCAATTTTCTCAACAATATTGATACTACTTAAGCAGAAACTGTAAACAGCAAAATTATCAAATTTCTGATCAAAATGATTAAAACCATCAGACGACACTTTATCGGACGTATAACTCTTAATTCCCGATTTTTGAAAACCCTTCGGTATCCTTCGTCTCTCTTTTTGAACACTTGACGTGTTTCAAGTCTATCATCTTGAAATTGTTTGAAACTCTAAACAGTAATTTAATCAGTTCTCTTGAAACAACTTGCATTATGTATAAAAAAGAACTTTCTACTCCAAAAATATACTTGTCTAACTCCCCGAAAGTTTCATATGTGAAAGAAATAACATGTTTTTAAAATAAGAAGAAAAAAACTTGAATGAAAATCTACACGACAACGACACTGTTCAGTTAAAGAAAGTGAACACGTCTGACAATTCTTTTTCCACAAACATCTAGAGACCCAAAATTGTAATTTAGCGAAACTAACATTCTGTCGGAAATCTCTTTTACATAGAGTCTCGCAGTCTCCGATGACCATTTTCAATGCCGTTTGAACAGTCTATCCGAAATGCTGAAATTACAAGCTTCAGATGCTCCACTGGCCAACAACTATGGAGACCAAAGGAGTTTATTTTGTTTGGCACAAAAAACGTGAAATATCCTATGAAAAGCTCCCTCATTATTGTGATGCTAGCCCAATAGACCACTTTCGAGTTCATCCGTCACCGGAAAAAACTCGTCAATTATACGCGCCTTTATGACGTCATTTACCAGATAGAGGGGGTCGCCTGTATCCCTGCACTATTTATGTTCATCAAGCGTCTTAGTGATCGTCATTGTGCAGGATAAACTAGAAATAATGGTTGTTCTGTAGGTACTTAATGACAATTCCCTAATGACAGCAATGCTGATTGTCAATTTTGAGAATTCAATTTGCCGAATAATTCGTACAATATAGAATTATAGTTTTCCAACCACTCGCTCAGGTAGCAATAAACAGTTAGGAAAAAATACTAAAATTTGCCCTTATGTATTTTACCATCCCCTTTTCATTGCTTTCTTGCAATATCAAACTTACTGTTTGTGTCATATATGGGCATATGTATGTAATCAGAATCTTTCATAGATTTTATATCCAGTATATAAAATGGTAAAATATAATTTCTTTTTGGTGTATCCATGGCAACAATCTGCATTTATTTGTTACTAAATATTGCAAAAAGGGGGGAAAGATGTCATATATTTTCCCAAAATTTGGCTAAAAGTAGAATTTCAATCGCTTGAAGTAATACCTTTTCTTAAACTGTGTACAGATATCATTCAGCAAATCCAATGAAAATCATAATTATGTCTTTCATCTCATTTTTTTGTAAAATTGCGTCAAAAACTTCGTGTAGAAAAAGAGTGTTTGTAAACAGTACATTAATTTCTGGACCGATGGCCGGTCTAGCTATGAAAATACGGATTGTCAAACAGAAAACAGCCCATAAAACATGTAAAAAATAATCTTGATGCTCTTATAAACCATCTTTGAAGGCTAACTTAGCACTCATCTGTCTAAAAATGAATTTCATTACACAATAACTTTCCTATTTGAAAAATTCACAGGGGCCAAAATGCGAAACTAAACTAACTGTGTATTGCTACCTTAGTGTTTTTAGCATCAATACAGGAAATAAATTTATGTGTACCAAGGAATTATCCTTCTAGTCATACGTTTTTTCACCATAATGACAAAGCTTCGTCACAAATAGACTACTATATTTTAGCTTTTAATGATAGTAACTTTTTTATTGAGACAGATATATATTGTATGTCGCCGTTAAATTTGTCATCTCATGTGCCAGTGACTGCTAATTTTATATGTAATTTACATGCTACGGAAAAAACTGATGTAGTCAATACTGCTACGATGAATAGAATTAATTGGGAGAAATGTGATACGTTGAAGTACCAAAGGTTACTTGATGAAAAATTTAATTCCTTAGATATTGCATCTGGAACTTTAGATGAACAATTTCAAAATGTGGCTGATATTTTTAAAACAAGTGCAGAGGATGCTTCAGAGGAGGTTAAAAAACGTAGGGTTCGAAAGTTAAAGCCGTGGCCTATGAATTTGAGAAGTCTTTGTCATGACAGTAAACAAGCATATAATATTTTCAAACAAGATGGGGGAAATAAATGTGAAACTAACATTTTATGGGTGAACTGTAAATTGGCTAAAAAGAAACTCCGACAAGCTCAGAGGCAGTTGGATGCCAATAATAGATATAAACTGTATTATGAAATAATGGACTCATATACTTCAAATCAGAAGCTCTTTTACAAACTTATTAATATTCAAAGAACTGGGCAAGTTAAGAAATTGACTAAATTAGTTATTGATGGCATAAATCTTGAGTCCTCAGAAGAAATAAGGGATGGCTGGGCATCGTATTTCGAAAAATTAAGTACATTATCTACAAGTTCATCATTTTGTGATCATCAGCATCAAATTGTGAAGCGTAATATACAAAATATTTTGACACTACAAAATTCAGGGAATAAGGGAATGCAATATGCAACTTTAGATGAAGTTACAGCAGCTATAAACAAAATGAAAAATGGAAAGTCACCTGACGAGTTAAATCTAATGAGTGAACATTTGAAATGTGGTGGACAAATTGTACCTATAATATTAAAAGCTCTTTTTGATCGTGTTTTACAAGAAAGAGATGTACCTGAAATTTTTCAGTCTGGAATTATTACTCCTATACACAAGAGTCATGGTAAACCCTTGCAGGATCCAAATTCTTATAGGCGAATTACAGTATGTAGTATAATGGGAAAAGTTTTTGAGACTATACATATGTCTAAAATTTCACCAGACTTAGATAGACTTCAAAATAAATTGCAACGTGGTTTTACTAAACAGGTATCTCCAACAAATGCAGCTTTACTACTTACTGAGGCGCTAGCTGACGCAAAGGATCGTAAAAAGAAAGTATTTGTAGCCTTTATTGATGCTTCTAAAGCATTTGATGTTGTGTGGCATGATTCTTTAATGTTAAAACTTTTTCAGTCTGGAGTTAAGGATGAGGATTGGTTTGTAGTATATAAATGGTATCAGCAAATGAGATCAAAGGTTAAGTGGGATGGACATTTCTCAAGAGCTTTTGATGAGCAACAGGGAGTTAGACAAGGTGGTATTTTGTCTCCTACTCTGTATAAACTTTATATTAATCCGTTATTAGATTGGTATCAAAACAGACATTTGGGCCTCCGTATTGGAACGATACATATTGCCTCACCAGCATGCGCAGATGATATTGTATTATTAGCGGAAGATGCTATTTCATTACAGACAATGTTAAATTTACAAGAAACTTTTGCAAATAAAGATAGATATTTTATTAGTGAAGCTAAAAGTAAAATTATGACTTTCAATAGTAGAAGAAATGAAAAATGTGTGGATGAATTTTATTTACACGAAAAACCTATAGAACATGTTGTTTCATATACTCATGTCGGAATTAATCGAAATTCAGTTGAAAAATGTTTGGTATCAGAAAGAATTAAATTAGCTAGACGAACCTGCTATTCGCTAATGGGTGCAGGTATGCACGGATATAATGGAGTCAACCCAAATATAGTCATCAAATTATGGAATACATATGTTCGCCCACGATTAATTTTTGGACTAGACTGTGTAACACTTACCAGAAAGGAACTGGATGAATTGAACTTTTTTCACAAATCACAACATAAAATTCTGCAAAACTTGCCAGAACGAACCGCTGATGCAGCAATATATATTCTGTCTGGCCAGATGCCAATAGAAGCGTTTTTACATAGACAAATTTTAGTAAACTTTGGCAACATTGTGCGAAACAATGATATAGAGAAGGAGATATGTATTAGACAACTTGTAATGAAGGATAACACCTCTCATAGCTGGTTTATTTATGTGAACGATATACTCTCATTGTATGAATTTGAATCTATTTTTGACATCCTAAATTCAATTCCAAATAGAGAAAGTTGGAAAAACTATGTGAAAAAGAGAATAGAAACATTCTGGAGACAGAAGATAACGAATATGGCAGAAGGAAAGTCTACTCTTCGCTTTTTGCATCCCATGTCAATGAATTGTGAAACTGTTCATAACGTTTGGGCCAACACAGGACTTGACTCTATTTCTATTATGAAAGCTAATGTAAAAGCTAGACTACTTACAGGAGTGTATACACTGCAATCAAATCGTAGTAGATTTAATAAGTATGAAGTAAGTGCAATATGTCCGTTGTGTATGGATGAGATCGAAGATATTGAACATTTCTTACTACAATGTGCTAGTACAGATACTGTGAGGAATCAATTTATTCCAAAGCTAAGAACTTTGCTTTATGACTTTAATCATGAAATAGGAAATCTTGTCTTCTCGAACAATTCAATGCTATTGAGGGTGATTTTGGATGTTTCTAGCCCACAAGTTCCAATTTTAATACAGACTTTTTCATTTATGGAGAAAATTGAGGCCATAACAAGAGGAATGGTATATGCTCTACACCATAAAAGATGCTCTATACTGGATCTAGTTGGCAGTTAGGATGGCAAAGTCATTTAAAGTCATTTAAAATCATTAAATAGTTTAAAATAAAATAAATAAATTTATTAAGTTACTATTAATCAAAAGTTTAAGGTTTAATATGACAATTAAATGTTAAGTAAGCCTAGTGTTCTGATATTTTTACTTAAATTTAAGTTTGTAAGGAAACTTAAGGGTTGATACAAATGGCTAAGTTGTTCTATTAAGTTAAGAAATTACTTTTCTATTAAGGTATTAGGAAATTATACTAGGATAATAAAAATTTTGTCCCAAATAGGTGATAAAGTAACTATTATGTAAGCAACTTTAATTGTTGTGTGTTTTTTCTAGTGAAGTAGGAGATATAAGGCTACTGGTGCAGTGTAAGGAAACTTGAGTGAATGACCAACAAAGATGGCATATTGGTTTAATTCAGAATGAACAATAAAAAGCTGAGTTATATGCTGAGTAACAAATTGCCACATTAACATTGATAATTTGATGGTACATGAAGTAATTTTAGATTTTAGTATATATATGCCACAGTGCATGAACTTTTAAAGTAATAGACATTGATTAGTGTATAATTGATATAACGTATGTGATTTATATGGAGTTCAAATGTATATAGTATGGTGATGGAACAGTTTCCTGCACGTTTAAAAAAGTGATTTGACATTAAGTTATTTTAAAGTTTATGTTTGAATTGAGCTCCTAGCTGGGATCGCAGCCTTAGCTCAATTTGGATAAGACCAACTGCCGTTGCGTTGTAAATTGGTGGTGGGTACGCCAGGCTGTGTTGACATCCATTACACCAGTATCTAGAACAATATATTTAGGCGAAATAATACTGGTATTATATGCACCGATCATATACACTGTATAATATTCCTGCACATGCACACAGTTGCTTACAGTAAATCAGTTGCTAATCCGTGCTACACTACAAAAGTAGTGGTACTCCAGATAGTGGAGGAAAGAATAGAGAAGAAGAAGAAGAAGAATAGTAAATATTTTTTTCAAATTTTCCCGTTTAACTTATTTTCTGAGTTCTGCTAGCTAATGCGAGTAAAATGGCCTTTTATTTTTGAAATTGGTTCAGTAATAAATATTTTATGAAGGTTAGCAGTTGACACTGAAACGCGTCAAAAACTGATTTTAAAGAAAGATGCCAAGTCAAAGTGTAAAATCTTGTCTCTACCTCAATTTTTAGCCAAATCTTAAAAACTGTACATTGTACCTCTTTTGTCAGTTTTTTAATGTTGAATATCTTAATAAGATCTCTGATGATGCAACATTGTATAAAATTTAGCAATTTCAAGTATAAAAATGTTAATCTTTATGCTTATTGCATACCAAAGACTTGATTAAAAAACTTGGTGATAGAGAATCAATTTCTTACATCTGATTTAACTATACATTTAATATATGCCAAAATGTAACATGAAATCTTGATAAAAACAATAATTTGATATATTCGCAAGAAAAAACCCAACGCGTTCAATACTTAGGCTACTACATGCAGCCAAATCCATCAGAAGCAAGAGTTAAGCCGATAGAGTTCAAATATAAGCCTTGTGTCGAAATGTCTAATTTTGGTTGCTAAGGACTGTAAACAATAAAATTGACATATATTGTCATTCTTAAACACTTAGTTTACTCAGAAGTTGATTTGGAAATTAAATATCAATTGGATTTGTGGCATGAAAAGTCTTAAATTATACAATTCTGAGCTTGGTAAGTATGCCATAAGGTAGCAATAAACAGTTAGGAAAAAATACTAAAATTTGCCCTTATGTATTTTACCATCCCCTTTTCATTGCTTTCTTGCAATATCAAGCTTACTGTTTGTGTCATATATGGGCATATGTATGTAATCAGAATCTTTCATATATAATTTCTTTTTGGTGTATCCATGGCAACAATCTGCATTTATTTGTTACTAAATATTGCAAAAAGGGGGGGGGGGGGAAAGATGTCATATATTTCCCCAAAATTTGGCTAAAAGTAGAATTTCAATCGCTTGAAGTAATACCTTTTCTTAAACTGTGTACATATATCATTCAGCAAATCCAATTAAAATCATAATTATGTCTTTCATCTCATTTTTTTGTAAAATTGCGTCAAAAACTTCGTGTAGAAAAAGAGTGTTTGTAAACAGTACATTAATTTCTGGACCGATGGCCGGTCTAGCTATGAAAATACGGATTGTCAAACAGAAAACAGCCCATAAAACATGTAAAAAATAATCTTGATGCTCTTATAAACCATCTTTGAAGGCTAACTTAGCACTCATCTGTCTAAATATGAATTTCATTACACAATAACTTTCTTATTTGAAAAAATCCACAGGGGCCAAAATGCGAAACTAAACTAACTGTGTATTGCTACCTTAATAGTAAATATTTTTTTCAAATTTTCCCGTTTAACTTATTTTCTGAGTTCTGCTAGCTAATGCGAGTAAAATGGCCTTTTATTTTTGAAATTGGTTCAGTAATAAATATTTTATGAAGGTTAGCAGTTGACACTGAAACGCGTCAAAAACTGATTTTAAAGAAAGATGCCAAGTCAAAGTGTAAAATCTTGTCTCTACCTCAATTTTTAGCCAAATCTTAAAAACTGTACATTGTACCTCTTTTGTCAGTTTTTTAATGTTGAATATCTTAATAAGATCTCTGATGATGCAACATTGTATACAATTTAGCAATTTCAAGTATAAAAATGTTAATCTTTATGCTTATTGCATACCAAAGACTTGATTAAAAAACTTGGTGATAGGGAATCAATTTCTTACATCTGATTTAACTATACATTTAATATATGCCAAAATGTAACATGAAATCTTGATAAAAACAATAATTTGATATATTCGCAAGAAAAAAACCCAACGCGTTCAATACTTAGGCTACTACATGCAGCCAAATCCATCAGAAGCAAGAGTTAAGCCGATAGAGTTCAAATATAAGCCTTGTGTCGAAATGTCTAATTTTGGTTGCTAAGGACTGTAAACAATAAAATTGACATATATTGTCATTCTTAAACACTTAGTTTACTCAGAAGTTGATTTGGAAATTAAATATCAATTGGATTTGTGGCATGAAAAGTCTTAAATTATACAATTCTGAGCTTGGTAAGTATGCCATAAGGTAGCAATAAACAGTTAGGAAAAAATACTAAAATTTGCCCTTATGTATTTTACCATCCCCTTTTCATTGCTTTCTTGCAATATCAAGCTTACTGTTTGTGTCATATATGGGCATATGTATGTAATCAGAATCTTTCATATATAATTTCTTTTTGGTGTATCCATGGCAACAATCTGCATTTATTTGTTACTAAATATTGCAAAAAGGGGGGGAAAGATGTCATATATTTCCCCAAAATTTGGCTAAAAGTAGAATTTCAATCGCTTGAAGTAATACCTTTTCTTAAACTGTGTACATATATCATTCAGCAAATCCAATTAAAATCATAATTATGTCTTTCATCTCATTTTTTTGTAAAATTGCGTCAAAAACTTCGTGTAGAAAAAGAGTGTTTGTAAACAGTACATTAATTTCTGGACCGATGGCCGGTCTAGCTATGAAAATACGGATTGTCAAACAGAAAACAGCCCATAAAACATGTAAAAAATAATCTTGATGCTCTTATAAACCATCTTTGAAGGCTAACTTAGCACTCATCTGTCTAAAAATGAATTTCATTACACAATAACTTTCCTATTTGAAAAATCCACAGGGGCCAAAATGCGAAACTAAACTAACTGTGTATTGCTACCTTAATAGTAAATATTTTTTTCAAATTTTCCCGTTTAACTTATTTTCTGAGTTCTGCTAGCTAATGCGAGTAAAATGGCCTTTTATTTTTGAAATTGGTTCAGTAATAAATATTTTATGAAGGTTAGCAGTTGACACTGAAACGCGTCAAAAACTGATTTTAAAGAAAGATGCCAAGTCAAAGTGTAAAATCTTGTCTCTACCTCAATTTTTAGCCAAATCTTAAAAACTGTACATTGTACCTCTTTTGTCAGTTTTTTAATGTTGAATATCTTAATAAGATCTCTGATGATGCAACATTGTATAAAATTTAGCAATTTCAAGTATAAAAATGTTAATCTTTATGCTTATTGCATACCAAAGACTTGATTAAAAAACTTGGTGATAGGGAATCAATTTCTTACATCTGATTTAACTATACATTTAATATATGCCAAAATGTAACATGAAATCTTGATAAAAACAATAATTTGATATATTCGCAAGAAAAAACCCAACGCGTTCAATACTTAGGCTACTACATGCAGCCAAATCCATCAGAAGCAAGAGTTAAGCCGATAGAGTTCAAATATAAGCCTTGTGTCGAAATGTCTAATTTTGGTTGCTAAGGACTGTAAACAATAAAATTGACATATATTGTCATTCTTAAACACTTAGTTTACTCAGAAGTTGATTTGGAAATTAAATATCAATTGGATTTGTGGCATGAAAAGTCTTAAATTATACAATTCTGAGCTTGGTAAGTATGCCATAAGGTAGCAATAAACAGGAAAAAATACTAAAATTTGCCCTTATGTATTTTACCATCCCCTTTTCATTGCTTTCTTGCAATATCAAGCTTACTGTTTGTGTCATATATGGGCATATGTATGTAATCAGAATCTTTCATATATAATTTCTTTTTGGTGTATCCATGGCAACAATCTGCATTTATTTGTTACTAAATATTGCAAAAAGGGGGGGAAAGATGTCATATATTTCCCCAAAATTTGGCTAAAAGTAGAATTTCAATCGCTTGAAGTAATACCTTTTCTTAAACTGTGTACATATATCATTCAGCAAATCCAATTAAAATCATAATTATGTCTTTCATCTCATTTTTTTGTAAAATTGCGTCAAAAACTTCGTGTAGAAAAAGAGTGTTTGTAAACAGTACATTAATTTCTGGACCGATGGCCGGTCTAGCTATGAAAATACGGATTGTCAAACAGAAAACAGCCCATAAAACATGTAAAAAATAATCTTGATGCTCTTATAAACCATCTTTGAAGGCTAACTTAGCACTCATCTGTCTAAAAATGAATTTCATTACACAATAACTTTCCTATTTGAAAAATCCACAGGGGCCAAAATGCGAAACTAAACTAACTGTGTATTGCTACCTTAATAGTAAATATTTTTTTCAAATTTTCCCGTTTAACTTATTTTCTGAGTTCTGCTAGCTAATGCGAGTAAAATGGCCTTTTATTTTTGAAATTGGTTCAGTAATAAATATTTTATGAAGGTTAGCAGTTGACACTGAAACGCGTCAAAAACTGATTTTAAAGAAAGATGCCAAGTCAAAGTGTAAAATCTTGTCTCTACCTCAATTTTTAGCCAAATCTTAAAAACTGTACATTGTACCTCTTTTGTCAGTTTTTTAATGTTGAATATCTTAATAAGATCTCTGATGATGCAACATTGTATAAAATTTAGCAATTTCAAGTATAAAAATGTTAATCTTTATGCTTATTGCATACCAAAGACTTGATTAAAAAAACTTGGTGATAGGGAATCAATTTCTTACATCTGATTTAACTATACATTTAATATATGCCAAAATGTAACATGAAATCTTGATAAAAACAATAATTTGATATATTCGCAAGAAAAAAAACCAACGCGTTCAATACTTAGGCTACTACATGCAGCCAAATCCATCAGAAGCAAGAGTTAAGCCGATAGAGTTCAAATATAAGCCTTGTGTCGAAATGTCTAATTTGGGTTGCTAAGGACTGTAAACAATAAAATTGACATATATTGTCATTCTTAAACACTTAGTTTACTCAGAAGCTGATTTGGAAATTAAATATCAATTGGATTTGTGGCATGAAAAGTCTTAAATTATACAATTCTGAGCTTGGTAAGTATGCCATAAGGTAGCAATAAACAGTTAGGAAAAAATACTAAAATTTGCCCTTATGTATTTTACCATCCCCTTTTCATTGCTTTCTTGCAATATCAAGCTTACTGTTTGTGTCATATATGGGCATATGTATGTAATCAGAATCTTTCATATATAATTTCTTTTTGGTGTATCCATGGCAACAATCTGCATTTATTTTTTACTAAATATTCCAAAAAGGGGGGGAAAGATGTCACATTTTCCCCAAAAATTTGGCTAAAAGTAGAATTTCAATCGCTTGAAGTAATACCTTTTCTGAAACTGTGTACAGATATCATTCAGCAAATCCAATGAAAATCATATGTCTTTCAACTCATTTTTTTGTAAAATTGCGTCAAAAACTTCGTGTAGTAAAAGAGTGTTTGTAAACAGTACATTACTTTCTGGACCGATGGCCGGTCTAGCTATGAAAATACGGATTGTCAAACAGAAAACAGCCAATAAAACATGTAAAAAATAATCTTGATGCTCTTATAAACCATCTTTGAAGGCTAAATTAGCACTCATATGTCTAAAAATGAATTTCATTACACAATAACTTTCCTAGATAATTGAAGAATAATATAGCCTTCTTAGTGGGTTTATATGAACATTAAGATTGTTTTTAACATGTTTTATAGGCCATTTATATGATTGACAGTCCGTATTTTCCTATCCGTACCGTTCATAGGTCCATACATTATTGTAGTGTTTATCAACAAAGATTTTGCGCTCGATCTTTTCAATTCAATTTTATGGAAAAACGAGCAGATAAGCATATGATTTTTTTGGGAAGACTTGATAGATATAAACCTATGGATTCAGGAAAGGTATTACTGTAATTGATTGAAATTTTCCTTTAGACCAAATTTTGGAGACTTTTGTGACATGTTCACCCCCCTTTTTTGCTATATTTTGTATCTAAGAAATGCAGATTGTTGCCATGGTTACACCCAAGAGGGATTATATTTCACCCTTATGACCATTAGAAATCAAATCTATGGAAGATTCTCTTTCTATAAGTATATACATGCATAACACACGTATAAAGCCTTCTTTGTTAGACAGAAGGGGAAAGAGGGTGTTTAAAAATTATGAGTGTCAATTTTAAGTTTTTTTCCTAACTGTGTATTGCTACCTTAATTTATAATAATTTATAATACTTTTGTAACAGCAAATTTTAATAACACAAGAAATCCGTATTTTCATGCCAATACCTAAGTACTGGCTACTGGGCTGGTGATACCCTCGGGGACTAATAGTCCACCAGCAGAGGCATCGACCCAGTGGTAGTAATAAAATTAACGGTACCAATTGTCTTGCACCAGATGCGCATTTCGACAATACATGTCTCTTCAGTGATGCTCGTGGCCAAAATATTTGAAATCCAAAGCTTATATAAAAGACGAAGAGCTATAATCCAAAAGGTCCAAAGCGTATAGCCAAATCCGTGAAAGGAATCAGAGCTTTGCATGAGGGAGATCCATTCCTTAATTTATAATAATTTATAATACTTTTGTAACAGCAAATTTTAATAACACAAAAAATACGTATTTTCAAGCCAATACCGAAGTACTGGCTACTGGGCTGGTGATACCCTCGGGGACTAATAGTGCACCAGCAGAGGCATCGACCCAGTGGTAGTAATAAAATTAACGGTACCAATTTTCTTGCACCATTTGTCAAAGGTTATAATAAAAGACAATGTATATTTCTTCCCTGGCATCGAACATATGTGGATTCTTTAGTACCTTAAAAAAACACTCACTCTTTTTAATAAATGCTTACGCGTACAACAAGATGTATAATGTCGGATGTTAAAGTTGGACATTGCAAGACCTTCTATTCACCTGCACATCACAACAGGACATATGATTTAATACTGGTAGATGCAAATGACTAAATCAACGATGCGCGAAATTTTTAATTCATTTTTTAAACAATGAAAGAGTTAATCATATGAGAAATAGATTTAACAACTTGTGAGTTGTGTTATCTCCAATATGTTCATGATTCCGTCATTGCTTGGATACAGCCGGTACCAAATAAAAAAACGTATAAAGAACTGTCTACACTTGATTCGGTGCGTTTAAGCATTTGAGTACCAAATTGGTCTGATGGAGAAATATGACTTATAAACATAGAATAACTTAACTTGTTAATTTTTTTAGAGAAAACTTAGTTTAAAATTTATCAATTTAAACATGTTTAATGAATGAATGATTACATTTTAACGGATCTTAGAATGCCACGACGAATGTGCATTTTTCAAAACCGTTGGATTCATGGGAATGAGTGTATATGTGTAAAATTCGTTCTGACAGAGACATGATGGTGAGATTATACCTGGTACTATGTCCCGACAATAAAAGCTCCGGTATCCTAGATACACATAATTTTTGTGTTAGAATGACATGCACTTTACGCATTTATATCGACTTCTGTAAGCAGCGGAATTGATCAGTTATAGAAGGTCTGTGTTACTATATTTGATTTATTACCCCTTTATGATGATTCTTAAGATTTCGTTTTATTTTCTAGAAAAAAAACTATTTTCAATTTAATACTTATGATTAAATTTGGAATGGAAATGTGGAATGTGTCAAATAGACAGAACCCGACCAAGGCATAGATCAGCGAAAGGCAACCAATAGGTCTGCAACACAGTGAGTGAATGTCGAAACGGTTATTTCTATGCCCCATGCAGGTCGAAACGGTTATTTCTATGCCCCATGCAGGTGTATATTGTGTAAATCGTGTGTGTAGGCTCCTCCATAAATCCCCTTGTTTATATATAAAAAAAACTTACGGCATGCTATGTGTATTTTAGAGGGAGGGGTTTTGAACAGCCAGAATGAACTTTGCCATTTCTAGGTCAAATATGCCATTTGCTAATAGTAACACATTGTAGACATTGTATATGTTTTTATACTGCAATCAGCCATTTTACTATACAGATAAAGCTATACGTATAAACGTAAGCTTTATACGTCAATGACCTCAAATAACCTTTAAGCCCCACCTACTTACCGGAACTACTGTATTTCATCAACAACGTCACATCACAACCATGACAACGTGTAGTAACAATGGTCAAACGTTTATGAATTTAAACTTGTTATGGTCTTCAAATTGGTAATTTATATACCATGTTTATTAAATGTTATTAATTAAGTTCATTTTCCCTGTTTAATTCATAAGAATGTCAATGTCTTACCGCCTGGACTACGGTCATAGGGAAATACCCCTAAATGGTACCCCAAAAGGGAAATTCCAAACATTTTTTTTTATCGATTTCAGTATAAAAACAATATATGTATAGTGTCTTGAAATATGACATTTATTTGTATTCGGCACGAAACAGTGGAAATGCTCGATAGAACCTCGCATTTCCTCCGTTTCTAAGCCTCATACAAATAAATTTCATATTTCAAGACACTATACGTGTATTGTCTAATTAATAACAATATGAGCACCATTTAAGAGTTTGAAAGTGTTTTATATTAATACATTTATTTCAGTAAAATATATATTTTTTCTTAATTTTTTTAGGACACGAAATTAACATAAAAGCTTTCATTGAAAAGGGAATATCGTTAAAAGAACCATCTCCTACAGGAAAGTATCCTCTTGAACTATTGATAAATGAAAATCTAAATCATGGGGATGACTGTAGTTTACTTCTAATAATGTTGGCAAATGGGGCTGATCCAAATACCATAACAGCTGAAGGAGATTCTGTTTTAACAAAGGCTCTTAGAATTGGATTGATTGACATAAGCATGGCGCTTTTAGATGCGGGGGCTGATGTTAACCATAAAGGCAAAGATGGATGTACTGCATTCGACATTTTCGCAAGTATTTTCGCAAGTAAGTAGATATAAGAAGATGTGGTAAGAGTTCACGTTTAGTGCAATTAATTAGATATTAGTTCATTTATGATTTGGCGGGTCCGAAACAATCATAAGAAATAATATAAATATATATATTTGGTCTATCACGACTTAAATTGCCGGTATTCTGTACGTATTCAATTTCGTTGCTTCAGAGTTAATCCATGAAACTTTTTTTGTTAATATATCAACCACTTGAAATTGCTGCATTTTCCGCACCAGAAAATATTCAAAAACAATGTCCCCCGAGGATAATTTCAATGTATTTTCTATGTAAACTTTATAAAAAAGAAATTCAACTTTAAATACATCTAATATCTAATATCATGATAACCCGATTCCTTGCCCAACTATGGCTATACTATTTTACCTTGTGGAGTTATAGCTCTTTTAAATAAGCTTTTGATTTTTAAAGAATTGACCTCCATCATCACTGAAAAAAACCCATGTTCTTCCATTTAATATTCGAAATAAGCTGTATTGTATGATAGTTTCTTAGCCATACAAATCAAATATAAGAGCATTTGAATATGAGATTGATGACATTTTACTTTATTTAGAGGTCACTGTCAAGTCCCAATTTGACCTTAACTTGATGCTTAGATTTATGATTTATTGATTATAACGTAAAACTGGAATATGATTAATTAGATATAGGAAGATGTGGTGTGGGTGCCAATGAGACAACTCTCCATTCAAATAACAATTTATAAAAGTAAACCATTATAGGTCAAGGTACGGCCTTCAACACGGAGCATTGGCTCACACCGAACAATAAGCTAAAAAGGGCACTAAATTTACTAGTGTAAAACCTTTCAAACGGGAAAACCAACGGTTTAATCTATATAAAAAACGATTAACAAGAAACACGTATAAATTACATCAACAAACGACAATTACTGTACATCAGATTCCTGACATAGGACAGGTGCAAACTTTTGCAGCGGAATTAACCGTTTTAATGGTACCAAACCTTCTCCCTTTTTCCAAAAGAAATAGTATAACATCACAACATAGAAAAACACACGATAAGCCTTGTAGTCTTTTGTATTAGATTAATATATATGTTACCATGTAAAGGGTCATCCAATAATATGGTGTAAATCGGAAATATTCAATTTCTAGATGTTAGTCAAGATATGAGCATACTTAACTGTATCTGTTGTATCCTTTATCTCTAGTTCGATGGGATAGATGCAGCACTGCTTTCAACACAGTCACCAAATTTTGAATTGATTAGTGAAAGAACATCATTTATATATAGTGCAGCTTATTCGTGCATATTTTAAAACGAATTGTGGGTTTGATGATAAAAGCATGAAACCTTACACAAGGGTAAACATGTATATTGTGGTCAATTTAGGTTATGGACCCACTCTTGAAAAAATGAAAATAGTGGAAATTTCAAGATGGCGGAAATGTGCTATAAACTTTGCTAATTTGTAGGGGAAAAAAGCAAAGAGATTAGATTCTGATTTGTTCTATCACTATTTCGAATTATTCAATAATTTTCAAAATAATGGATTTTTTAAAAATGGCCGCCAAAAAAAAGTGAAATGGACAAAGCCAAAACCTTGCCTTAAACTTCAACTAGATTTGTTCTATTAAATTGTACTTCAAACACATTTTTACTCGAAAGTATTTACACTTCTTCGGTTGTCAAATTATATCACTACGGTAATTGATTGGCCATCTAGTCTCTTTCACATTCCCCACCATATTTACAAAGTGCTATACATAGCAGCATGGCCCTCGCGCAATTTCAACGTCCACGACATCCATTGACAATTTTACAACCACACTTTATCAGCTTGTTACAACAGGCTTATGTGTGGTGCAAATATGTCCAATGGGGTAACCACATCTGTTTTGTCTGTCTGCCACCCCCATTCACTCGATGGTCCTGCTTGGGGAGAACGTTCTAGACATTTCCTCAAATAAAGGCTTGACATGTAAAACTGATCGTTTTGTGTGTTTTAGTAAAGCAGATACAGAAGGAGGAATGTTATTTACTGCCCTTCCTTTTTTCTAGTGAATAGTTTTTTCCGTGCAACATTCACCTTCGAACATTCACTTGTTTTATCATTGTAAAAATCAGGGTAGTGCAAGCTTTCATATGAGATAAGCAGGAATTATCTAAACTGGAAGAAAAACAATATTTTCTATTAGGTTGCATTAGTGTAAATATCTACAATGCAATTTGCCATAGGAAACCCTTTTACGGCTAAAACTCTACCACTTTTACTATGAAGTTTTGAGTGAAAAAAAAATGAATGGACAGTTCAATTGCACTACTGTTTTTTTCAAAGGTCACAATATAGGGCTTTGCGGCATATTTTCAACATTTATATGCCCCGCATTTCTATGAGTTAAAACTACCGCTATAGTTAGTTATCAAAGGAACCAGGATTATAATTTTGTACGCCAGACGCGCGTTTCGTCTACATAAGACTCATCAGTGACGCTCATATCAAAATACTTATAAAGCCAAACAAGTACAAAGTTGAAGAGCATTGAGGATCGAAAATTCCAAAAAATGGTGCCAAATACGGCTAAGGTAATATATGCCTGGGATAAGAAAATCCTTAGTTTTTCGTAAAATTCAAAGTTTTGTAAATAGGATATTTATAAAAATGACCACATTATTGATATTCATGTCAACACCGAAATGTCGACTACTGGGCTGGTGATACCCTCGGGTACGAAACGTCCACCAGCAGTGTCATCGACCCAGTGGTGTAAATAGTTATCAAAGGTACCAGGATTATAATTTTGTACGCCAGACGCGCGTTTCGTCTACATAAGACTCATCAGTGACGCTCATATCAAAATATTTATAAAGCCAAACAAGTACAAAGTTGAAGAGCATTGAGGATCCAAAATTCCAAAAAGCGGTGCCAAATACGGCTAAGGTAATCTATGCCTGTGATAAGAAAATCCTTAGTTTTTCGTAAAATTCAAAGTTTTGTAAACAGGAAATTTATAAAAAAATGACCACATTATTGATATTCATGTCAACACCGAAATGTCGACTACTGGGCTGGTGATACCCTCGGGTACGAAACGTCCACAAGCAGTAGCATCGACCCAGTGGTGTAAATAGTTTCCAAAGGTACCAGGATTATACCTTGACTCTAGGGCTCCCACAGATTTCAATTCGACCAAAATGCATATGCAGTTTACTGTTAACATTCCAAAGTTATGTCTCTGCACGATGAAACATAGAGATCATATCTGGGAACCAGAACGTAAACAGAATTATTTATCTAAGAATATAATACATCTCCACAAAAGAGGCGTGGTTTAAGTAACAGCTGTATTTAAAAAGTGCAAACTAAAGTTCGAGTAAATTAATCAGTTTACTACAAATAAACATATGACATCTACAGTTCCTTTTTTAGATAAGAGATAACGTATATTGGCTCCCTTTATTCTTGAGGAATATACAAAACCCTCTGAAATAAGTGTAAGCTAAGCTATATCATTTTAACTTTTAAAAGTCACTCATATATATAGCAAATTACTATTTTTCTTAACTAATTCATATACAAAATACAGTGAACGATCTATGAACTACCAAGGAACACAAAATCAGCACGTTATGAAAATTAAAACGACAATACCCGAACGCCATACAAACGATGACCGATCAATGTTAATTTTTATGTTGCAGAAAGAAATATTTTTTACGGTGATTTGGAACCAATACAAGATGAAATTTTCAAGAAATTTGTTTTAGCTGGAATAGACATCAATCAACATAACATGTCTGGATCATATCCATTGTTAATGGCTGTTTCGCATGGCAAAGACGATATTGTTAAACTGATATTAGAAACAGGAGGAGATGTAAATATCGTGAATCAGTCTGGAGAAGCACCGTTGACTGAAGCTATTTCTCGTGGATTAGATGATACTGTCCAATTGCTATTAGATTATGGAGCAAACGTAAACCAGATCTGCAAAGGATCAACTGAAGTGCCTGCTAGAAAAAGACGAGGTAAAATTTGTAAATTACTGAGTATCAATAGAAACAACTAATTCTGATCTCTACGATTTATATGCATAGAATTCAAACACAACAACAAAGTCAAACATGAAAACTAGTAGTTAACTTGAAGTAATGAACATTGGAGCGAGCTTCAGTACAGGACTTTGTCATTTGAACGTACTTGAACAAACACAAAATGTAGGCTTTATATTCCAATATTTTTAGGGTGAAAGTTGAAATCATTCATATCTGGATAAAAAAAAACAGTCACCGTTCCCTTAGATATTCAGGTAAAATCCTAAACGACAAACTTTACTTTTTGAAAAAATACTCTACCTTTGGCGTAATACATGGTATATATGGCTTTACCACTTTAAAACTTACAAGTCAGCCTTATCACGAAACAATGTAATAAACATAGGTTAGTGTTGCAACGAAGATTCGTAACATACGCCATGACACCAAATTAACCACCAATAACAAGTTGTGTAAATGCCAAAAGATTCTGGTTAAATAAAGGCAACAATAATATACTGCTGTTTCAAAGGTGTAAACCGAGAGAAACACATCAACTATTAGAGGATAACAATGGAACATCAGAAACACTGAAGTGCAACAAAAACAAACGCCAACATTCGTAGAAACTAACTATTTGATACCTGCAATATTCCTGATTTGCTATCGGATATTTTTAGAGAAAATATGGGTCAAACCTGTTTTTTTTACTAGGCGAACCTCCAAATAAAATGAAAATGTAAACAAATATCGCTTAAATGACAACACTACGTGACAGGGTTACAGGAAAAACACAATAACACTCAGCACAGATAAACACATAAAACAATAGTAGATTAAGGTATGTAAACCACAGAGTGACAACGGAGGACAACTTCCTTTACAAACAGCACAGGGGACCACACACATAGACGTATATATTATCTTGAAAACATTGAACAATTTTATGAAAGTAGATCCAAAACATATTTACACTATACTAGTCAAAACAATTATAATGCTTATGACGATCTTGAAAGGCTATTTCAAATTAATGCTGTGACGACGTCGTAACAATTTGAAATAACACAATACTAGTACTGTATCCATAGAAAATATGAATTAACTCCACGATACTGACAATTAAGACATGTGCGATATGTACCGAACATACAGAATTCAAACCACAAACGATAAGACTTAACACAATATCCAATTGAACCTACTTAAGACACATAATAACTAAATACATGAATGTTGGATGTATTTTTACGTGCATGTATAGTAATGCAAGTTCAAACTCAGCAAAACAGCAAACAGTCATATTCGGGAATAGGTAATGCAATAGGTAAATCTTAAGATATAAGTCAAAATTGTCTGCCAAATACTACTTTCACGTTGTGGTTGTTATGGTTCCTTGTGAACAAATCAAACACTGTGCAAGACCTTAAACTACACTGTACCTATTTAACTATGGACAGTTAAAAAAAAAAGACGAAGCAAGTCAACAAAACACTACGTCAAAACTAAAAGACTATTTTTAGATATGTACATGTATGTAAAGTTTTGTTATCAGTTTCGTCTTTTTAACTCTGTGTGAAGTTATGTGTCATGCATAGCATTATGATTTTTCTTTATGATATCATTTTACATTTTTCAACTGTAACTTGCAAGGTTTTTACATTTTCCTCACCATGTTATCATGTAACAAAAAAGTATAACAAACATGCAGAACTCAAATTGTGCTCATACGTTAAACTCAGTGTATGATCCCATTAACTGCAAATTACATTCAAATCAGTAGCCTTCAATGTGCGATTTTAAAAACTAATACATTGTACAATGTTTTTGTTATTATGTATTATTATTTTTATTCGGACTCTTGTTGATAATTAACAATGTTTTGCTCTAGTTTCTAATGAGTTCGGCATTAGTATATCCGAATCTGAGGATGAGGATGAGGATGAGATCTGTGAAAGTACAAGTTACGAATTTGAGATGTCGTTACTATCGAAAGTAATAACAAGCCATCCATATGGATTGTCATTGGAGAAAAGAAGACATTTTGTTGATTTGCTTTTAGAGCTTGGCTCTGATCCTAATTTGGAAACGTCCGGGGTAGATTCATGTCTAATGCACGCTGTAAGATTTGGCGATCCTGTATTGGTAAAGACTCTACTTGAGGCCAATGCAGACACTGGTCATATTGGCAACAACGGATGCACAGTTTTGCATGTCTTTTTCATGACATATCATAGTACAGGTACAGTATTGATTGGATAACTAACCATAAAACATATGTATCAAACAATCATTTACAAAAAGGTATACAGAGCTTTTAGTACTTAGTTTGTATGAACTGTTAAAATTTAAATCGTATCAAAGTTTCCACAACTGCAGAATTATATGTAACTCCTGCTGCGAATTACCAAGTCATATTTTTATAACACCAACGACCATTCATAGGATAAAATGTATAATAATAAAAGTGCATATTTTTAAAGGGCAAGTGTATGCTATTACCGACTCTTGACGTTTGTCGACTATAAACCGTCATTCGATGGTTTTTACAAAAAGGTTTCCGACTACTGGGCATAGCCGGCTAAACCAAATGGCGACAACAGTTAAAACAACAGTAGGATGACATTTAATTTTTATCAATTATCTTGAAAACAGGTAATAGACAGAAACAAAATATGACTGAAATGTCCTCAAAACAAGTTGTAGCTAAAGTTTATTTTGACCAAAAAATACAACAACGAATCTCCATTATTGCCTTACAACGTTTTTTTTTCTCCCAAAATGACCAATATGTATAAAGATCTAAAAACAAATTAGCCTTGCCAAAAATGTTAGCTAACCCTCTATGTAATTTATTAGCCTGAATTCATGTGTTTTACTCATTTTTGCATTTTTTGCGAAAAATGTGAGGCAAAAGAAATTTACTAATTAGTTAAATATAATTGAAATTTTCATTCGACTCTTCATAGCTTTGTTGTAGTGATGTTGATCAAACATTTCCTTATAGGCGAAAATTATGGTAGGTTGAGAAAAAACTAAGCAACAGAACTGATGAGCAAGACACGATCCGACATAAGTCAACAACATTGAAATTGTCTATCCAATTCTTTCAGCATTTTTTAACCCTTTTTGTGATTTTTGAATAAAGAACAATCATTGATAGAATGTAATCAAAAATAAACGTTCTGCAATACAATATCAATTATGATAGAGTGTATAGACGTATTATATTTAAGTCTACACTGTTCGAACGTGGCAATTTTCTGAAAAGATACACATCGATGCAGGTTGGTCTTGTTTTTCTTTTTTTTTTCTTTTACTCTCTCATGTATACCATATATGTCCGTTTATAGTTTTTTTTAATACAAAACCAAACAATGATTACATTAAAATACAATTGGCTAATATAATACAGGTTTATTGAAGATTTGTTTTAATGTTAAGATTTTGTTGTGGTAATTGACTCTTCTAAACCTTGGTAAATTAGAAAAGACTTATATTAATGCTAGCTTTGCGTAAAGAAACACATGTTTCGATCTTGCTCATTTCAATTTAGTTTGTTTACGGTCTTATATATCTTTTTATATTCTGTTGGACCTTTAATTACAAATAATACTAGTCGATTTTTCTTTCAGAGAAAAGTATTTAGTGATTTAAATTTACATTGTAATAATTATTTGAATTAGTTTTATTGGTACTAACCTTAATATTGTTTTTTAAATTCCATCGTAAAATGAATTACTTTAGTATCGCTGTCCAATTCTTAACGTCATTTACTATCGTATCAACTCGGTAATAATTACTCTATATTCAGACCCTACTCAGCAGAAAAAGAAACAAAGAAAATCATTTACAAACTTTTTATTCATTAATTTCTTTATGGAAACGTTTGAATTTATAATCAGATAACCATATGTTGTATGATGCCAACGATGGAGCTATCATTACGAATCCAAATGACATTAACAGTCATAATATGGTATTTAACATAAGCTTAACTAATAAAACCGTATAGCATGCAATACACGTGTCAAAATGTGTAATCTACAAATTTTTTAAAATAAGAATTAACATAATAAGCCATATGAAAAACAGCAACTTATCACAGCTGAAAAATTAGTTCTAAACTTTGGACAGAGACTTACAATAAGTGGCCTGTACGGTTGTATGATGTATTGAAATATAAAGAATGACAATTAATTTTATTGAATGACAAAGTAAAATATCGAATTCCGAAGAAAATTTAAAACAGAAAGTTCCTAATCAAATGGCAAAATCAAAGGTTCAAACACATCTACCGGATAGATAACAACTGTCATATTTCGCACCTGCTATAGGCATTTTCAAACGAGAAAATGGTGAATTATTATTTTATTGCTAGTTAATTCGACTATTATATTATATCATAGTATTATTATTTTTCTGTGCTATTAATTAGCCCACGAAATTACAGATCATTATTTTATTAAGTTAAAAAATAATCAGTTTATTTTATTTAGAAATAAATGGATTCAGTGGGCTTTACCTAGACCCAACGGGTTATGGTTCATTTGAAGAAAACCGTGCTTCAATTCTCAAAATCCTGCTTGAGTACAGCGCACCAGTTAACGCAGCGTCCTCAGATGGAGACCTACCAGTTCTCGTAGCTTTATCAAAATGCACGACACGTTCTGAATTTGAAGATAATCTAGATGTTATAATGGCAATAATAGACTTGACGAAAGATTTGAATTTAGCTGGCAAGAATAGCAGCACACCATTTTTAACTGTAATAAGATATTGTAGTAAAGACGTTTTGGAAAAAATGATTCAAATGGGTGCTGATGTAAGATCAAAAGGAACAAATGGTAATACGGCTCTGCATATTGTTCTTGGTAAGTACTAATTTGAAATGAAACAATTTTTTGAAGTATGTGAAAATAAGTGATTTTTTGTTTTATTTGTATGATGTTTTTTTATTCCGAATACCTGTGTATGTTTTATTATCAGATCATTGGCCTGCTTTATCAGGGACCCCGATTTCACCATGGCTTTCAACGCTTATAAAAATGATTCCTAACACCATTAAAAGGAACAATTAATAAGTTGGTGGTTGATTGCATAGGGTCAAGAGACAAATATTTCAATTATGTTCAATTCATGGATATATACATTGTACCTGTACAAAACGGAGGAAACAAAACGGCTGGACATCCGGTAACATGTTTTTATAACATTATTTTTACCACGATTGTGTAACTTCCTTCGACCTAGCATCATTTTTATGGAACCATTTAGTTGACTCTTCTAATTATTGGAGGGTCCCTTCATGAATGTTTTGATAAATTATTATTTATTCAATCTATTTAATATATTTATTGGGAAATGTGAGGTCATTGATTTCATTAATTATTTGGCCCAGAGAGCGGTGTCGGACTGTGCAATTACAACTGCCGAGTTCGAAGTAAGTGCATTTTCATTCTTTGGTTATCCTAACTCACTCGAAATTAAAAGGGGAAAATATCATCTAGTTTCAACATGTTAAGGGGGTTCGCGGGTCTAAATCATTTATATAGGATTTCTCTATATTTTTCTATAAATGAACTTTATCTTATAGTTAATAGAAAAATCAAATAAAAAAGTGGGGTCACCGTTCATTTGCGCTCACAATCTGCCTTCAAAAGAAGCATACATTTTTGTAAAGGTGTTTTTTTTCTGTTGAAGTAATAGGAGAAATAAAGGTAATATCGAAATAAAAAAAAAGAAATTTATTACAGAAATCGCTAAAATTTTACATTAATTTAGTTTAAGTACAGCTTATATGGAAATTATATTAAAAAAAGATAGGTCACCGATGAGTTGAAAAAGATATTTCAATTTTAGAGCCAAAAAATGGCATTTTTCCACCAAAGGGAGATAATTTGGAACTTTTTCAATGATGTATACATTTTGAAAGTCATCTGGGGCCAACACGAATTGATTGTTTTGAATGATTTTTGTACCATATGATAAAGTAACAACTACAAACGGAAATAAATAAAACTTGTAATGAAAAACTAATGTTCGATTTTTTTCTGAAATTTTTATACCCTCGAGCCTCCTTAAAAGAGTATAACTGAAGTATACTGTGGTCAGACTTTAAAGTTAGGTCAACACGTTATGCTTGTTATGTGTAAGCTAGATTCCCTGTCGGCAACTTTTCTCTGTGTGGTTTTGTCAAGATTTGATTCAGGAATAAATATATCCAAATTGTTGAATGCTGTTCAATTATTGATACAAATAGATAATGGTTTCTTTCTGAAAACGTTTAGTATGAGAACATAAAAAACAGGTCATCTGTTTCTCCGTATGTCTGTCCGTCCGCTAGCCCGTTCTTGTAATCTCTTCAACATGAACAATTTTTGCCAGATTTTTATAAAACTTATATCATAGCTTTATATCAGCAATATGTCGGACGAATTTTGCTGAACTAATTTTCAAAGAGTTTTGTCCCTTGGAATCATTTATTATATGAAAAAAACCCATCGTTAGCGCTCTCATGTGTACAGCTTTTTGCAAGATTCTTATAAAACTTATGTCGAGCATAGAGGTCGAATTTCAGTGGGATCAATTATTTCTGAAAGAATATTGAATTGGAACTTAGAAACATTGATCATATGAATATTCATTGTTATTGCTCTCATAAGAACAATTCGCACCAGATTTGTATAATGTTTTGAATGCTTTAAACAATCAGCGCGGATCAATTTTCTTTAAATGAGTAATGCCACTTAAAACAATAATAATATGCAAAATTAATTGTTAGCGCTCTCATGTGTTCAAATTTTGCAGATTTTTTATCACACTCATATTGTAGGATAATATTAGAGATGTCTTGGACGAGTTCAAAAATCAGTGCCGATCAATCGTTTTTTAAAAGAATTATGACACCGGAACAATACTTGCTACATGTATAAGGAAAATTGACTTGTGAACGCGTTCATTTGTACACTTCTTGCCAGCTGTTTATGAAATTTATATTACAGGTTTATATCATCAATGTTTTTGATGATCAATTATTTTTAAAGAGTTATGCGCCTTGGAAATATCAATTATATACTTTGAATGTCCAAAAAACATGTTTGTTATTGCCTTTGTACCTATAATAGATATACAGACACGACAGTAAATTAAAGGGTCAGATGCTTTTGTAAATAGATATCAAAGGTACCAGGCATATAATTTTGATACGCCATACGCGCCTTTTGTCTTCAGACGACTCATTAGTGACGCTCCGATAAAAAAAGTTAAAAAGCCAAACAAGTAAATTAGACATTATTTTGCAATCTGGCAGAGGCCAGTGATATATTTTGTCATTTCTGGTCATTCCCCTTAATTTCTTCCTATCCCCTCTTTATAGGGGTTGCAAATGACCGGTCTATTATATAAGTCATTACCCTATCAATATCCGGGTTTTGTCTATGTTTGTGTCTTTCTTTAGAAAAGTGATTTATGAAGAGAAACTTCTACAGCTAAAATGATCAGCAAAGTAAACTTTACAAAAAAAAAATTAACATACTGGAAATTTATGTATTTACTTCTTTAAAAAAGGCCACTAACGCTAGGTATAAAGATATTTTGGCAATTTTCATATATAAATATTAAATATGCAGAAGTAGATCGGAATCAGTTATGACGTAGAAAGTAATCATTCTAATCGATATTCTTGTTCATTGACCATAGCGACGATGAAGGCACATCATATAATGACGTTTCGTCATCATATAATGAAGTTAAGCGAACCACATGATATAAGATTACCAGCACATAATGTAATGACACAGCCACATCATATGCGTATATTTGCACATCCTATCAGAATGTTTGCACATCATATAAAGATTTATGCACATCATATAACTATGTATGCACATCATATAAGGTATAAGTATGTATGCACATCATATAGGTATATTTGCATATCATATAAAGAAGTTTGGACATCATAATAAGATACTTGCACATAATATAGGTGTATTTGAACATCATATAATAACAAGTGCACATCATATAAAGAAATATGCACATCATATAATATCCTACTTTTATTATCACATACAGCAATTTTGTTATCGAACAAGTGGTAAGATTTTAGGAATATTGAATCTCATAAAATAAAGTTTGACTTATGTATATACTACTTTTGTATTTGCAGAGAAAAAGGACTTCAACAAGGATATAATATCGTGTCTTTTGATACATGGAGCAGATATCAATGCCGTTAATAATTTAGAGGAAACTCCGCTCGTTACATTTATCAAAAGAGGGTCGTCGTTCGCCACCGTTGAATACGTATCATTTCTGGTTGAAAATGGTGCCAATCCAAATATCTCTGCCGATGGAATTAATTCAGCATTACTGGAGGCGATTTCTTTTCCATCGATTGACGTTGCTTGGGTTTTGATCGACGCAAAGGCTAACGTGAATCATATAGGAAATAATGGAAATACTGCCCTTCATGCAGTTTTTTCTAAAGGTATCAATCTTATTTATTGTCATGTACAAATTATAAAAATATTTAGCATGCTCGTATTCTATCAATTTTACAAAATGATAAGAAGGCAATGTTAGATTGGTTCTTCCTTTATCATGGGTTTATACTCCGCAAGGGAAGTTAAACATTGACTACTGACATATGGAAACTTATATGATATTCGTTATCTCCGTTAAATCCTTTGGTAATTCGAAGGAAAATATCGCCTGTATAGTCGTCTGAGACGTATTTAAACTGCCAAAATAAAACTAGCATATTAATGTGACTGCATTGAAATTTTGTCCATTTTGTTTCTTTTTACAATATCTACATACAGCCATGTTAAAATCGAGATCAATCCCGACGAGGTACGGTTTCATTCATTGACAAACACTAATAGTATACGAGTTAGTCGGCCGAATGCACCAATTCAGAGTTCAAAGTGAAGTCAACAGAATAATAGCATGGTTCGAATTCCCCTACGGCAAGTATGCAGATATTATTTTGTTATACTAAATTTCATAGCATCTATAAGAATAAGGACTTATTTGCAAAAATAATAATTAAAACATTCTTATTATTTAAACTTTGTTCATATCTAGCAAGGTAATACAATTATTATTATCAGATGTTGAATATGCTGAGCAAATCACATGTTTACAATGGACAATTCTTGTTCCAGTATGCTTTTGATTTGTTTTCTTGTTCATTAAGGATGATTCAGTGTATATTTTTTTTTTATTATAAAAAACATAACTTCTTTTTTTGGCCTTTTTACAATAACGATCAAGTAATTTTACGGAATGAACTCGTATGCCTGACGTTTTAAAAAAATATATCATTTATATATCGATTTTCGCTTGAATGTTTCGATTTTTAAATAGACTACGATTACAGGATAAAAACTAATTAGAGTAAGTTTTATATATATATGTTACAGGCATTTTCTAAATTTAGGCATTTTGAAAAATGCCTGAAAACTTTAGGGATTTTCTAAAATGCCTGCCAGATTCAGTCATTGTACATAATGACTAAATTTGCTAGGCATTTTACAAAATGCCTGAAATCGTTTTATAGATTTAAATCTTTAAAAACAATTGGAAGCTTTGAACACTGTCCAGAGCTGTTTTATTTGTGATAATGAATTAAAAAAGAAGAGCTTACATAATCAAGAATACATTTCACTAAACTATTACAATTCACACAACCACAGAACTTGACATTTGTTTTTTAATTTCTCAAAATGTTTTCACCACGGAACTACACAATATCTGTCCTGATTTTTGGCAAATATAGTGTTTGGCATTAAATCTGATTTAGCACTCATACCACATTTGGAGAAATCTGGATCATTACCCTTTCAGGTCTTTTAATACCTTTACTGATACAATACTTAATGTAAGGCAACATCAGGTTTCGCAATAAGCACACACATCTCACATGTATATCTTCTTTTTCACATATTCCAAAAAAAATCAAAGTATATTATCCTGATTCGTTTATCCGCATTTTTTTTTTACTTTTATCTTTAAACGGACTCAAGCAGATCTGCCAATTACGGGTGATCTCTCTTTAGCAGGAAACGCTTCTCCTGTCAAAGCATTGTAATTTTCTTTTCTTTGTCGATTTTTAGCTCTCCTAGCCAAGGGAGTCAAGAGAGCTTTTCTCATCTCGGCAGCTGTCTTCCGTTTTCGTCTTTGAACTTTTACAAACATGATTGTTCTTCTATGGAACTACTATGTCAAATTTAACCAAACTTGGCCACAATCATCATTAGAGTATCTTGTTTAAAAAATCTGTCCCATTAATCCCTGATTGCCAAACAACATGGCCAACATGGCTATAAATGGAACATAGGGGTAAAATACAGTTTTTGTCTTAATGCATCTCTAAATGTAACGTTTAGATCAAATCTGACATGCGGTTGACAAGTTCTGTAGGTTCAGATCTAGTTCCAGTCCTAAATACCTTCATTTCAGTTGCAAGATGCAAAAAAAAAAACAGTTGTTGGCATGACACGGGTTATGTTCTTCTCATATTTGTTATGATTGTATGATACTAAACCCCTAACACGAATACGTGCACCGACACGGTATATATTAAAAAAGGAAAAGTAAGCCATGTAATAATAAAAGATTATATGGATTTAATAGCAATAATGTAAATTTGTATGTATATACGTAAGAATATCTGTTTACTACGGATATATGTTTGACACTCATGTTATGACATTTCAGCCTGTAAGAAAATGATACAAGATGACTCGTACCACTCGTATGATTCCGATGAATACACATCAGATTATGAATACGCAGCGGCTTCAGAAGGCTTATTGAAATCATGTGATGGTGAAATGAGCAATACTGATAATAATTCTAACCAGACAAAAGACGATAGTGAGAAGGAAACTACAAATTGTCATAATGTAGAAGGTAACGACGAGATGACGAATCCAGAAACACAAAATATTGATGACACAAAAACAGAAGGAAATATGGGTATGGGATCAAATCAATTGGAAGGACATGCTGAAACTGCATCTACTAAAATAACAGCAATTGGAATACAAAACGAAAACGAAAACTGCGAAGGTAAATTTTGATGTTTTTGATATTTGATGTACACCCATTATCTATCACGTTTTGGCGACACTGTTATCGGAATTAATATAACGTATGTCTGTTGTATATTTCAAACTGGATACTAACTAAAAAATTGCAGACGCGTTCTTTCTATCATGTATATTTTTTGTTTGATATTTCTTTGTATGTTTTATTCATTTTATTGCAGTTAGTTGTTCATATAAAAAAAAGGATATGTCATATAATTGCAAATGAGCCACCTTTTGACTGTTAAAATATCATTTACTTAAGTAAAGTTAACATATCATTTACTTAAGTAAAGTTGAAATATAAATATGTTTCCGCTAGACAGATTACCAGGAATTATAATATTTAAGCTCCGACAATTGAACTTTTATAATAAAAAAAGATGAGGTATGAATGCCGAGGAGAGAACTCTACAAGAGACCAAATTGAAATCACACATAAGTTAATAAATATAGGTCACCGTACAACCTTCAACAAATTCAATAGCGCGTAATCGGCTATAACAGGTAAGTACATATGAATTCTAGAACATGTAACAGATCATGTTAATGGATGCAACAAAATAATTGATGGTGTAGATATTTTGTCTAGTACCATGTGTAGTGATATCAACAAATTGTATAATATGTATCAATCCTTCTCGACTAATTAGGACCAGAATAACGGTCATCGGAAAGATACTCCACTAGCACAAACCGTGTGTTATAATGATTGATTGCGATCCTGAGTGCACAATTCTTTACGAATGCACTATATTTGAACTGAACTGACTATGCGGTATGGGCTTTGCTCATTGTTGATGACCGTACGGTACCTATAGATGTTAATTTCTGTGTCATTTTTTTTCTTTTATGGAGAGTTGTCTCATTGGCAATCATACCACATCTTCTTTTTTTTTAAATGTTTTTATTCAATTTCCATGGCTATATCACTGTTCCAGGATACAAACACACTCCCATTAATGTTTATTGGTTGTAATAAGTAAAGCCTATGCTAAGCAACGGATATTCTTAGTCGTTACAATTACTTCAAAATTGTTTTTAAAGTTATAAGCTTATAAGGGTGTCAGTGCTTTCAATATTTACAAAAGTTTCAGGAATAAAACAATTAACAAAGATGTAACTACACCTATCATGTAATCTTTATCTTCAACACACTTATTCAATCCACAATTTTTAACCACAAGAGGGGTCCCAACATTGCAATTACTCCTTTCATTGTCCACGTGCAAAATTATGCCTCGCTGGTAATATTATGATTAGAGGCATTGACATTTAAGGAATGATTGAATTTAAGCGTTGTTTGCTAAAGGCCCAAAAATGTCAAAATCTGAACCCCATCAAAATGAAGAAGTTCAGCTTATTAGTGGATGGTGTAAAAGATGATTTCAGAAAACGGACAATGGGCGAGTTGGATGTTTGAAAGTTATGGCTTTGTCTGAAAAGATTGACATTGACATTGAGGTCGTGTATTTAAAGGCGCAGTCCAACTGAAGATTTTAGAATTTAAAACTTACAAAGACATCACACATGTGTCCTTCGTCAATCACTTAAGATCATGTTTTAGAAATTTCAAATTCGTTCGTCTGTCCTTTAACGTTAGATTAAAAAGGACAATAAAAATGTCAAACCTGTATGATGGATACCAAATACCAAACAGTTTTTATGAAAAAAGATATGGAATATGGTCGTTTCAATGTTCTACTGGACGTCTTTCTATGATTCTTTCTGAATTGTTTTTGTTTATGGATGTGCCGAAATGTTGTGAAATATGTTCCACCGGCAGTCACAGTCAGATGTTGATTTATAAAAAATCTATGAACCAGCTCCAAAATCTTCAAAGTGTTTGTAGTTTTACATTGAAATTAATTTAAACATTTTGTTTTTAACACAAATATTCCGGTCAAATACCATTGTGACATATGTTATAGATATAGGAAGATTTGGTATGATTGCTAATGAGACAATTCTCAATCCAAGTAACAATATATAAAAGTAAACCATTATAGGTCAATACGCGGCCTTCAAAACGGAGCCTTGGCTCACACCGAACAGCAAGCTATAAAGGGCCTCAAAATTACTAGTGTAAACAATTAAAACCAGAAAACCAAACGTCTAATTTATATAAAATCGAGAAATGAGAAACAATTACAAACCACATAAACAGACGACAACTACTATACATTAGATTTTGTTTAATAACATTTTTACGTTTAAATATTAAAGTTTTTACAAATTGGGCTGAACTAATGTCCCTAACTATTACAAAGTATTAACGAATGTTGTTTTCCTTTAAAGTCATATGAAACGAATGACCGGTGAATAATAATGTTTATTCCAATTCTTGAATCAATGCATACATATATCATTAACTTAGTCTTCTGTGCACGATTTTATCAACTACATTGCGTATAATCGTCAATAAATATTTCAATCGGTCAATGTTCATGTGAAAATAAGGCAGCGAATTAAAGGTTGTGTTTTGAAGCCGCTGTTTAACGAGTGTCACCCTTTTTAAACAATCAACAAAGAAACATGGATATTCAGGTAAGCACGTGTATAACAGGTACAATAAGATATAGCTTATCTTGATGACGGAGCGATGTTACCTTTTGGTTTTTCTATTCGGACTTGGGTATTGCGATCACCGGATTTTTACGAGAATGGTCACGCTGAGGTCTTCTAAATGTGGACAAATTATAGAATGCCCTTGATAAAATAGTGTATATATAGATTATAAGTTTTATAATAAATAAAAATAGTAATTTAGTAAAAAAAAACATATACATCATTTTTTTTAATTTGAAGTTTGATATGACTGTAAAAACATAATTAGAGCAATTATGAAGATACCATATGCAAAATTGTATATTGCAGGTCTAAACGAAGATTTGATAGCAACAAGTATCCTTCATTTTTTTTTAAATGCTCTACATAAACAAACTAGTATAATATAATTTAAATGTAAAATATAGAATACGATGAGCAATGTGAAAAAATATTAAGTGCAAAGCAAAAACAACATGTGTAGCGCCAGAACTGCACAGTGTCACGTAAAATTACAACCTTTGCATACTTCCTCCTTTATTTCATACTATGTTTGGTTCTTACAAAGACAATAAATCAATGATTTGAAACAAGTACATGTACAAATGAAAGGTTGTGATAAAAAAAATTCAACGAATATGAAGATGAATCACAAAATGCAATAACTATAATGACCAATTACTTACAGCGGAAAAACCAACATCATAGAAGAACAAAATCGTGTATTTTACTTATTTGCAATTTATTGGTTAGACTGTTTGTTCATATAAAGAAAACTTGATTTATTGTTATTTCAAAATTCTATCTCATATTTTTTTATGCACACAAATGTGTTGTTCTTTACATTTAGTTTAATCAAAGTTTCTTTAAAACAAAACTCATTAAATGATAGATCTAAACAATAACCATACAAATGATCAGCAAGACACGGTAATTGTGCCTCACAAAACAGTAGGCATGCAACAGAAATCTTGTTGCATTTGATCAATGTTTTTTATAAAAATGTGCATTTAGCAAAAACTGTAACCACACACTGCCGTGTGCAGCATTATCGGCTGTACGTCCTACCACGCGTTAAAAAAACTACCGACTAAGTTAAACGGACTTTAGGTTGCAACTCTATCGTCTCTCTGTCTGTCCATCTGTCAGTCCAGCAAATCAGTTTTCCACTATTTTTTTCTTCGTGCTTGAAGATATTGATTTGATATTGAATGTATTATTTTATCCTGACAAGTTACAAATCGAGTTCGAATCTTGTTCCGGTCTGATGATAAAGTGCAGAGTTATGGTTCTTTGCTTTTACTAAAATAACCAGTTTTCCACACGTTTTCCGTCATGCTTCAATATATTGACTTATATTCATAAACAGTTTATCATTTTTTTCTCTCACACTATTTTATAACCGGTAGGGGACTATATATCTATTGCTATGCAATACTCTCAGAAAAGAAAATAATGCCTACCTAAATGATACGAATGAAATGTGCTATCTACATGATCTAATACAAGTTCATTGAAACAAGTGTAATAACAAAAATGGCGAACTCTGAGGAAAAGAAAAATTACTATGCAAATGGCAAAATCAAACACTCAAATACACCAAAACGCATGAAAAACATCTGCCATATTCCTGACTTGGTAATGGCATTTTCTTACGTTTTTTTTCTATCTAAATGGTTGATTAAACTTATAGCTAAATTTAGGTTAGGTTGGTCCCCTCCGTAAAACATTCAGTATGCCTTCGGAACATACAAATATTACTGAAGGGCCATGTGAGATTTTCTCATCACTTTGCGTCCGTCGTCCGTCGTCGTCGTCCGTCTGTTAACTTTTACAAAAATCCTCTTCTCTTAAACTACTGGGCCAAATTAAACCAAACTTGGCCACAATTATCTTTCGAGTATCTAGTCTAAAAAATGTGTCCGGTGATCCGGCCAACAAACCAAGACGGCTGCCATGGCTAAAAATAGAACATAGGGGTAAAATGCAGTTTTTGGCTTATAACTCAAAAACCTAATCGTTTAGAGCAAATTTGACAGGTAGGACAATTGTTTATCAGGTCAAAATCTATCTGCCCTGAATTTTTCGGATGAATCGGATACCCCGTTGTTGGGTTGCTGCCCCTGCATTGATAATTTTAAGGAAATTTTGCTGTTTTTTGTTATTATCTTGAATATTATTATATATAAAGATAAACTGTTAACTGCAATAATGTTCAGCAAAGTAAGATTTACAAACAAGTCAACATGACCGAAATGGTCAGTTGACCCCTTTAGGATTTATTGCCCTATATAGTCAATGTTTAACCATTTTTCGTAAATTTTAGTAATCTTTTACAAAAATCTTCTCCTCTTAAACTACTGTGCCAAATTAATCCAAACTTGGCTACAATCATTTTTAGGATATCTAGTTTAAAAAATGTGTCCGGTGACCCGGCCAACTAACCAAGATGGCTGCCATGGCTAAAAATAGAACATAAGGGTAAAATGCATTTTTTGGCTTATATCTCAAAAACCAAAGCATTTAGAGCAAAGCTGACGTGGTAATATTGTTTATCAGGTCAAGATCTATCTGCCCTGAAATTTTCAGATGAATCGGACAACCCGTTTTTGGGTTGCTGCCCCTGAATTGGTAATTTTAAGGAAGTTTTACTGTTTTTGGTTATTATCTTGAATATTATTATAGATAAAGATAAACTGTAAACTGCAATAATGTTCAGCAAAGTAAGATTTACAAACAAGTCAGCATGACCGAAATGGTCAGTTGACCCCTTTAGGAGTTATTGCCCTTTATAGTCAATGTTTAACCATTTTTCGTAAATCTTAGCAATCTTTTACAAAAATCTTCTCCTCTTAAACTACTGGGCCAAATTAATCCAAACTTGGCTACAATCATCTTTAGGGTATCTAGTTTAAAAGTGTGTCCGGTGACCCGGCCAACCATCCAAGATGGCTGCCATGGCTAAAAATAGAACATAGGGGTAAAATGCATTTTTTGGCTTATATCTCAAAAACCAAAGCATTTAGAGCAAATCTGACATGCGGTAATATTGTTTATCAGGTCCAAATCTATCTGCCCTGAATTTTTCAGATGAATCGGACAACCCGTTGTCGGGTTGCTGCCCTGAATTGATAATTTTAAGGAAATTTTGCTGTTTTTGTTATTATCTTGAATATTTTTATAGATAAAGATAAACTGTAAACAGCAATAATGTAAAGCAAAGTAAGACCTAACATTAAGTAAACATGACCAAAATGGTCAGTTGACCACCTAAGGAGTTATTGTCCTTTATAGTCAATTTTTAACAATTTTCATAAAATTTCCAAATTTTTACTAACATTTTCCACTGAAACTACTGGGCCAAGTTCATTATAGATAGAGATAATTGTAAGCAGCAAGAATGGTCAGTAAAGTAAGATGTACAAACACATCACCATCACCAAAACACAATTTTGTCAGGAATCCATCTGCTTCCTTTGTCTAATATTCACATAGACTAAGGTGAGCGACACAGGCTCTTTAGAGCCTCTAGTTATATAGATTAGGCCGTTGGTTTTCCCGTTCGAATGGTTTTACATTACCTATTAACAGTTAAATAATTTAAAAAGACAAATAAACGAAATCTAGAACACGTCATTTAGATGATAAACAACTTCAGATTGTAAGACAGAACACTAATGAAACGGTTGAAGGGAATTGTGTCGAAAATGTTTCCGAAATGGCTCCAAAAAATTAACTGTAACAGTTATTTGGTTTATATCTATTTAAATATTTCAGTTTTGGAGGCAATTGTTAGACTGGTCAATGCAGGGGCCTGCATTAATATTTTGAATAAGGATGGGCATACACCTCTTTACTATCTCATTGAAAAGCAGGATATTTCTACTATTACGCAAGTGTTACCATATCTTCTACAAAAGGGAGCAGATCCGAGCCTAGGTGACGATTTGCCATTGATTGCTGCAGCACATTTAAATCAAACGACAACGACAAAAATGCTTTTGGAGCACGGTGTTGACATAGACAAAAAGAATTCTCACGGAAATACAGCACTTACAACAATATTAGATAGTTACTCAGACTTATCTCAAGGTCAGAAACTAGCTGCATATATATTAAAAAAATTACAGTTTTTTTATCGTTTTAATAGTTCAAAAGGTATGAAGGTGTAATACCACCAAATCATGGTACGTCACACCCAGTTGTATACGAAAATAGGTTGAAAACAAAAATTCCCCTAAATTTTACAGTTGTAGGTAATTAATTCTACATTTCATTGCAGTAAAACATTTCTATGTTATAAACATATGTCTTGGGTATTTCAAAGCACCATTATTATTTTTATTTGGGATTTCTAAACCTTGTACACAGATTAAATTAGGGGAGAAGTTTGATTTGTTCACTTCCAGTGATGTTTTTTTTTTCTTATATGCAATGAAATGTTATGTGAAATGTTTTCTATAGTACTGGACAGGAAAAAAATTTACTCATGCCAAGTATTTCTTTATTTGAAACAAAGATAAATTCTGCACATTTTTTTGAAAAGTGCAAATTTAACAAAGACTTATAGGGGAAAATCAATAGTGCTATTACACCTGGACACTTTTTTGTGTGTTAATTACTTTTTTTAATGTTTAAACTTCATGCTGTTATGAAAATATTGACTACGGTTAACAATGCTTCTAAAAAAAGAAAAAAAGTTATTATTTGAAAATAGTTAAAACTGATGGCAACATAAATATCAATATAAATAGACAAAGACTTGGTGTCGTATAAGCTACAGAACAAAGGAAGCAAAACAAGTAGGCTGGTAACCAACGTTACCATATAGTTTTTCTAAACGAGTTGTCAGGTCATGTCCGAGGTCATAATGCAGAAACATTATACGACTGGCTGTTTACCAACCAGTTCAGTTTTTAATTGTGTACGAAGTTTTTTTTACATATTTAATTAGAAAGTTATACAAATGTAAGATGACTGCATGAGCAAAAACATCTAACACAGAAATGCGTACTGGTGTATGTACATGTATCAAGATATGTGAAGATTGTTAGTCATTTATAAGTTAGGGATTTTGCGTTTTCACTAGCGCTTCTCAATTCTATCATTTGTGTGTGAGTAAAATTGGAATTATTTCATTTATACCTACCAGTAAAGACGAAGTAGCTTGAAAAGTTGAGAAATGAGTGGGACTTCTTAAAGTGACAACTAAAAAAAAAACAACTTTTAATTTATATTTTTTATTATAATAGTCTAATATTATAGATTTAAGTCTATGTTTTCTTTCGTAGCCACTTTATATATTTTAACATTAACTTTTATGTTAAGTTAGAATTAAAACCAGGTTTAATCCACCATTTTATACTAAGACAATGCCTATACCAAGTCAGGAATATGACAGCTGTTATCCATTCGTTTGATTTGTTTAAGCTTTTGATTTTGCCATTTGAGTAGGACCTTTCCGTTTTGAATTTTCCTCGGAGTTCAATATTGCTGTGATTTCACTTTAGTTTTGGTACCAGTGTGGTAGGGCTGACATATTTGGTCCTCATGTTTGTGTATAATATGATTGCCCTTTCCCGGTTGAAATTATATAATTTATATATCACCCCTCAAGCATTAACCACAATTACGTACAAAAAACAAAGCCAAAAAACGAAAACCTCCTCGTCTCCAAAGTGGGGGGGGGGGGGGGGATTTGCTTCCATCTTTGGATCATTCACCGCCATCCGAAAAAAAAATAAACCGATCACAATTCGTCTTAGCTAAGTACCTTGAATATGTAGACAAAAAGGGTAGTGCTCTGTACAAGTCGATATAAAAGATTCAAAAGATTTCAGATTAACTGTTTAAAAAACAGGAGATGTTTGTACATAAAAATATCTAATGGCAGCAGTTACTCTTGCAGTCAGTTACTTCATAGACACTTTATGTAGTTTCAACACTTTCGGATTTTTTTTTGCTTTTTGGTGAATATGATTTTTAAAGAATAATTATACATTAACTCACTTTAGGCAGGAGTGAATCTATTCATAAAAAGAGTCCGTCTAACATCCGTTGTTTTACTACCTTTTCTTTAACTTAGCTTGTGGCAAAGTTGTACAATAATGATTAGATAGGTCTGTTTGATTTCATGTTATACACTAAAATATGTATTCTATTAATTATCGTTTTACCTGTAAAGGAATGATTTTGTGGGGTTGGTTCGGTGAACGAATTATGTTTGGTATCTTACTTGCTGCATTTTTCGTTGACCTTAATTTTTTTTTTTTTATAAAAACAATACCAAACGTCAAGGAAATTCAAAACGGACAGTCCAAAATCAAATAGCAAAATCTAAAGCTCAGAACACATCAGACAAATGAATAAAAACTTTAATATTCCTGACTTAGTACATGGATTTTATCATGTAAACCAACTGCCTGATAATTATCAAAACTACAAAATAAAACAATTTTGCAAACATCAAGCAACGACAATCACTAACTTACAGGCTCCTGACTTAGGGTATGCTCATAAAGATTGTTTATTTTTTAGTTCACATGGTGTACATTCTGGGATTAATTATAGATCAAATCGTCATCGAACTTAATGATAGTAATATTCTTCGTGACCAAGATATTATTCATATTCTTATGATCTACTTGAAGATGCATCCTTACCGGTTACCCGTATCTTACTCGTGAATAGGGCCTATCCTAGTGTCGGGTTGTCCTATAGTCATCAATCTGTCCGTACATCCGTCCGTAACAAATTGCGTCTGCTCGAAATATAGAGAACCGTTATAATTTGATACTTTATACTAGACATGTATGTTATCCAACACCAGAGAGTGTGTCATAATGTTTGTAGAACTTCATAGGTAAAAGTTGACTATCAAAAACTCTGGTTTCAATTGACTAATCTATGTACAATGTATCTATTTCCAATATCTTGAGAACTGCTATGATTTCAATGTTTAAACTCGACATGTATATACTATCCAACACCAGAGGGAGTGTCATGATGTATGTACAACTTCTTACATCAAATGTGAATATCATAACAAACACCTACAAAGTGCGTAAGATTTGGTAAACTAAACAAAGTAACTTTTTCATTTCATTTTGTTGATTTGATTTGATTTAAGGTATGACTATAATATTGTTTCTGTAGCAGGTTATTTACAGTGTCCACCACATTGTTTATGTTATTTCGAATAGACTGACAAAATATTACAGTCATTTCTTATATTTTAATTCTAAATTCTATTTAAAAACAGCGTAAATAATGAAAAAACGTTGATGACGTCAAGGTCATATGACAAAATTGTGTCTATGATATGATAACACAGAACAAGACGTCAGCCAATCAGAAGACGTGTTGCATCCAAAATTAAATTATTGCTACGTATTTCTCACACATGCATTTGTTGATTTATTGATAAAGATGGGGACAAACATAGAAGAATTTTAGAAAATAAATAAAAGCATAGTTGAGATTTATCATGTAGTTAACTTGTTAATGGCTTGCTAATCATTGAAAGAAAACGAATTATTATTTATCAAAATATTGATGTTATTGCTTTTATATAAGACAATCGCGGAAACTAGGTTTATACCTAGGATTACACTTTAGACCTTCAATTACAGGTGATACAAACAAGGGGTCATCTCAAAATACAAAAACAAACCAACAATACAGAAACAAAATAGCAAATGGTGTCTTATATGTATAAAAAAAAAGATTTCAGCAACACGTTAAAATTGTTTGTGTCCGTTTCTGGATTTACCATCAGGACCGAACAAAGTCGAAGATTTGAAGACAAGGATTTATAAGGACCGAAAGTGTAAATAGATGTATGATATATATATTATCAGCAGGAGCAATAGACTTACCCCGCGGAACAGGGTACTTTTAATGCAATATACGACAACCAGAAAAAATATTGTTCAGAGGATACTCTACAAACTGTTTCATTTAAAATAGTAATGTTGGTGTCGTTTTTGTTATGCACAATAACAACTTTGTATCCGCAACTGTTGCCTTGCCGACTTAGAAGATTATAGATTTTTTTAACAATTTGTTTTCGCCTGCTACACTTTTGCATATTTTTTGTTATCCTAACAATTAATTGCATAGATTTGCATATAAACTTTGTGTTGAAATGAAAAAAGTCACTCTGAGAAAACTTGGGCTTTTCCGGATTTGGAACACCCATTTTCTTGCCGAACATTGAATTTTAATAGGGTGATCATATGATCGGACCCCCCCCCCCCCCTTTTCACACACACACTTTTTAGCTTGGATTGGAGTCCCCTTTTGAAAATGAATGGATTGACCCCTGCGTCGTCAGTGCATTCTATATTACAATTGCATGAAAACAGTACCAGTCTCGGTACAGGGATTAAAGCTCATGTTTCGAGCTACTAACTAGTCCCACTCATGTTCATGGGGGATAATTATTGACACCGCGAAAAAAAAACGTCCATATGTATTGATTCCCAAGATCTCGATCATAATAATTGTGTAGAAGAAAAACAACTTGGAACTCGTTTGTCATTTTTTGTGTGTTGCTTTTAAAGCATATATTACAAAGTTTTAACTATTTGAGTACACCTATTTTTACATATCAACTGAGTCTGGCGAAAAAGTTCGTTGATAACTGTTATATTATTTTTTTTTTGGGGGGGGGGTGTTCTCGAATAGTTGTGCTTCTTTTTTTTTTATTAAAACCAAAAACGTAGACAAAAGTGTTTGTCCTATTCAGGTAAAAATAAAAGATTTCAAAATTATACAGACGGCAAGTGAATATTCATGAAGAATAAATAGCTCAAAAACACCCGTCTGCTGTATTTCCTCATTCTCTTTACAACATAACAAAAGAGAGACTTGGCATAAACATGCTAACATGCTCCATGGTTGATTGCACCTTTCCTAACACAAAGTATTGCTGACTTTTTTCAGCAATTGTCCTAATCTAGCTACTGCAACGACAGTTGCGATATTTTGCCTGTCTCATGTAAAATAACGTTAGTTCATTCTATCATTATCGTACAATTACAGCATTTTCAACCCTGGATAACACTTACAAAAATTAATGTTAACACATTGCTGCAAATATATTAGACAAAAATCGTCATTCAACTACAGAAAAACATCATCACTATCGTTACATTATTTTTTATCAACAGTTTATTTTTACACTTTGAGAAAGCTCAAAATTTAAATGCTACCTGTAAGTGTAATTGTAATCATAATCGTAGGTGTATGACAGTTTCCGCAAATGTCTATTAAGACTAGTATTATCAAATACAAATATTTCGTATATATGAAAGTTGACTAATATGAAAAAAAAACTCAATTTGGACTATTTCCGCAGGTCATAAACGAAAAACCGTAGATACTCTGTTGGATGCAGAAGCATCAGTAAATATCACAGATTCTGGTGAGAAAACGCCGCTGGTTCTGTTAATCAAATCCATAGGAGATCACAGTAATAATACCATGTTCGAGAAGCTAACAATGGAGATGGCTTCAGAACTGATCGGAAAGGGAGCGGATCCAAATTCGACACCTCTAGGTGAAGACTCTGCTTTGATCATAGCAGCAGAATATATGCTACCAACCGTTGTTCAGATTCTTATAGAATCCGGTGCAGATACCAATCATATTGGTCAAAATGGTCAAAATGTTTTGCACAGTTGCTTCAGGGCCAAAGGTGAGATGGTGTCCTTTAATTTTCTAATACAGTCATTTAGAGAAAGCATTTAAAGCAAATAAGATAACGTTATCACAATATGTTGTTACACCGGTGCAAGGTAGCATCGTATTTTAATGGACTCGTATATCCGCGAAAACAACCATACGCACAACGTTGTCAACATCTAAAAAAATTCATTTAAATATTGTGCTTACCTTATCTATTTATGTTCATACTTACGTACTTCTAATCTATCTAAATTGGATTTTATTTTACGGTACTCTAGGTTTATTAATCCGAAATACAGTACCTTTCTGTGAAAAGTAAAATAAAAATACTGAACTCAAAGGAAAACTCAAAACGGAAAATTCCTTATCAAATATCAAAATTGAATGATAAAACACATTAAACGATCGCGAATGGACAACAACTGTCATATTCCTGAGTAGGTGCAGATATTTTCGCATGTAGAAAAAAAATGGTGCTTTAAACCTAGTTCATATTGCTAAACCTCTCACTTGTATATATGACCAATTTTCCTCCCCTTGAATCCATTATATTGACAAAATGATGTTTGCAGTGAAAGAAGGTATTCTGTTATACTACTAAACTGTGTATTCCGTAGGAGTTTGAACCAAAATGTTGAATATAAAAATTTCCAAAGAACTTCCTGATAACTTTAAATCTCGATCATACTCTTAAATAATTATATCAAAATCCTTGATTTCTTATCCCTTTATACCACTATTTTCCATGTGAAATTGAAAAATCTTCTGAAAGAAATAATTCACAATGCTTTTCAATATAAAAATGGTAGCTTGTTGTTTTGGAAAACCATATGGCAAACTTTGTTAATTGTAAATAAAAATGAAATATTTATTTCACAGAGGAAACAACGCTCGTTGAATTTTGCGATGGACCTTTTCAACAAATTGGCAGTATTCTTATGGGAACAAACTGTGTGCCTCTCCTTCCCGAACTCTTCTTTTTTTCATTTAAAAAATGTAAATCAAAACAAATTCTTAACTCCGATGAAAATTGAAAACGGAAACTCTCTAATCACATGTCAAAATCAAAAGCTCAAACAGATTAAACGAATGAATAACAACAGTCATATCCCTTACATTCCAATTTGATTTGAATAAGGAATTTATTACATTGACTTGACTTGACACTCTTCTTTGTTTGAATTATTTTCACAGGTACCTTGGTTTAGAATTATATGATATACCCCTTAAAATAGGGGTAACATTTTCGTTGATTTGACGGAATAATTGTCTGAACAGAAAGGGGAAATAAGTGATGTTAGATAGTTGTAAGGGATTATAACACAAATGATTGTATCTTATTTATTCAGATTGTTTATGTTCGGTTATAATATAATACAACATGGCAATATATCAGGAACAACACATATACATTTAGCTTGCAAAAACATCAGTTAAATACCTTATCACGATTTGCGTAGAAAGACGATCATCATGAACACTAAAAAAAGGAATGGACAATTCACAAATACTCACAACTAACATTGGGAATTATTTATAGAATAACTAATCGAAGAATTCAAATAGAGAAAAATATTTCACGAGTGACCGAACAACACATTAATTCACGAATGCACGCAACGCATGAGTTAATTATCAGTGTTGTTCGGTCACGAGTTGAATATTTTTCTATATTTGAATTATTTGATTAGTTATTCTTTTTATTACATTGGCAAATGTTTTTTTTTATGAAATTAAAGTAGAAAATGTATGGAACTATATCTTTTTCTACGCATTCACAATTTGTTTTGATCCGACGTTATGGACGCCTTGACAACGGCTATTGTTGTATGATGTCAGAGGAGTGAAATAACCACGTTTATTTCACATGTGAAATTATCGGTTTTTATTTTAACTGGGAAATCAATGTAATTCATTGCAAACAATGTAATAATATCTTTTCACTCTTTTCTTATTTTTTTCAGAAACGATATGTTTCGGTTTCAGCAACACAGTTCAGGGATTGTTAAAAACACTTGATGCACTGTTAGCAAAGACACCAAACGTCAATCTTAAAGATAATGATGGATTTTCTCCCTTAGAATTGGCAATACAAACTCAAAAGGTCGAAGCAGTGGAGAAACTTCTATCTGCCAATCCTGATATTATACAGAACAAAAACAATAAATTAAATGTATTTGAGATGTGTCTAGAGATCGGTGAGTAAATGCCATGATTTAAGTTAATACACTATCTCGATGCTTGTCTTTACTAGTGGCAAACTTTTAAATAATTAGCACAAACACATGTAATATCAACGAGTAAATTAATATTACAAATAATCATAATAACTGCATGCCTATGTATAGCTATATAGCTAGATAGAACAAAAATAATTTAAAAAAAGAACAATGGAGGATGGATAAGATTTACAGTAGAAAAGGGCAGAATAAGAATTGGGGTTAATACTTTTTTTTAAAACTTTTTAGTTGACACAATATTTCATTTTTCGGTGAAATACTGTACTGGTAACATGTACAAGCAATATACAGAAAAGTAAACGAAATGACTTTAATTAAATTGAAATTCTTTTCTTTGTATTTAAATAACAGTATTCTTCATTTTTACAGATCAAAGCCTAGAAGTTTCGTTAAAAATACTAGATACGCTTACTGATCACCTAAACTTGGATACCAATGTTGATATCTTCTTCCGTATGTTTTGGGAATACATTAAAACGAAAAATGTTTCAGGGAACAAAGAAGTTCTTGACAGTGTTACAGTTAAGATGTTGTCTTCTGACGAAAATGTTGATGTTAATTTAGCAAAAGACTTGGACGACTCACCACTTATTTACTTCTGTAAACATGGATGCCCTCAAGCTGTTAAAATGTTATTGTTTCATAAAGCAGATGTTAACCATGTTGGGAAGAATGGAACTGCTCTACATAACATAATTGATTTGACAGGTAAGCTTTTAAGGAGTATATCTCAGTATCTGTTTTAAGCACACATTTCAGCTATGAATGTAACTACTATATATGTGAACTGAAAGAAAAAAAACATGAATTAAGTATTAGGTGTAATCTGTATCTTAATATATAAATGAGGAAATGAGTACACCATACGCTGGTGAAGTTTGAATACTGCTGCCTAAGTGAGGACATATCATAACTTCAAAACTGAAATTGCTCGTTTGTCAAATATGCTGATCCTGAGATGGCTGCTATAGGTAAATTTAATGTATGTTTCCAGAAATGAGATGGAGGAAATTTTGCTTGTGATTTCTAAATTACAAATACGTAATCGGAATAAATAGAGACATGTTTTGTTAAAAGGTATATCATAATTTAAATTCATATATCAAAAGGACACTTAATGTGATTGTCCAAGGGTTTCAAAGATATAATTATTCTTCGTTTGTCATCCTGCAAGGTAACATCAAATTTACAATATGTGTTAAATCATTTTTGAATAATAGTCAATCAGACGTTTAATATTCAATCTCCAATAAAAACAAATGAACTGTAAAAAAATAACCAATCAATATAACATAAGATTCTGGTTCTCACAGACTGATAGGGTATAGCGTGATTTCGAAAATTAGTTTTTAAATGTGTTAAGACTTTTCCAAGAACAAAAATTAATTTGAAACGGAAATAAAAAAACCTGTTCGGTATGAGCAAAGAAGCAGCATTTTTCTAAGGAGGATACAGGAGGATACAGATATCCACCATACGGTGTTCATATATCCAAACTCGTTCGTTATGCCCGTTTATGTAGTGATCTCCTAGAGTTTAACTAATAACGTAGTCAATGTATCACTGATAAATTATTAGTTGACGGAATCGTTACCATAAAACACTTAACACTTCTACTAAATTCTTTCATAGATACATTTTTGATAAGTTAATTTGGGTGTATTATTATCAACGGTATTGAACATCCCACATTTTACGGAAATATTGCAATTAATCTATATATAATATTATATATACTAGTAGTGTCATCTGAAAGGATGCTTTATACTGATTACATTTAGAATATAGGTTAAAATGAACTTTTCTGTTATTTAAGGAAGATGATTTCTTTCTTCTGATTTTAAAATTGTCATTTCATGTGTCTTCCTAAATGTTATTATAAACTGATTCCGAACACATATGTTTTATGTACTTTCACCGATAATAAGGTCAACAAATTGTCTTTTTCCGGTGTGTAGATGGTCATACCAGATGCAATAATATACCATACATAAAATTAGTGGTTGTAAGTTGTTGCTGTATTACATTTTGTATTTTTTTTTCATTATTTTGTACATCAATTAAGCCGTTAGTTTTCTCGATTGAATTGTTTTACATTGTCATTCGAGGCTTTTAAAACGACTATGCCGTATTGCAAGATCGTACAGTGACATATAGGTGTTAATTTCTGTGTCTTTCGGTCTCTTGTGGAGAGTTGCTCATTGGCAATTATACCACATCTTATTTTTTATATGTACACTGATTTCAAAAATATACTGTGTCTATGTACATCTCGTTAAAATAAGAAAATAGTTGAGTTTGCCTTATCGAACCTTTGACTTTGCCTCCAAATATTTCAAATGTATTAAGGTGTGAGGGAAAATACACAAAGACTTTTTCTTAATAAAAAAATGTGTATTTGTAGTTTGTATTGTGCTTAAATTTTTCCATTGACTTTCTGCCCTTCGTTCAAAATAATAATTCAAACGCAGAAAAAGCTAAACTAGAAAAGTTAAAATATGTTGTTGTTAATTTGAATTGATAGATATAGGAAGATGTGGTGTGAGTGCCAATGAGACAACTCTCCATCCAAATAACAATTTAAAAAAAAAAAGTAAACCATTATAGGTCAATGTACGGCCTTCAACACGGAGCCGTGGCTCACACCGAACAACAAGCTATAAAGGGCCCCAAAATTGCTGGTGTAAAACCATTCAAACGGGAAAACCAACAGTCTAATCTATATAAAAAACGAGAAAGGATGAATGATGTACGAATTAAAACAGTGAAAGACGTACATTCTTTTTCAAATAGACGTGCTTGCACTTGTATGCAATTTTGTCCGTCAATTCCTAAATTCACACAACTTCCCGTAAGGTTTTACATAACATTTAAAACATTTGACGTCTGCATTTAAAAGTGATTGATTATTGACGTCAGTAGATTATAAGAAGATGTAATGTCTTTCGGAGTCAACATTATATTAAATACTAAATATGTAAATACGTTTTATAAAGATGATAAAATAGTATACTATCATTCACATTACAATCTCTTTTTAGAGCTATATGTTTGTAAAGTTTATATATGTCATAACTTAACTGTCCAGTGACGTCGTCACTTTTTAATATTGTTTTCATTTCCGATAAATTTCCAAGGTATAGGTTTATTTATAAAACCAATAATTGTGTATAAAAAATCATACTTTAATTTTCATACTCTATAAACATTTGATTTTGGTATGTACCATCATTTATAGTGTCTTATTTATCAATTTTATATTTTCAAATGAAATGCAGATGATGAATGTGCTGTGTCGTTATTTGACTGTTTGTTAAACGAAAACCCATGTCTCACGAGTTCTGACAACAAAGGCAAGACAGTGATACAAAAAGCCATTGCTATCTTGTGTGGAAATCGTGGTGAAAATTTGAGAACGGGTTATGGATATTATTCTACATTTAGTGGAGGTAGATTTAAAACTGTTAGTTCACACGTCAGAAAATTGTTAGAAGCAGATGTGTTTCTAAATCTAAATGACTTGAATGATGCATTAATCATGTGTGCTAAAAAGAGTGATTTCAATGGAATGGAATGCTTTATATTGAATGGAGGAGACTGTTTTAAAAACGATGATAATGGAAAATCTATCCTACATCTCTGTTGGTCAGACTGTAAGTACTTTACGTATTTTCTAAGATATATGTGTAACTGCTTAACTAATGATGATCATGATGTTCGTAAGACGTTGACAAATCAAACGTTACAGAATACATTATCCCGTTATTATTTACAAAAGGACAATCTTTCGATTTTGTGGCAAAGTTCTTTTTGGTTTTTTTTCATAATTTGTTTCTTTAATTTTCAGAAATTACCGACAAGTCTTATGAAGATGTTTAAACTTATTAAGAATCTATGATAATATATTCATAATAGATTTAAAAAATAACCTCTTTGAATCACTCAGTCTGGTTTTAGCTAATGTTAGGACGCTTCTAATTAGTTTTAAAGACCACGGGAATCAGTTTAAAAGGAAATGCGTACATATTTGAAGAAACTGGTCAAGCAATTTATTTGGTCTTAAATATTTTATAATCTGAGAGTCACTGATTAGTCTTTTGTCTATGAAGGTGTGCATGGGGTACAAACATATTAATCTGGTAACTTTGATGTGTTTTCACAGAGACTGCTAATCAGTTTTTTTAAAACAAACCTTTAAACACTTCCTTCCCTGTGTAAACTACTATGTGTAATGCTCAATTGAAATATCGAATACATAGTATCATAGATTCTTAATAAGTTTAAACATCTTCAAAAGCCGTTAACACAATCCTAAAATAATTAAAATATTATCAAAACTTGATATCTCGTGGATAGTTTAGCTTAAATATTATATTTTTTGCACTCAAAATTTCTATTCCAAATGCTCAGTTTCAATAGTCTTCGGTTTTCTATGTTGTGTCTTCTGTACTATTGTTTGTCTTTTTATTTTTAGCCCTGGCGTTGTCAATTCATTTTCTATCTATGAATTTGACTCTCCCTCTGGTATCGTTCGTCACTCTTTTCAAGATAGACAACTCATTCTCATCACAGTCAGATTTTTTCTAAAACAAAAAGAGATCTTTTGATTTTAACGAACGGAGTCTATGTATTACTGATAGATTAATTGGATGTGTTTCCCTCAGTTTTAGTTTGTAACCCGGATTCGTTTTCTTCTCAATCGATTTATGAATTTCATTCAGCGGTATACTACTGTTGCTTTTATTTGTTGCGAATATTGGATTGATATATCAACACACCGTCGGTATTCGAGTGTGTTCTAATTGTGCAACCTTCAGATTCACATTAGTACGCATAAATGTTAAAAACAGATTTCATGAAGGCGTCGCATAGACGAAAACTCTCTTGGATTTTTTTTTTTATCTCTCTTGAAAAGTATTGATGTCCTATCACTGAATTACCACTATTTCAAAGAGGGCTTGTATCTCATATATCCCAAAGAATTTAGAATTGAATAAACTTCTTAAGTTAGGTAGCTTGCAATTCATCATGATCTAGTCATTAATAATACCTCATAATAAAGGACGACTTTAATATAAAACTTTTGACAAACAAAATGATTTAAAATTGCCATTTGTCCATTTCTCTTAAATAAGCTGTAGCATATCCCCTACTCATTATTATTTTGACTAAATTAGTTTTAAAACTGTGTTTATACAAAAACTTTCCAAACAGAATTGAAGGTAGAATCATGTCAAAGAGACAACAACCCGACCAAAGAGCAGATAACAGTCGATGGCCACTAATTAGGCTTCAACGCAGCGAGAAAATCCGCACCCGAAGGTAATCCTCAATTAAAATGTGTACTAGTTTAGCGAAAAGGGACGTCATACTAAACTTCAAAACATATAAATGAGGCAATCAACCATATTTAATGAGAGACAGTTGAAGCTGCATCACTTGTATTCACCATTTTTTCAAAAATTTACCTGTATAGAGTTGGAATCGAGTAGTCCTTTTTGTCATTTATTGTGTCGAACACGATTGTTAACAAAAGGTCGTATTAAAAAATTGAAAACATTACACGTAAAACAATGCCCCGTCTACGCCAAAATGAGAGAGAACGAGCTATTGTAATGTTGGCTTAAGACTCGTCTTAGAGATACTGGCACAACAAATGATCGCCCCCGTAGTGGCAGGCCACGTGAAACGACGTTACATCAAGACAGACACATCCGCATCATTCATCTCCGGAATCGATTTGTAAACGCGTCACAAACTGCACGACAAACCCACGGAAGACATACTAACAGAATATCTGCTCAAACAGTTCGTAATCGATTGCGTCAAGTTGGTCCAAGAGCTCGTCGTCCATTGAAGGTACCCATCCTTACGCAGCGTCACAGGATGGCGCGACTTCAATGGACACGGGTACGTATTCGATGGAGTAGGCAAATATGGAGACAGGTTCTTTTTACAGATGAATCTAAATTCAACTGAAAATTTAGCGACGGCAGAGCCAGGGTCAACCGGAGACGCAATGAACGATTTTCTGATGCGAGCGTACAGGAAACAGATCGGTTTGGTGGTGGCGGAATCATGGTATTTGGCGGAAATACCTACCAGGAACGCACCGAGCTCAAAATCATCGTTGGTAACCTAAATGCAACAAGATATAGAGACGAAATTCTGGCTCCAGTTGTTCTCCCGTTTCTCCGAAGACATCGTTTTAACCACTTTTTCAGCAGGACAACGCCCGTTGTCACGTGGCACAAATTTCGATGACCTTTTTGGAGAATAACCATATTCGTGTGTTGCCTTGGCCAGCAATGTCTCCAGATATATCACCAACTGAACATCTTTGGGACGAACTTGGACAACGTATCAGAAATAGCCAAAATCCATCGGAAACGCTAGCCCAGCTCTGAACAGCACTTTTCAGGGAATGGAACAACATCCCTCAAGATTTTATTCGACGTCTTATTGATTCCATGTCACGGAGGTGTCAGGCGGTCATAAATGCAAGAGGTGGTCATACAAGTTATTGACATGTTAACCCGAATTCTGTACTCGTCCTGTTAAAATTGTCCGAAAATGTGCAATATTGTTTTCAATAAAAAAAAAACTTGTTATTGTTCTTTTCAAAATTATGTTAGCTAACCATTACATTAAATTTTTGTTATCAATTTTTTGTTATAAAATTTTTTAATGATCTTATAAGCATGTAACGTTTCTTTTTTTGCATAGTATATTTGTTATACTCAATTAAGACAGCATTGGTTTAGATTTGTTCAAATCTTACAGTCAACTACAGAATTGTTATCAGGGGAATATCATGTGTTTTCTTCTATGTGATACCATCCGTCCGAAACACACCAATAATCAGATATAGTTTGTCATGTAATTTTCATACTTTGTAGGCTTATTTATCGTTTTATTTTCGACCATCATATTTCGTCAATTTGATGTCAAATTTAAAAACAAAGTTGAGATCTCACAAACATGTTTAACCCCGCCGAATTTTTGCGCCTGTTCCAAGTCAGGAGCCTCTGGCCTTTGTTAGTCTTGTATTATTTTAATTTTAGTTTCTTGTGTACAATTTGGAAATTAGTATGGCGTTCATTATCACTGAACTAGTATATATTTGTTTAGGGACCAGCTGAAGGACGCCTCCGGGTGCGGGAATTTCTCGCTACATTGAAGACCTGTTGGTGACCTTCTGCTGTTGTTTTTTTCTATGGTCGGGTTGTTGTCTCTTTGGCACATTCCCCATTTCCATTCTCAATTTTATATATGAATATGTTATATTTGAATGGCTAGGCTTAACTCAATAAGGAGTGAACGTGAACTTTTTAAAAGAAAATCCTTATAAATTAACATAATCTTCATAAATGTACCGAAATTATTGGCTTCCCGGACACTAATTCGCCGACTTTTTCTCGTATGCAATGACCTTTAACTACCAGAATTATCTTAAATTTTTTTTATAACATTGACCTTCTCACAGTGAGCGAAAGGTAAACCTTGATGAAAGAATGTAAACACACGTGCTCTTGGAGTTGATGGAAATATAAGATTCTAAAACAACAATTTTAAAATAGCACTAATTTGACAACTGTTAAGGCATATTTTGATTAACAAATGGTAACAGCACATGGAAAATATAAAAGCAAATGTCATGGCTCTTTACATTTATTTATCTGTCATGCTTTGTACGTAATTTGTTTTTATTGGTTATCAATGTCACTATCCGTAAACGTCGACAACAAACTCGAAAATAAATTAGCTTACGACCAACAACCACTGAATGAATTATTTTGTTGTTGATAATGCGTTATATATTGATGTGTATTTGGAAGGGAATATACGCCATGAATATACAATTCTTAATTTATAGCATGCAATTTTTTGATTTGTAACATTTACTTTTACAATCCGTTTCACGAATTTCTACATTTCTTGATGTGTGAATGTAATTTTTTAATTTGTAAATACAATTTCTTAATTTGTAAACGTTCATTCGTTACATGAATTTCTACATTTCCTAATTTGTGAAACGTTATTTCTTTGTTTGAGTCATGTTTTTAAAGATCGCGGCAGTATAGTTGTTACCGCTGTCAGACAATGAGAAGTTCCGTTTTTGGAGAAAAACTACAACTTACAAATCGACATGTTACAGAAGTGTTAAAAGTCTAGAAGTTTTATTAGTCTAGAATGAAATAGTTTCACAGTATTCCACTCGAGGTCGCTGTGGAGCCATGTCAACTTGTACCTTCGCCAATTCGTACTCAACATACTCATTTTAGGAATTAAAGATTTAAGTTCTTTTTGTTTTCATATCAGAAATATGTCAGTTAATGATTCGACTCTAGAAGAAAGTGATTATATGAAATTGTTTTAACGATAATTTACAGTACAGCCTGTGACATTCTCTTAATTATGTCCACCCTCTTGCATGGTCAACATCCAATGGTGGCCATTTATTGGGGTATTCAATCTTGAGATGTTGGCCATTTATTGGGGTCATAAAACATAGGTTGATGTTTTATCTAAGAATGTTACCTGTTGTAATCAATCAGGGTTGAAGTTTTCAACTTGTATGTTTCTTTAAAATTTACCTGTACAGGTAACTTAGGTTTCTTTCAAAATTGACATTTTACCTTTTTTTGAAAATGTAGAATAAGACATTGTTTTAGTCTTTGTTAATTAAATATTATTTTTGATTTTTCTATCTTTTGAATTTATTCAAATTTATTTTTTTATTTGTTTTTATTAATTTTTGTATGATTTTGTTTCTTATTCTTTTAATGTCTACTTAGTAAGAATCTTGAGAAGCAAAAAGACAAAAATGTCAAAGATAAAGTTATTGACTAGCATTTTAAAAGTTAAAAAAAATTAATGTACATGATGTTCATTGTATTTAATTGTTTATTCGCATTATTTAATGAATTATCACTAATAATAACTAATAATCAAGCAAATGATATTTTTAAAGAAACCAAAGGAAGTAATTTTTAGCAAGCCTGTTTCTTAACAAAATAAAATGATCAGACAATACCAGTCTACTTATAATAAATTTTTATAACATCGATTATTATTCAGGAAAACTACAAATATCATTATACGTTTTTAATAGGAAAAAACTATTTTTGTCTATCTTTTTTTTTAAATCTGAAATCAGGAGTTAACATAATGGACATGTTGAAGAGACTTATTTTCCAAAAAAATATTTAAAGAAAAAAACTGTCTTGCTTTGCCTTTTTGAAACAAATTTGAACTTATTAAATATGACTATCTTCAGTTTGGCTAATATCTGTCATTTAAAAGCCAAAATTTGACAAAATACACTTATATAGATGGTACACTTTTATGGTCTATTAATTATATCATTTTTTTCTGTGTACATTTATATTGTTGGAAGTGCTGGACTGGTATGATACATATTCTTAGTATACATTTGCAAATATTTCCCTAAACTCAGGCCTTTTAGATAAAGTTAACAATTTCAGGGACTTGAATGAATTAAGACTTTAAAACTCATGATAAAAAATCAATTTGGAGAAAATATAAGAACATTTTTGAAAATAGATTTATAATTGTATTACTTACTTACTTAGTCCTTGTTATGCCTTAAATTGTATAGATTTATATAAATTTATTAAATAGATTGAAGAATAAAAAACATTGGTACAAACTGTATACTCAAATGTGTCACATAGAGAGTTAGCTCCTTTATAAAATAGTCATTATTAGAACTGAGGGCAGAAACCTAAAAAAAATCCAGGTGTTTTAATTTCTTATAGAATTGTTAATTCTTTGCATTAAAATTGTCTTTTTTTGTTTGTTTGTTTGGGTTTTTTTTGTCACAAACTAAATACCATATGTTTATATGACAATACAAATATTATCTAATGAATATTTTGAATATATTTATTCAATAGAGAAAAAAGGAATTGCCTAAATTTTGTTTAGAATAAGTTCTAAAGACAATCTTTAACATTTGTAAAACAGTATTGAATGCAGATATGTATATATCTACCATGATTTAAGTATAAATCATTTTGATTTAAGAAAATTAATTTAAGAAACAAGTTTTCAATAGAAAAAGGCAGGCATTAGGAAAGTTTGCATTATATAAGAAGATGATATTCTTTTATTATTCACTTACCATAAAGTACATGTAAAAAATAACTTAAATTTATTAAAAAGGTAAAATGTCAAAACAAATATTCATGAGTCAAATTAAAAAAAAAATCAGCTATCTATTCAACTAGTTATATTATTCAATTTTATTTTTGAATTTTTTCTTGTCATAATCACAGTAATTAAATTTCACAAACACATACATGTATATTTTACCTGAGACACATGACCTGTAAGTTTTATAATTTTAACACTTCAATGCAGCCAAGATTTACCTTTATCCTTGACTAGTTTTTGATTAATACCTTGTGTATTAATTAAGCAACAGGGGGTATAATGATGGGACATATAGGGCCACCATGGTGGACATAACCATGAATAAGATAATGTCACAGGTAGTACTGTATGTCATATACTTGTTGAATAGTTATAATCACACAATATTCTCATTATTGATCATTAGTCAGTGGCAGGAAAGGAATGAGAGGTTCCGGGGTTGATTCCCCCTTTTTAGCTCACCTGGCCCACAGGGCCAAGTGAGCTTTTCCAATCACTTGGCGTCCGTCGTCGTCCGTCGTCGTCGTCGTCGTCGTCGTCGTCGTCGTCCGTCGTCGTTAACTTTTACAAAAATCTTCTCCTCTGAAACTACTGGGCCAAATTAAACCAAACTTGGCCACAATCATCATTGGGGTATCTAGTTTATGGCTTATAACTCAAAAACCAAAGCATTTAGAGCAAATCTGACATGGAGTAAAATTGCTTATCAGGTCAAGATCTATCTGCCCTGAAATTTTCAGATGAATCGGACAACCCGTTGATGGGTTGCTGCCCCTGAATTCGTAATGTTAAGGAAATTTTGCTGTTTTTGGTTATTATCTTGAATATTATTATAGATAGAGATAAACTGTGAACAGCAATAATGTTCAGCACAGTAAGATTTACAAATAATTTAACATGACCGAAATGGTCAGTTGACCCCTTTAGGAGTTATTGCCCTTTATAGTCAATTTTTAACAATTTTTCGTAAATCTTAGTAATCTATTAGAAAAATCTTCTTCTATGAAACCACTTGGCCAAATTAATCCAAACTTGGCCACAATCATCTTTGGGGTATCTTGTTTAAAAAATGTGTGGCGTGACCCCGCCAACCAACCAAGATGGCCACCATGGCTAAAAATAGAACATAGGGGTGAAATGTAGATTTTGGCTTATAACTCTGAAACCAAAGCATTTAGAGCAAATCTGACATGGATAAAATTGTTTATCAGTTCAAGATCTATCTGCCCTGAAATTTTTAGATGAATCTGACAACCCGTTGTTGGGTTGCTGCCCCTGAATTGGTAATTTTAAGGAAATTTTGCTGTTTTTGGTTATTATCTTGAATATTATTATAGATAGAGATAAACTGTAAACAGCAATAATGTTCAGCAAAGTACGATTTACAAATTAGTCAACATGACCGAAATGGTCAGTTGACCCCTTTAGGAGTTATTGCCCTTTATGGTCAATTTTTAACCCTTTTTCGTAAATCTTAGTAATCTATTACAAAAATCTTCTCCTCTGAAACTACGTGGCCAAATTAACCCAAACTTGGCCACAATCATCATTGGGGTATCTTGTTTTAAAAATGTGTGGCGTGACCCCGCCAACCAACCAAGATGGCCGACATGGCTAAAAATAAAACATAGGGGTAAAATGCAGTTTTTGGCTTATAACTCAAAAACCAAAGCATTTAGAGCAAATCTGACAGGGGTAAAATTGTTTATCAGGTCAAAATCTATCTGCCCTGAAATTTTCAGATGAATCAGACAACCTGTTGTTGGGTTGTTGCCCCTGAATTGGTAATTTTAGGGATTTTTTTCTGTTTTTGGTTATTATCTTGAATATTAATATAGATAGAGATAAACTGTCAACAGCAATGATGTACAGCAAAGTAAGACCTAAAAATAAGTAAACATGACCAAAATGGTCAATTGACCCCCTAAGGAGTTATGGTCCTTTATAGTCAATTTTTAACAATTTTCATAAAATTTGTAAATTTTTACTAACATTTTCCACTGAAACTACTGGGCCAAGTTCATTATAGATAGAAATAATTGTTAGCAGCACGAATGTTCAGTAAAGTAAGATATACAAACACATCACCATCACCAAAACATCATTTTGTCATGAATCCATCTGCGTCCTTTGTTTAATATTCACATAGACCAAGGTGAGCGACACAGGCTCTTTAGAGCCTCTAGTTTGTTTTACTGCTGATGGTTTTGTATGGGAACATATGGTTGAAATACCCATTTTGATTTGACTTGAAGATGTTGGAACCCCATTCTACGAATGGCTTGATTTGCACCTGATTAGTGGACACTAGGCTTGAACATACAAAAATAGATTAACATTATGTTGTTTTAATAAAAAATAAACATAGACGGCTGTATAAATCAATACTGAACGTTTAACACCATAATCCATTCAGTTTTACTTATCAACTTTGTTGAAATTAAGATTAGAGGGAGATAGGGGCGAAATGTATGATCTTTCAATTTTAGTCATGGTTCATATGTGTTATTGTATCTAAATAACTGTAGGACTTTTGTACCTTTTTTTAATTCATGTGCTTTTTTGAACGCTTCAAAAAAATTAGACAGGCATTCATTTATAAACTAAATAGAAAAGTCTTCTTGAACACGTGTTCGACGCAAAAATCGGTAAAAAAAATACCTATCCTATAAAGTTGTTTTCACTAATCACTACGTTGAACATGTGTGCAAGAAGATTATTCTATTTAGTTCATATATGAAATATAAAAAAGAATATGTGATATGATTACTAATGAGACAGCTTTTCGTATCTTTTTAATTGGTTGATTGTGTTTTAACGGCACTTCTAAGCGCCACTTTTGGGCTATCTTGTGGTGGTAAGTTTTTATTGGTGGAGGAAGCTGGAGTGCCCGGAGAAAATCACCGACCTTCAATAGTGAAACTAACAACCTGTATCTTTTTGAGGCGACAAAGACAGCACAAGAATTAAAAATAATAAAAATAAATTCAATCGTCTAAAAGGTTTTAAAGTTTTTATGTCTGTTACCATCGTTTTATAAAAAAAAAATACAGATATGAAGTCCCAGCAAGATGTCAATAAAATCCGGAGACAGCATGTCGTTTGTTCAGACCACAAATATATAAGAAACTTATCTTTTTAAAGTGCCAGTCTGCCTAAGAATCAGACAGTGGTGAAAACATGACCAAAAAACCCCACCCAATTTGATATTGATTTCAGTTCATAATATGTAGTTATGCACAAAAATAACATTCATTTTCGTTTTCTGTTCTGGTAATAGAAGATACAATTTGGTTGAAATGCACTAGAAATTATCGAATAAGGGGAGATAACTCTGTAATTTGCTATCATTCTAACCGAGTTATTTGATATTACCAGACACACACAAACGAAAGACTAATAATTTTTAACTCAGGATGATGGTTAGTATTAAATAACATGATTAGCTCAGTGGGGTTTTTCTGATCATGTTTTGATTTTTACCTAAATTGCCTGCTTCTTACAAAGACTGGCACTTAAGTTGTCAATGTTCACTTTTTAATCATTATTAAGAGTTCTTTTACTGGTCGATTTCTTTTAAGAAAGTCCCCTTGCACCCTACTTCTATCTGAAAGCAGTTCGTAGAGAATTATTTTCGGTCGCTTTCTTGTGCTATTTGAGGGTATCTCTAGACTAAGACCCTTTTTTGGTATTGGGTACTATTTGGTAGAAACACGATTTAGTAAATACTGGGTACGAGTTGACATGGATCCACAACTACCTCTTTTGGAATACTGTGAAACCATTTCATTCTAGACTTGTAAAACTTCTAGACTTGTAACATGTTGATTTGTAACTGGTAGTTTTTTCTTTCACTGAGAAACAGAACTTCTCATTGACTGGCATCGGTGACAAGTACACTGATCTCCCAACACGTAACTAAAACAAAGTAGCTACATTTAATAAACCATTAAAAAAGTAGAAATGCAGGTAACGAATGAAAAAAATACGTTGACAAATACACATTCAAAAGTTAAATTTCACAAATCAAGAAATATAGAAATTCATGTATACGTAACGGATTGAAAACATCATATGTTACAAATTATGAAATTACATTTTACTAATTAAGAAACTGCATGTTACAAATTAAGACATTGTATTTCACAAATTAAGAATAGTATAATCATGGCGAATATTCCCTTCTATAGTGTATAGATATAAATAAATTAAAAAAAAAATATTATACCGTCATTTAATTTAAGTTTTATGGGAGTAATGTGACTGTTTGTTTGTGTACACCAGTCTAAGGGACGAACTATTGTATACTGTTGTCCCTCCGTACGTCCGTCCGTATGTCCGTTCGTCAATTCGTCCGTCTGCACGTTCGACATCAACATTTTGGACATTACCAGAAAAACGCTTCAATCAATTTGATTGCGACTTTTGTGAATTGTTTATAATTGAATATGTATTGCCGTGAGCTCCACTTTATTTTTTTATGAATTTTTAGATTTTACGTTTTCGAGTTTTGGGGTTTTAATCATTAAGAAAATGGAGAATTACCAGTTTTATGACAATTACTCGAAAACAATTTCACAAATTTGCAAAACATTTTAGTGAATTGTTTATTGCTAATTTTTAGAGTTAACGTTTCCGATTTATGGGTTTTTATTCATTACTAAAAGGGGAATTTTCCCGTTTGGGGCTTTTATAACGGCGTAGTGATCTTGTTTCGTTTTGAAAAGCCAATTATGTCGAACTGTGTCAACCCTTAACGCTGTTTGTTATATTTCATTTAAATCTTAACACTCATGAATTTATGTCCTACCTGTCTAAAAAGTCAAAGTCAATCGCATCAACTTCCTAAGATTTATCTGTAACTTTAATTTTATAAAAAAAAAAATAGAATTTATTTTTTCAGCAATATGTCAAATTAAAGTAGAGTTTTTAGAACAATGTTGCCTTTTATTAATTCAAAAACCAGTTAAGAAGGGCTTAACTCGTCAGATCAATACAAGCTCATTAAAATCCTTAACAGACGGAAAAGAAAATCTGAGAGGAAATATTGCAGTTACAAAATGCTAGTTAAAAGCCAATAATAACTTATTAAATATTATGTACCTGCGACTTAAATTTCAACCATTGCTTGTCCAGTATTCATCGAATTAAGGGTAAATAAGTTATTCGGTCAGAGAAAAACAAGAACTTGTGCAATGCAAAAATAAAGGTTAATACGCGTATAACAATGATATTTAGTGTGGTTTTAACATATTGATAAAAAAAAAACAATTACGGGTTAGGTAAATAACATCTATGTAACAAGTAGATGTACTTTCCCGTTTGTAATAACTCTAGTACAAGTATAACTAAACTTCCAAACCGTAACTTTGTTTCTATCTATACTATTAAACGAGAAGACCTCATTTTGTGTGTCGCATCTCTTCCTTCCGCGATAAATTAATCATCATGCCTCTGTGTTCTTCCGGTTTCAAAAATCCACAAGTACAACCAATCGTATGATAGATAACAAAAATGAAAAATAGATAAGCCAATCAGAGCGTTCTCCATATCATGGTGTTTAGATCGCAAGAACAACAACTATTATACCTCCTTAGAGAGGACAATTATTTTTCGCGTTTATCTACACGTAAACTACGATTATACTACTTTAATATATAGAGACTCTGTATTCTGTCTACTGTTTTCTTTGAAATGTTTACTATTTAAAAGGGGTCATACCAGTTGCATATAACTCGAAACCAGAATGTGTCCAATGTACACGGATGCCACATCGGCACTATATTTACTGAGTTTCGAGTTGATTGGACTTCAACTTCATCAAAAACTACCTTGACCAAAAATGTTTACCTGAAGCGGGACAGACGGATGAACGAACGAACGAACGAACGAACGCACGGATGCACAGACTAGAACACATAATGCCCATAAATTGGGCATACAAATTTTTGTTGAAAGTGAAAGTAGTGATTTTGCAAAAAAATGAAAGTAGGTTAGAGATTAGAGGGAGGCAGGATCTTTTTTGGGACGTCGGGATCGATTGTTGTTAAGCTCGGGATTTGGGGATTGATCGTTACGGGATTTCGGGATATGAATTTCTTTAAATTCTGCATCTCGGGTTTCATGTTTCTCAGGATCAGTACCCCTCCGACCACCCCTCAAATTAGCTTTAGTCGGTCTTAATCATTTATACAAGATTTATATCCTACAATTGGCATGTTAATAAGGCTCTCAAAAGAAAATTGATTGTCCTAGAAGCATATTTTATTAAACTGGTCTATATATAATGGTCTGTATATAAGTAGTTACATTTATTTCATGTTTGAAACGGTGCAAATTTTAAATTCAATTTGGCTTTTACCAAAAGATGCATTGTAGCAAAGGAGAAGAATAATTGTGGTCTGAGGCCAGAAAAACGAAAATAATTGAATTTAACAGAAAGGAAACAAATATCGGACTTTGGAAAAAGGGAGAGGGCTTTTGATACATTTTATGAAATTCTCCATCCATATCTTTTACAAAAAATCACCCTACAACAAATCACAAGCTGTATAAGCCCGCGATTTCGCGGGTGTGTTCTAGTGGAAGAATGAAGTTACATTTAAAGTACTTTTAAATTGTAGAAATATTATCGTTTAAGTAACACACAATCATATTGTTCCCCCTCAAATTCTTTTTAGCTTTAGAAGGTGGATTGGAATTTTTGCAGTTCTTTGTTGAGACCCAACACTCATTGGACAGATTTGATTCGGTAGACAATTCAATATTGTTATCGGTATTGACACACAGAGAAAACTATGGACATGACAGTGAAAGTGTTAAAGAAATAGATAGTGACATATCAGAAATAGCATCATTCCTTATACAAAACGGAGCATGCTGTGGGAAAGATAAAAAAGGAAATAGGCCATTACATATAGCTGCTAAGAATGGATATCTATCAACTATTGATGTCCTTTTGCAATTAAACAGTGGTTCAATATATGACCAAAACGAAGCAGGCGAAACAGCGTTACACATATGTCTTAAACATCGTAAGTAATCTATTTCTGACTAGATAAAAAGCAGAAATAAATGAAACTATTGTATTTCTATAAAAATAAGGAAATGTTACATGGTTGTCAATTAGACAACTTTCCACAAAAGTTCAAATGAAGTGAATGTAAGCAACTATATGTAATCGGACAACCTTAAAAAGTCAAGACATGCATTTATAAAAAAATGTAAGTTAATGTTTTTTCTAAAATTGTTTATCATTTTTCAGCGGTATAATACTTTTACTTAAATTTTCATCACTTATTTTTATTAACTTTGTATTTGCATTGTATCATAGATCAAATGTATTCGTTCATTTGTGTTAAAACGTTTTTTGATTGAGTTAAGCCACTTCAATTGATATTTTATGGTGTGTCTTTCTATGTTGTGATATAACACTACTGTTTCAGATAAGGAAAAAGGTTTGATACCATTAAAACATTCCCCCCCTGCAATTGTTTGTACCTATCCTAAGTCAGGAATCTGATGTTCAGGAGTTGTCGTTTGTTGATGTGGTTCATAAGTATTTCTCGTATCACGTTTTGTATATAGATGAGACCGTTGGTTTTCTCGTTTGAATGGTTTTACAAATTTGGTTTTTCGGTGTGAGCCAATGCTCCATGTTACAGACTGTACCTTGACCTATAATTGTTTTTATAAATTGTGACTTGACTGGAGAGTTGTCTCAACATGAATTTAAAAAATCCATCGACCTGTTGTCTTTATTTGTACATTGAAAACATTTATCTTAAGTCATATCAAATACGTTTATGATAATTATGATGTTAGGTAAATTATTTGACCTAATAAATCATTCCACTTAGTGCTCTATTCGCTTTTATTTAACATTTGTTACGAATTTTAAAATGCCGTTTGATTGCTAATCTGTGCTTGGTAACCATAAACTTTTGCTACCAACTTACGGTCTTCGAAGTAAACCTATCGTTCCAATATTGATAAATAATCACTACAGAATCTCAGAGCATGAGAAAAATGATTTAGATGAAAGAGAAGTTCATACACAAAAAAGAAGATGTGTTGTGATTGCCAATGAGACAACTCTTCACAAGAGAACAAATGACACAGAAATTAATAACATTAGGTCAGTGTACGGCTTCAACAAAGCCAACACCGCATAGTCAGCTATAAAAATCCCAAAGATTAAAAATGTAAAACAATTCAAAGTTAATTATGTACACAGGCAATGACAGAAAAACAAATTTGTAACACACTAACAAACGACAATCACTTAGGTAAATCACACAAATAATGAACTCTGATGAAAATTCAAAAAGGAAAGTCCTTAATCTAATGGCAATTACTCAAACTTTGTCATTTAGTTGTTAAATGATTTGACATACTCTTTCATTCGATTTTTTCCAACACACTTGTGCTGTTAAGTGTGTAACTTTCAACGAATTTTGTCACGGTTAAGGTAACACCATTGAAAAGGCCGTTTCGAATTAGAGTAATGCAAAACAGTTTTGGATAAAATAAAGAATTGTTTAAAAAAGAACGTCTATGAACACATCTATAACTTAGCCATCACAAATGAGAAGAACATATATTCTACATGTTTCGAAAATATAAATATCTTAACCGTTATTACGACGAAAATCCTTGGTCACCAAATACCTCGAATATTGATGGATATTAAGACAATTTATGTTTTATGTTTTAGCAAAAGAGAATGTATTTGAAGTTGTCAAAAGGTTGTTCGAAAGTACAAATTTGAAACAGTGGTCAAAATTGCAAGAAGTTTCTGTGCTATATCTTGCTACGGTTGCCGCACAACAAATATACTCATACGACCACGACCGTCAATCATTAACGTCCCAGTTGGTACAACTATTACTTGGAAATGGTGCTGATCCTAACAATCACTCAGACGACGATATACCTTTGTTGTCTGCGTTGGAAGCACGCGATTTACAGACTTCAACATTCCTTCTAGATTCTTCTGCAGACATCAATGCAACAGACTGTAACGGAAAGTCTGGACTTCATATTATTTTAGACAACTACACAAAAGGTTTATATAAATACTTTTATAATATATCATAACATTGTAATATAATTATAGTATAATGGGTGAAAGAATGAAAATATTATTTGAACAAAAGAATTGAAATAACATGATCCATACCAATTATATTGAGCTAAATGCGCATTTTTAACCACAGTTTTTAAAGTTCCAAAAACAATACAAAGTTTCATAACTGAAAATAAATACAAACACTCCAAGAAAGCCAAACATAGAAACGGAATAAGCGCGATGCACGAAGGATACACATTAAAATACACCTAAACGCTTTTTCATCAATTCCGGACTAGTTCTGAATATACAAAACACAACTTTTCCAAAACGGTTGATTTCTAACATGATTTCCTTGATAAAGGATTGCTGCTCACAATGAAGCTATTAAACCAAACTTTTATTTGCATTTAAGAAATTGGATTATAGAATATAGAAATTTCAAATTATTATCTTGTTGCAGAGAGGTTGGACTACCTATAAAACCTGGTTTAATCCACAATGTTTTACTGACGGAAATGCATGTACCAAGTTGTAATTCATTCGTTTGTTGTGTTTGAGCTTTTGATTATGTCATTTGAGTAGGCACTTTCTATTTTAAATTTTCTTCCGAGTTCAGTTTTTTTTTGTGATTTTTCAAAGCAATGGTGTCTGATCTCATGTGCGGAAGGGTAAGACAATCTTGCTCCACATGATGCACTAACGACGATTGGAACATACTTATCCACTGTTACCTGTGAAACGCATATTCCATAAAATTTAACCAACTCGTTATGGCGTCCGTAAAATTAGCTAAGGAAGATTTCAACTTTACTTTTTGTAGCTTCCTTGTCAGAAACCCTCTATCAGGAAATCATGTTAGGGAATAAAGGCCCTAGTATATAGTTTTAACTAGAAAACAATACTCCGTAATCAAGAGCTGCTTGAATGTTGCTACAGAGAAATTAGAGTGCACGATTGAAAATAGGAAACCATCTGGTTTGTCGTAAATTTTGTTTCAACCGACCATTATTGTCAATTTGTAGATGAACGTCAAGATATGATGCAGGATTAACTGTAACTGTAATAATCTTTATGTAAAGATCAATAGAATAGATATATTGAACATCGTCACTGAATTTTGAAATATTTAGTGCGAAAATATCATTTTTATAGCGAAAAGTAAAGTTCAAGGATAATGATAACTTAGGTAGAACAAACTTATATGGAACAATATACGTATGTGTATTGTGTCAGTGCCATACTACTGGCTGTGTGTTGTTGATCATAGCAAAAAAAAATGCTATATCAAAATAATTATTCAGAGAAAAACTGGAATAATTTAACAGGTTCTAGGACCGTGAATATTAATTGGTTAAATGCTCCATCATGGGTGTATCAATTGTACACTTTCAAGAATATTTACTATATATATTTAATAAAGAAGAGTTGGGTTGGATAATCAATGATTCAAAAGTCCACGACACACCAAATGACAAAGATTCAACGCATGTTTATTGATCACCCTACGACCTTCTACAATGAACGCACAAAACAAATACAATAAAGTAATGTAACATGTGTAATATGAATCTATGAGCAAATGATGGTAGCATAAAATAAAGATATATTAAGTGATTTATCTATGTTCAAAATATTATTTCGTAAATACTTTCAATGAATTTGTGTTTAAAAGTCTTGCATGCAGTTGCCGCATTATCCTAATTAATTGCACTGAAAAAATAAAATATGATTTGTTTAACGATGTTCCTGCATGGTATACTTGGCTGTCTTTATTGTTTTGATATCATTGACATTTAGCAAATACAAGATTCATAAAAACCTTATATTTCAACTTGTTATCCTTAGTGCTCTTGTCGGAAAGAATATGTCTTTTAAAAACGGATTCAGTTTCCTAATAAAAATTAAAAAAATTCCCGTGTGTTTTATTAAAAAAGATTTTGGTATTCTTTTCTTTTTTTCAGAAAACGATCTTTGTCTGACACAACTTCTGGTAGAAAAAGGTATAAATGTTAACTTGGTTGATAAAGATGGGAAATCTGCAATGATCTATTTGGTTAAGAAGTACGATAGATATGGGGACGAATCAGCAGTTAGATCATTTGAGGACATTTGTAAAGTTCTTGTCAAGCATGGAGCTGATCTCAATCTATCTAACACTTTAGAAGAGACAGTACTCAGCTATTTTTGTACATCTGGTCAGTATAATGATCTATATCACATCTCTTTATTTTTGTATCTATGTTGACTCAGTAACCCAACTTTACTGATATGTAAAGATTAATAATTATCTTGCATATGTTTCATGTTGCCAACCTTACTGTATTTGAAAAACTCTTCAAGAAAGAGCTGAATAAAAGTTAAAGATGATGTGCTATATCGTGTTTCGGAATATTTAAAAACGACCATGAAAAACCGAACGATCCTTTTTCCAAAATTACGAAAGCTCAAAATATTGTTAAAAACGGAACGACAAAAGCGAAGAATAGCGAAGGGTTGCTTTGATCTCTTCAATACCTCATAATATCATTAACTGTAACTAATCAAACATTCTTAAATAAGACAATTCCAATTCAATCACTGAAATCGATGCTGTAAGTTGAAAAGATCTAAATTCGTCATCAGTTGTCTTCTTGTTATCAATCAGTCACAAATCCGTGTCAAACTATTTTTACTACATACGGACAAGAACTTTTTTTTTAAACTTTGAAAAATGCATTTATTGTATTAATTTTTTTGCATTTTTTAATAATATATTTTCCTGATTCCTAATATTTTATATACTTTGTAAGATATCTTATTTACTTTATAAGATATCGTATATACTCTTATAGATATATTATATACTTCATAAGGAATCTTGTAAACGTAAAAAGATATCTTTTTAAGGTATATAAGTTATCTGTTTATAAGACATCATTTAAGGTATATCAGATAGCTTATGAAGTGTTTAAGATATTTTATAAAAGTAAATTATATAACATATCTTATATATCATATATTATCAGATACATTATGAAGCGTACAAAACATCTTAAAAAACTAAAACAAATAAGGTATTTGTTATATATTTGATAAGATATCTTATGCAGTTAGTAAGATATATTATATAATAAATAATATATGATATACAGTTTATAAAAATCGCATATAGTTAATAAGATAGCTTATATAAAAAAAAAAAAGAAGATGTGGTATGATTGCCAATGAGATAACTATCCACAAAAGACCAAAATGACAAGACATTAACAACTATAGGTCACCGTACGGCCATCAACAATGACCAAAGTCCATACCGCATAGTCAGCTATAAAAGGCCCCGATAAGACAATGTAAAACAATTCAAATGAGAAAACTAAAGGCCTTATTTATGTAAAAAAAATTGAACGAAAAACAAATATGTAACACATAAACAAACGACAACCAATGAATTACAGGCTCCTGACTTGGGACAGGCACATACATAAATAATGTGGAGGGTTAAACATGTTAGCGGGATCCCAACCCTCCCCCTAACCAGGGATAGTGGTATAACAGTACAACATAAGAACGAACTATAAAAATCAGTTGAAAAAGGCTTAACTCATCAGATGGACAAAAATAAAAATATATAGTTTATATGATATCTCAGATAGTTGATAATGTCTCGAATAAAGTCAATAAGATATTGCTTATAGTTAATAGTATGTGTCATATAGTTGATAATATATATCATATAGTTTAAATATATATCATATAGTTCATAATATATATCATATAGTTCATAATATATATCATATATAGTTATAAAGATATTTCATATAATTTATAAGATATCTTATATAGTTTATACGATATCCCATAAAGTTTATAAGATATATCATATAATCATCTTTATGAGATATCCTAATAATTATATGAGATATATTATAAAATATATTATAAAGTATATACGGTATCTTATATAAAAAAATATGTATTAGTTATCTTTTAAACGTTTAAAGATTTCTTCTGAACTTGATAATATATCTTCTAAACTTTATTGTATATCTTCTTAACTTTATAAGATATCTTATTTACTTTAAAAAGTATCTTATAAACTTTCGAACATGGCTTATAAAGTATAGAAGATATCTTATATGTTTATAAGATATCTTATGAAGTTTATAAAATTTCTTATAATCTTTATAAGATATCTTATGATTTTTATAATCCTGTAAAGAATAGGTTACACAAGTTACCTTATATATTATATAAATATCTTGAAGTTATAAAAAAGTAAAACGGCTTGCCCAACACTCTACGTCTAATTACATGGATTTTTTTATACATAAAAGTTCAATTAAGGAACACCATTATGATAATTAAAACATTGTCTACCAAATCTTTCAATAAATTTTATCAAATATGATTTAAATAACCAAAATACAGACGCCATTGGTGACTTGTTTTGTATTTGATTACAGCGAATAACAAAAACTAATTTGTTTGGATATATAATTGTCATTGCAACATTAAATCAAATTTTATTCAAACAACTCAAAAAACACACAACCAAATTAATTGTCAATAAATGAAATCTTGATGACGATTGAACTATTCACTGTATCATAGATGGGTGGTCCGACGCTGATGTACTGGAGAGCGGTCTATTCAGCAATATTTCAGAAGTTGCTGATCACAAGGAAGCTATTAAACCAAGAGTTCCAAATGGTGAAGTTGAAATCATCCCTTCGTAAATTTTACGGACGCCATCACGAGTTGTGTTCTTTTGTTTGTCTGCTTGTCTTATTTCATTTTTAGCCAAGCATTGTCAGTTTATTTTAGATTTATGATTTTGACTGTCCCTCTGGTATCTTCGTCCCTCTTTTAGCTATTCATAGTCTGCGTAAAATGAAGTAAATTTCGCCAAAATTTTCATTCGGACTATAAGTAAAAAATGATAATCCCCGACAAAACTAACCCGTGGAAATTCAATGATATCAAAAGCTATGAGCAATTTTTATCAACAAAATTGATATTGTGTATCTAAAATTTATACAAGCAACCAAATTTCTCAAAAAATGTATTTTTATTAAGTGTCAAAATTATTTTTACGGTAGATCATATAGTAATTATAAAGAATATAGTGATTTAAAAAAAATATAACACAATATTGACTGCTGTACCCCAATTTTTTTACATTTTCATGTATTATGTATGTTTGTTTTGTTAACACATCGGTGTCAATATAATGAAATTGTATGCGACTGTCATACATGCGTGAGGTTTAGCTAGCTATAAAACAATGTTTAGTCCACAATTTTCTACATAAATTTGTGTAGAATATGCCTGTACCAAGTCAGGAATATGACAGTTGTTATCCATTCGTTTGATGTGTTTGAGCTTATAATTTTGCAATTTGATTAGGGACTTTCCGTTTTATATTAATGTCGGATTAAGTATTTTTGTGATTGTACTTTTTAAACGTAAAACAAATGATCTAAAAAAAAAGATTACGTGTTTAGCTTCTCGTAGTAATAAAAGATAGATTATTGGTTCTTCAATAATTTGCAGTGTTCGTGGTCAACGGGAGAACACACCTTAAAGTTGTAATTTACATACACGTTAATGACAAGAGTACAACACCTATTCTTTACGCACTCCTTAATTCTAATGGTAAACTGATCTTCCTTGTTTTCCACACTAACACTAACTCCTATAATAATGAATCATACATTGTCACTATCACAATTTGAATAAAACTGTATTAGATTTCATAATAAATTGTCAATGCTTTTTTGGGATCTGAGTACACAATCAAAAATATTGTAAGAAGAAGAGGGAAATTTTCATTTCTAATTTTGATGTTTAACTGCACTATGATGAGTGTGTTCACTTATAAGGTTATGTTAATATTGATACAGATGAGTTATTTAGATATTGTTATGGTTACAGGAACAACTGTTGAAATAGGAAACATTCTTTTGAAGAATGGAGCGGATCCAAAAATTGGATTCTGCCTACAAAATTGTTTGCAGAATAGTCGAACCCTCATCAATAAAACTTCATCGATTTCATTTCTGTCTTCCCTCCTGAAAAAGGGAGCTGATCCAAACAGACGCAAAATAAAAGGATCTAATTTGATTGACAGTGTTCAGAAAAGAAACGTCCTTCTTGTTGAAGAATTAATCAAGTATGGAGCTTATATAAATTATTGTGACGATATGAAGAAAACAGCTTTGCACTATGCTTGTAACCTCGGTAAGTTACGTTGTGTTAATTTGTCTGCAAATTAGTTTAAGTTAAGGCAAATTTAAATTTCATTTAATTTGGCAATTCTAGGTAGGTCTGTTTTAGTCATAGTTCTGAAGTTCTTATACATTCATTCTTGATTTTTAGACTTTTGAGTTTAAGCGTTCCTGGTTAAGGTAAATCCAAAAAGCCCGTCTGACATACCAAATCTATAGATTTAATATAATTTCGGTTCATTTATATGAATCGTTGTTTAGTGTTACGTCCATTTTCTCGGAACAGTACACATTTTTGTTTAATGCGAACTAAAGCCCGGCTCCGGGTGCTTAATTTTCCCACTATGTTTAAGACCCATTGGTGGCCTTGGGCTGTTTTCTGATCTCTGGTCGGGTTGTTGTCCCTTTGACAAAATCTGTGTTTCCTTTCTCAATTGTGGAACTTATTAATGATTAAAAAAAAGATGCCAATTAAATCATAGTTCTTTGTATGCTAAATGATTTTGTTTCTTTGAAATATTTTCGTAGGAGTCCTTAATGTCTTTGCAGGAAGTTTTAGCTCCTGAAGCTTATTCAATTCTAATCAATCAATTGGCCAATATCAATAATTATTTGTTTGAATCTATTTTAAAAGTCAACATAGGTATCAGGTAAAAGTGGGAAGATATATGAAGATGTGGTTTGAGTGCCAATGAGACTTTTCTCTATCAAAGTCATAATTTGTAAAAGTAAACCATTATAGTTGAAAGTACGGTCATCAACACGAAGCCTTGGCTCACACCGAACAGCAAGTTATAAAGGACCCCAAAAATGACAATTGTAAATTCGTTCAAACGGGAAAACCAACGGTCTAATCTATATAGAAAAAACAAGAAACGAGAAACACTTCAACAAACGACAACCACTGAGTTCTTGACTGTGGACTGGTGCAAACCAATGAAACGGCTTTAAACGTTTTAAAAATCAACCTTCATCCTTACTTGAAACAATAGTGTACCATCACAAAATAGAAAGACACACTATAAGATATCAAATGAAATGGCTTAACTCAATCAAAAGACATATTAACACAAACAAATTAATATACACTGATCGATTAAAACCCAATGTAAAGATCAATTAAATAAGGGGTGATATGTTAAACAATTTCAGAGAAACAAAAAAAAACATAATCTTGAACAAAATGCCGCCAAATAGAATAATGTACACAGGTAAATGAAAATAATTGTGTACGGTCATTGTTTATGATCATTTGTAGTTTTCCTAGAAATTACAAGTAGATTTAGAAATACAATGTAATTATTTGAATACATGGTTACATCAAGCAATCTGTTTTCATTTCAACTAAGAAGCCTTTAACTAATTGTTGCATTTGAAGAAATCTAATGGATTAACACTTTTCTGAATCGGTGATAGGCATTTCAGTGGTAATTTAACTATAACTTGTAAATCATTATATAATGTATATTTATATATTTGATCATTTACTTAGTAATGCTTTTTAGACAGTTACATATATAGATTTCCAGTTTCGGTCTTTCCTACTTATTCGTAACTGTTTTTATCCCATAGTCAAGAACATGTGTGATCTACTACAATTGTGTCCGCTGGTCAGTCGTTAACCGTTAAAGTATTTTTCAAATTTTTCATACATTTGTCTTAACAATTCTAGCAAATGACACAGTTATCATTATCAATGAGTGACCATTGTTTCTAAAATTAGTATATATTCCATCATTTTCAAAAACTCCAAAAACAATGCCTGCTATCGTGACTTACTATAACCAATCGCATAAAAATTCTTGAAATAATAATAAACAAAAGTCTGACTTACGACCTTTGGCTACAAACTGAATAGTCTTTTCAGAATTATAGTTTATTAAAACACATTTAGAACACGATCAAGCATCAAAACTAATCTTAAGACTCTGGAAATGCATTCTAATTGATATTACCAATAACTATTGACTGTTAGTAAATTATACTTTTATAATTCCCTAAATAATTACAAATCAAAATCAAAAGCATCTGCCAAAGAATTGCGCATAATAATAGCTATTTGTTTTACTCTTAAAATTTCAAAAATCTAAAACAAAAAAATGTCAAGTCCTTTAAAATTATAATATTTGTTTTTATCAATGGATATTGAATAATTTATATAATCTGGACACTTCAGTGCAGAGAGATGACTGATAATGTCACCTTGTTTATCTAGTCAGTCAACACTTAGGGTGTTCCTTTAATCCCGCGAGTTGTAGGTGCGATCGCCCTTAATCTTAATTAATTAGGATTGCAAGTTTTCCCACAGAAGGTCGATGGTTCTCTACGAGCACCCGGCTTCCTCAACCAATAAAAAAATACAGTCACGAAATAGCACATCAGTGCCGAAAGTGGCATTAAACACCAATAAATCATTCAATCATTTATTTACATATTTTATTTTAAATCACAATTATTCTTGCAGGTGATTTAAAAGATAGATATGAAATATCAGCATTTCTCATGAAGCATGGATCTTACTTAAATGCCACATCTAATTCTGGTGAAAGGCCTCTAGATATTGTTGTGCAAAATATGATCAGGGAAATGTCAATTGAGGTTCATAAGGCAACAGAAGATAATTGTAGCAAATTAACAGTAGATTTGTCCTTACTGAATCTTCTTGTTTGTGGAGGCGCAGATTTATGTCCTGTTATAACTCATACAAATCAACCATCTTTAAATCCAACGATGCCAGTGTATGTATACTTCTCAGAACTTCAAAATTATTTTTGGCAATTCTTGTTAATAAATCTGTCGGGACTAGTGGTGTCGATATACATTTAGTTATTCAGGGACATGATCATGAAACCATATATAGTATTAACACATTTTTATGAATACAAAAATAAGACATGTTATTGAAATTGACGGGTTTCGTTTATAAGTCCTGGTTTAAAAAAAAAAATATTTTGGTTTTTGTTTTTTTTTTTGGGGGGGGGGGGGGGGGTGAGGTTTCCTTTAGCGGGAGATATTTCGATCAATGTTTATATGAGTTAATGAGATCGGCAAATGCAGATATAGACCGAACAGGGTTTATGGGATAGGGTCTGTGTTTAAGTTGGTTTTTTGTTGTGATATTTTTTTTTACAGTTTATTCTTCTGCATTTATGTGTGCAGCTTTTTGAAAGATTCACTATTTCTTATTTCGTATTTTTATCTTGTTTTTTTTAAACTCTTGCTAATCACCTTTCAGAAACATCCCAACCACAGACAAATCTGCCTTGTTCTTGTTAATAAGTAATGGACTTTTCCAATCTGCCGAATACCTACTACGTAGTGGATGGGATGTTGAAAAAGAAGAATGGTTTGATGCCTTTGATGTCTCCGAACTTGATCTTGAAAACATCAGAATAAATTACATCATCTATAAACGGCATGATATTGAAGCAAAAAAGGCAGAATTCAAATCATTTTTGCAGAACTTTGAGAAGGGTCCTAAATCCTTAACAATAACATGTAGAAAACAAATTCGACATCAACTATCTATGATTTCAAATGGTACTGAGATTGAAACGAAGATTTCAACACTTCCGCTTCCAGTAAAAATCAAGCGTTTCCTATCATTGAAAGAATGTATCCAGGAAAATGAAATAATTCTGCTTGAAAGTGATGAAAGGTATATTTGTCTTTCGTTTATGTTGGATAAAAGTCCTCGAAATAGCAAATCGAGAAAGATATAGGCTGGCTACGGTTACATTAAAATGTAATAATAATACAAAATTTATTGTTACATTGGAGACTAATTGCCGGAATGCAGGACCGGGTAAGTCACCGATTAATTACGAAGGTAACAATAATAATTGTATCTACGGTTACATTGCGTAATTGTTACATTTAATGTACGCTGCGATTATTTATATTTATTAAAATAAAACTTGAAAACTTTTATCTGAATTTTACAATATTGCAAACAATTTTTTATTTTTTTGTTTTACAATGACTGTTTCTACAAATCAAGTATGTTGTTTTAGGGCATGATGTTTAAGTTGGCCGACGCATTTCGGTGAAACCACTCTAAGCAGCCATCACAAACGAGTGATGCAGCAATGTGCACGTCTGTAAATGCATACTGTACAATTCCATTCTGCACTATAAGTCTCAAATGTAACAATATTATTTGTATTATGTAACCGTAGCCAGTGCCAAAGATATATGTGGAAAGCCAAATGTGTAATAATTCCAATTTTGCAATTCTTTAATTGTATGTAATATATAACTCTGTAATTTCGAAATTCCAACTTTGCAATACTTTATTATTAGCAGTGCAACTCGACAGTTGAATGTTTGATAATTGCAAGTCAATCTAGGCAACTACATGTATGTAATTCAAAATTCAAAAATAGAATTTTCATATTATCTACACGATAGTTATAATATGTACATTTGTGCTGTGTAATTTCGTAAGTTTGTGATATGACAATGGGCATTTTGCATTTATTATATTTGGAAAGTGTTTACTTGTTGAATATATATTAATCGACATTAGCTGACGTGAATAATCCGGCAACCAATCTTTGTGTTTTGGTTAGGATACGTTTACAAAACTTATTAGGTTTTCTTATTTTCTATGTATCAGGTGCGGTTGGCTCGTAACTCAACCGTTAGTGTTGATTTTTGAGATATCATTCAATGCATGATTCTATTTTATCCATTTTGATTAAAATAAAGAAATTGAATTGCAAATCAGCGCTAGCGAATGCTAGCTTAATCTTCTATTTCATAAATATATCAGTGATTCTAGAACACTTTCTTTGTAATTCTATGTGAGATTATTTAGTTAGTACGTAAGTGCATGAATCAAAAAGACCGTACACGAACAATTTGACACGGTTTTCGTAGTATAAAAATATTAGAGTTGCGTTTCTGTTTGTTTTTTGTTTTTGTTTTTTATAATGAATTTTCTTTATTGTAACAAATAGATTAGCACAACATGTATGAACAAAGGTATACAGAATGACATTTTCACACAAAGGAAGTATTAAATAATAAAACAACAATTGAATAAATATGATGGTGCAATAATAGGTTGAAAATAAATAAATATCTTATAACATTGAAATCTTATGTGTTCTTGCAATATACATAAGTGGTGTTTCAATCAAATTTTAACATTTATTATTTATTCTATGATAGGGGCCCAGGGACTCCAGTATTTGTTATATTCCTCTACAGAGAGGTTTTTAAATGAAATGTATTTTTCTAAGTTCAAGTGGTCCTTTAAATGGTTTTTTAAAGCATTTAGGTTTGGCAAAACTTCTTGTAATTTTGTTCTGTAAATGTAGTATTTTGAAAGTAGAATAATCTTATTTTTAACAAAATTCAATTTAACATTTTCGTAGATACCAAATAAAATAATCATAATATTCAAAGGCAGTTCAATACTTGTCATTTCAAAAATCCAGATGTTAAGTGCATGCCAGAGACTGGCAACCATCGGACAGCTCCAAAATAAATGTTCTATGGTCTCTGGTCCTTCTTTACAAAATGTACATATGTTACTGCTATTTATTTTCATCTTTAAAGTAGTGAATTAGTTCCCAAAATTCTATGGATAGTTCTATATTGGAACCAGCACAGCTTAGTGCTTTTACTATATTTTGTACACGAAGTGTGTATTTTTTTCCAGTTAATACCAGTCATATTAAGATGGTTCTCCCATTTTCCTTTGCAGCAAATGTAACATATTTTTCATTCAATACTTTGTACATTTCCCTTGAACATTTTTTTGATTCAAAAAAGATACATATGTTAAAAGGTAGTATTGCATGAATTTTTTTCTCATTTATTTCAATATTAATCGTGTTTAACCACTCATTAAGCGAGTGCGCTATTCAATAATAATGTAAAATATTTGGCCTAAATTGATATAATTATTGGAAATTTTGAAATGACATAACTTTGCCCTGGTCATCTAACAAATCTTGTACTGTCCAAATTCCCGCATTTGCCCAGTTTTTATAGTAGACTCTTGAACCACCAATTTTAAAATTTTCTACCTCCCATAAAGAATACGATAAAATTTCATCAATACATCTTGGTTTTCTAATTTGATTAAGGGTTTTCCAAGCATCAAAAACCTCTTGCCAAAATTTATTTGTTGACCTTTTAATAGGCCCAATATAACTTATTTCAATAAAATTTATTTGCTCCACAATAGAGACTAATCTCACCCACTTTGAGTTCGAATTATACAGACGTCTTACCCATGTAAGTTTTAGTCCCTGTATAAAAGCTTTTAAATTTAGCATTTTTAAACCACCCTTATAATAATCTTGACATAAAAGATCTCGCTTGACCTTATCTGGTTTATTATCCCAGATAAAAGCATACATTTTATTTGTTAAATTACGTAACATATTCTCATCTGGACTAGGGATAGATAGAAACAGATGATTTAATTTAGCTATGACCAAAGTTTTTAAAATGGTAATCTTTCCAAAGGGGGTGAGATACTCTTTTGACCATTTTTTCAAAGTGTTGTCTATATTATCTAAAACTGGCCTATAATTTAAATTAATCATTCTATCTAGGTCGACTGAAAACGTAATTCCAAGCAACTTAAATGTACTGGAGCCCCATTTCAATCCCCACTTTACACAAATTTGATCCTGGCTATGTTTTTGCTACCTATCCAAATAACACTTGTTTTTTCTATATTAATCTTAAGTCCCGAGATTTCAGCATACAATTGGAGAACACGAAGAGATGCATCGAGCGATTCTGGCGAGCCATCTAATATCAATGATGTATCATCCGCATATTGAGAAAGTACAAATTCTGTATCATCTATAGTAATACCCTTTATCTCCCTACTATTTCTAACCAAAATGCCTAATATTTCTGCACATAGCAAGAAAATATAAGGGGATAAAGGATCTCCCTGTCTACAGCCTCTCTCTATAGTGAAGAATTCTGACAGACAACAGTTTTGTGTCACCGCAGCTGTTATATTGTTATAGAAGGTTTTAACCCAGGATATAACGGATTCACCAAAATTAAAATATCTTAATGTATCATAAAGAAATGACCACGATATGGAATCGAATGCCTTCTCAAAATCAATCAGCAAGAGAATTCCTTGAATATTATTTTCGTCAGTAAAATGTAAAATATCATATATTAAACGACAATTTTCGCCTATATATCTACCTGGAACAAAACCAGTTTGATCCGAACTTATTAATTTTGACAAAACAGATTTTATTCTCTCTGCTATACAGCTTGATGCCAATTTATATGTAGAATTTAGTAGAGTAATAGGTCTCCAATTTTTAAGAAATTGTTTTGGTTTACCATCTTTTGGAATACATGTAATCACTCCAATAACTGCTTTTCATCCTCGCTAAGCTTCGGTATCTCGTCATAACAAAAGTCCCGTGTTAAATCAACCTTTTTCAAACAATCTTGTTTTCTATAAAGTTTTTCATAAAACACCTTTGTCTGATTTAAGATTTCTTTTTGTTCTTCCACTACAAAAAGATTTTCTAAAGTAAGTTTTTGAATAGTCTTTATTTATATAATTTCTAGTCTCTAGATTTAAAAAAAAATTGGTATGTTTTTCTCCTTCTTCAATCCACTGACTTCTTGACCTAACATATTGTCCCTGAACCTTCTTTTGTCTATAAATTTTAAGTTCTGCTTTTTTCTGATCAATCTCTTCCAAATTTTCTACTGTTAGAGCATTTTCTTCTAATTGTTTTAATTTTGAAATAATTTCATTTTCAATTTTTATACCCGCCTTTTTTTTTATAAGAGGCATATGAAATAGTTTTACCGCGTATTTCTGTGAGTAAAGTTTCTAAAAATAACTGGTCATCAACAGTAAATTCAATTTCAGAGTTGTCAATATTTTGTAAATTTTCATCTCTATATATCTTGACAGCATATTGTTTTTTTTACTATACTTATGAGGTTTTTTATCTCTTTAACATAGTCAGTATCATGAAGAAGGGAATTATTAAACTTCCAAAGGCCTCTGCCTTTTATAAATTCATTAATCTTGAAAGAAAAGACCACAGGTGAATGATCAGACCTGTAACTATTATCAATTTTAACATCGCTAACAAAGTGAAAAATATTATCAGAAATCAGAAAAAAATCTAAACGAGATTGTTTAAAGGGTTTTTTTTTCCTCCAAGTAAATCTTTTCAAATTGGGGTATAATTCTCTAAATGGATCAACTAGATTAAAGTCTTCCATTAGCTGTAATACTTTTTCTCTAGACTTTAGGTTGTTGATATTAACATAATTATGGGTGTCAAGATTAAATCTTTGAATGAGGTTAAAATCACCACAAAGAATACAAGATTGGTTATCAAATTCCTCAATAATGTCTGCCACCTTTTGATAAAAGCAAGGAGTGTCTACATTTGGCCCATAAATATTTACTAAGGTAATTCTTTGTTCTTCAATTGTAATGTCCAATCCAAGAAGATTTCCACCCTCATCTTTTTTAACTTTGTGAATTTGAAGATCAAAGTTTTCATTAAAAAAGATGGCCAAACCTCTCTGATTGGATGTAAATGAATTGAAAAGGCAATCTCCTTTCCACTGATTTTTAATGTTTAATTCATCTTGTTCTGTAAAATGTGTGTCCTGAAGACAGTATATATTAAAATTCTTTGACTTTAAATAGTTCAAAACATCTCTCCGTTTCTCCTTTGTATAAAGACCTTGACAATTATAAGATTTGTTTATTGTTATGGTGTTTGCTTGTATTTGGAAAAAAGAGAGATTATGTGTACACACAATTTTGAATAATTAAAGCGGGTCTTTCTGGTGTTGGTTATATACGTCAAAATGTCATTAGGTTTTGTATGATTTTGAAATGATTTATTATCATTTAATTAATATATTTCTATCAATACAGCTGCATATTTGAATAGTTAAATAAGCGTGCGGTGTGTTGCCTTGTCAACTAGCACGTTAAAAATCTTTCTCAACATATCGGTCTGGCACAAAGTAGGGTTAATCATGATAATTTATTGAAATGGTATTTTGAAAATAATTGTAACCTTTTGGATCCGGTATATATAATTGTATGAATTTCTAGGTTACCTTTGATAATATAACCGTCACAAAAATACGTCACTTTTTGTGGCGTTGATCCATTAATGTGACGTGCAGTTTGTGGTGTCTTGTGCTGTCGTTAATTCATATGATATGTCCGTTATTATTCTGCAGTTTACATGTTGTAATGCACTTATATATTATTTATCATCTTTTTCTTTGTGTTGTGTGGTCTTGCGTTTATTTGTTCTGTATTCCTGTCACATGGTGTTGTCATTTTAGCGGTATTTTTAACTTTGCCATGTACACGGTTTAGTACGTGATTTAGTATCACTTATTGACGAATGTGTGAATATTGACAACAACATATAATGTCAATTTCCAAAAGCTTTTACTTAATACATGCTGATAAGAATACGAATACGTAAAATTCTTTTGGCTTTTAATCCAATATCAAAGGTCTCGGAATGTTACCTTGTCAAATCTTCAAAACAAAAAAGGTCATTCAAATATATTACATGCCACAACAAAAAAATGAATAATCTCATAAAAGCTCCGACGGCTGCGCCTTCTGTTATTATAATAAACATTTTATTTTCTTCAGCTTAATGATGATTTACAGGGATTCAATTTAGAGAATATTTTTTCAATAATATAAATGCAAGATGTAAATTGACATATTACAAATTTGGAAATACAAATGTACAAACTATTAATGTACATATTAAAAAATTTCATTCCACAAATGAATAAATTATAAAAGTACAGATCACAAATTTACACATAAAAAAAAGTATATATCACAAATGTAGAAATTATAAAAGCACATGTGTACCATGCAGTAATAACGTTAACAGAAAATCAAACTTATAATTTTGATTTATATTTTTGTATAGTTCGAGGTGCATTTCTCAAACGTTGAATTGTTGAGTTGCAATGTTTTAAATTTGTGATATATAAGAATTGCAACTTTAGAATTTCAAAGTTAATGAGCTATAAAAAATTGTAAATGTGAATTATTACAATTTTTGCATTTCATAGATATTATTTCAGCTTGGTCCGTATACCCATCCGATATTCTTTTAGACGTTTTCAGAAGAATAACTCGTTTCATTAAGGTCAAGGAACAGTTAATGGGTAATGTCACAGATTTTAAAAGTTTTTTGCTTTTAATTTTTGCTCGTTATTTTAGAACTAAAAATCCAAAAAATATGAATTTATATATCTATTTTCTAAAATACTACTGATTGCATTCATCATAAATAGAGAAACATTCGGTGAACTACCGAATAAGTTTTGTTACCGTTTTGTACAAACATGAGCAACATGAAGGGTGCCATATGTGGAACAGGATCTGCCTATCCTCCCCACGCACCTTTTGTTTTGTTTTGTTGGGGTTGGGTTGCTTCGTTTTTAGTTTTCTATATTGTGTTTTGTGTACTATTGTTTGTCTGTTTGTCTTTTTCTTTATTTAGCAATGGCGTTGTTAGTTTATTTTCAAGTTCGAATGTCCCACTGGTTCTTTTTATCTTTTGTCCCTCTTTTATATAGAAAGGACATAAAATCGGTGAAAGAATTTGTTTTAAAGTCATCATCTCTAATTTCAAATCCATAGATTTCTTTAAAAAAATATATGCAGTTGGTACAAACAATTCTGTTTCAATAGTAAAATAATCACATGGTCAACAACTTGGTTTTGGACTATAAACCCATCTGTTATCTAATTGGTGGTGATTTTTTGTTCAACGTTTACCGGGCTACAACGCGGGGACGTTCCGCTCATTCCGACATTTGTACATTTTATCAGCCTAATCACCACTTTTATGAATGATGTATACCGTAAAGACAAAATCATGAACCTTATTTGTATTTTACCTCATTAAAGCGAATGATTATTTAATGTCAAATTTAAGAAACGTTTTATTGACGATTTAAAGTACTGTGATTAGTAAAAAATGTCCACTTATTCTAAAAGAATTCAATCAGTAATATTTAAATTAAAAGAAATAAATGCATTGTTTTTTTCGATTTTCAGTTATAAGCACCGAATCCAAGTTCTATGCAAATTGTCTTCCAAAACCTGGGATATAGCCTATTTAGCATGTTTAGTGTAACTTGACCTTCAGCTTTAGGACTGCAAAGTTACTACAAATATATACCATGCAGTCAGTTATTTATTCTATTCTTTTTTATGCATTTTCCTTTTAACTTTAAGACCCTTTTAATACATTGTTTTATTGAACAATTAAGTTGTAGACCGTATAGTGTTTTGCCAAAAAATTGTTCACTTCCTTTCATACCATGAAAAGGAATTCTTAAATGATTGATTTTGGTTTTTTTTAAATAACTATTTCAGGTGAATGATCCTTCAATTAAATAAACAGTTTCTGCTTTGCGAATTAAGCTGTTTTAGTAGTGAATGACTTATCCACTTTAATACATAAAATGAGACTGAGGTCTTATGCGATTCACTGTTGTTGAAAATGAAATTCATGAATTTATTAAAATCGAAAAATTGTAAAATTAGTAGGGTTTAATAGTGGCTGCGTATGTCTTAGCTAAGTTTCCGAATGGCGACTAAGAAGAATACGAACTTAGAAATTAATATTTGTTATAAAATTGTTAACCTTGAAATCCGTTAACAAAAGATCATCTATGTGTAGTATTCATAGTAACTTTAGCAATTTGGAAACAAATGCGTTGTACTGGTGATATTTTTCATTTGCTTTTAATATTTTCGTTCACTATTTCGAAATTCATTTTAAAATTATACTATAAGCAGCTGGAGTTATCCTGATCCTTTGCACACCTTTTCATTTAATGCTTACAATTGCCCAATGTTAGTATGTTTTCGGCGGACATCTTTAACAAACTAATTATGATCACACTAAAACGTTTAAATGCCAGTGATTTAAACATGCATAGAAACGTTTGCATGAGGGAGTCGGAACATTAGTTACCAAGTATTTTTTCTTCAATAAATAATGTGTATCATATAACTAGTAAGTGAGCTGAAAAGAAGGTTAAATATTTTTTTTAGATATTGACAGAGCAACCATAGGGCAAAACCTGATCAAAACTAAGACATTTGAAGGCCAAAATACAGTCTCCAGTAATGTCTTTATTATATTAGTCTCTAAAACAAACTGAATACGACGAATTATATAGAAACAGATATACAAAAAAACGCATGTTAATTTATTTCCGAGTTCATGACTTGAGGCAGACATATGACTTTTTGTGTGCACCAGTCCTTAGTCAGAACCTGGTTTTTAGTGGTTGTCGATTGTTGATGTGGTTGATAAAAAGTAAAATAACAAAAATACCGAACTCCTAGGAAAATCTAAAACGAAAAGAGCGTAACCAAATGGCAAAATCGAAAGCTCAAACACATCAAACATAAGTGTTTCTCGTTTCTCTTTTTTTATATAGATTAGACTGTGGGTTTGCTTGTTTGAATGGTTTTAAACTTCTCATTTGGGGCCCTTAATGGATTGTTGTTAGGTTTCAGCAATGCCTCCATGTTGAAAACCGTTATTTGACCTACAGTGGAGATCACTTCTAACCTCTCAGTACGTAGAACTGTCAGCCTGACACCTTTTAGTCAGTTCTGACCTCTCAGTACGTAGAACTGTCAGCCTGACACCTTTTAGTCAGTTCTAGGTTAGAACTGTTCTAGCTAGAACTGATTTGGTCAGTTCGACCTAGATCTGATTTGGTCAGCTCTACCTAGAACTGATTTGGACAGTTCTACCTAGAACTGATACTGACAGTTCTAGCTAGAACTGACCAGATATTTGGTCAGTTCTACTTCTAGAACAGTTCTACGGTTAGAATTGATTTCTAATTCTACGGCTATAATTGATTGTTATAAATTATACGGCCAGAATTGATTTATAAATTCTACGGCTAAAATTGATTTATAAATTCTACGGTTAAAATTGATTTATAAATTCTACGGCTTAAATTGATTTTTATAAATTTTACGGCCAGAATTGATTTATAAATTCTACGGCTAGAGTTGATTTGTACGTTTTAAGAACACGTTGCCTTAATATACAGGGTTGGGTAAAAAAGCGATTTAAATTATATTGAGTTTTGCTATTTTGCCGGTTTTATTTCAGATTTAAAATCGGCAAGACTTAGGCAGCAACCATTTGATTTTCGAGGGAGGGGGGATGGGGACGGGGGGCTATGGTTTTTTTTTTTTGGAAAAAAAAGTTTGTTTCCAGTTTTTGGTGAAAAAAAATAATTTGTTTTGGACCCTGAGAAAAAAAAAGGTTGTTTCATCCTCAGCTGCCACTATATGTAATGCTAAAATTGAAAGAAAAAAATTGCATATATTTTTGTTTTTCTCTCAATTTTTGTACATAAATTAGGCCGTTAGTATTAGGGGGGGGGGACATTATTATTTGAATTGTTTTACATTGGTTAATCCGAGAGTCAGGATGGCTCATTATCACATAACAATATTATCGGACCTCAATAACCAATATAATATCTGTTTACGAGTAGTTTTCATACCTCGGACGACCTGTTTAACAAAAATCTTTTGACCGCATCAATCTAAACTGCCTTTATTTGCTTTTTCTTTCTGCAAATCTATATAGCTGCACAGTACTTCAGTTTTAATTTTAGGTCTAGAAGGACTGTAATATACAAGTAACAGCAATTTTGGAAGAAAAAAAATGTAATTGTTCACATCAATTTATAGTGCCAGCATGCAGGGGCAGCTAGATCCAGGCTGGGGGTCCAACTATTTGTTCCCATTCATATGCATTGATGTTAAAAACAAAGTGGGGTTCCAACCCCTGGACCCCCTCCCCTTGATCCTCCAATGTGCATGTCCTTGTTTTATTCAAAATATTGAATCATAAACAAATATCAGTAGTTTTTATACTTCAGACTGAGTCGTGTAATAAAATCTTTTGACTGCATCAACCAAAACTTACCATATTTGCTTTTTATTATGTAAATCTATATAGCTGCACAGCAATTCAGTTATAATTTTAGTTCGAGAGGGACTGTAGTATATAAATAACTGCAATATTGGAAATCAATGACCACAAATCTTTTTTCGCATTAATTGAGGGTGCCAGCATTTCCTATTTTTATTCAAAATATCGCATCAGAAACAAATATCAGTAGTTTTCATACCTCAGACTGACTCATGTTACAAAATTATTTGTCTGTATTAATCAAAACTGACCATATTTGACAGCATCAACCAAAACTGACCATATTTGACCACATCAACCAAAACTGACCATATTTGCTCTTTTTTGTACAACTCTTATAGTCGCATAGTAAATCTGTAATATTTTTATGTAAGGATGGAGTGTATAATCATTATAATACAAATGATCTATATTATAGGGTTATTGCATGAATATTGGGGAATATTGTTCCGAGTAGAATTTTATATTGCGTGTACTTATATTTTTATATCAAAATGGATTGTTCAATATAAACATGATAAAGGAAAGCAACATTGGAAAACAAAATTATGCTCGCATCAGTTTAAAGTGCCAGCATGTCCTCTTTTTAATCAAAATTTTGAATCGTAAACTTATTTCAGTAGTTTTGATATCTCAGACTGACTCATGGATATAACAAAATTATTTGTCTGCATCAACCAAAACCATGAAAACTGACCATATTTGACCGCATCAACCAAAACTGACCATATGTGACAGCATCAACCAAAACTGACCATATTTACACTTTATAATGTAAATCTTAATATATATAATATATATATATATATATATATATATATATATATATATATATTAAAAATTAAATACACAAAAAGAGTTTTAAAAGCAGCATTGTCTAGCGCTTTCATCCATCTTGGGACTTTTCAAGACTATGAACGTCGTTATGAACGTTCATAACGACGTTCATAGTCTTGAAAAGTCCCAAGATGGATGAAAGCGCTAGACAATGCTGCGTTTAAAACTCTTTTTGTGTATTTAATTTTTAATATATAATTCTGTACACCGCTTGAAAAGAAACTTTTTTTGTATATATATATATATATATATATATATATATATATATATATATAATATATATATATATATAACCGCATAGTAAATCACTTATACATGTAGTTACATATCACGATGGATTGTATAATTCAAATGACAGCAATATTGTAACACATTGGCTAAAAAAAATCACATCAATTTAGAGTACCAGCAATTTTCTGCAAGTCCTCTTCTTATTCAAAATATTGAATTGTAAACAAATTTCAGTAGTTTCGAGATACATGTATCAGACTGAGTTGTTTTAACAAAATTATTTGACCATATCAACCAAAACTGAACTTATTTACACTTATCATGTAAATATATATGGCCTCATTGTAAACCAATAATATTTCTATGTCAGGACGGATCGTATGATGAAAATGACACCAACTTTGGAACACAATACACCTATATTGCTAATCCTGGCTGACCCGGCCTCTTGAACTTTTGAAGCATACAACAATCACATTTCCATTGTGGCGTCAGATGTTTTGTTTTATGATGTCAAATTTTTACGGGAACCTGTGCGATATCCAGTAATGGCAGACAAATAGCCGTAAGGTGTATTTATACCATATCTAAAAATTTAGCGCACCCTTATCTTCTCTCTGTATCCATAATAATGAACCGTCACTAAAGTGACTTTTTAAGTCAGTTAGTTTGTGATGTTTTTTTTTTAAACAAAACTATTTTACGGCATCATCCAACACTCACATGACTGATTCATATACTTTATTTTAAAATAAAAAGTAAATGTATGGGAAATTCTCTTCTTGGAATAGTATACTGTTAATATAATTTGAAGACAAATGGAAGAAGGCAAAGAAAAATTGCATGATTTTGTTTGTAGCCGAACGTCCAGTGGCAAATGCTTCATTCATGTTCAGATGAGTATATTTTTCTGAGTTTCAGACTCCAAGATATCATTTATAATCGTTATGGATAAGTCTGGCTAAATTGACGAGATGGTGCAAATGTATATAGTTTTTTTACGTTATACAACACTGTTATCATTAATATCCCATAATTCATCCACTGTACAATTTTCGTATGAACATTTGTCAAAACAGAATCTTAAATGAATGTAAATCCAAGGCAAACAAGGTAAATTACGATTAAAATTCCATGAATTTAATGCAGAGATATATTTATGACATGTATGAAGAGACTGTTAAAAACGGGGAACGAAGAAACGTAAACAATGATGTTTCCTATGCAATCTTATAAAAATATTTCTCCGATGAGTTCGATAACCTCCTATTCACTTCGATATTTGTAAATGTAACGTATGATCAGAAAGAAATATAGAAAATCTGCTATTATATAGCAAAGTAATTGGAAGTGATTTATTTCTTCTAAATTCTAAAGTGCCCTTACTGCAGTGACGTCAGTTTAGAACTGTTCTACAGTCCTGACTGATTTAGTCAGTTCTGCTGACAGTTCTACGGTTAGAACTGATTTGGACAGTTCTACCTAGAACTGATTTAGACAGTTCTACCCTAGAACTGATCCTGACAGTTCTACCTAGAACTGATTCTGACAGTTCTACTTAGAACAGTTCTAGGGTAGAACTGTTCTAGGTAGAACTGTTCTAGGACAGGTTAGAACAGTTCTATGACAGTTCTCCTGACAGTTCTAATGAGAGGTTAGAAGTGATCTCCACTGTATAATGGTTTACTTGTTAAATTTGTTTGTTTTTATTGTGATTAAGATTTTAATACAATGTTGACTGCTGTTCCTAAATTTTTGACATTTAAACATATTGTGTCTGCTTGTTTTGTTCACATCGTTGTCAATATAATGAAATTTTATGCGAATGTCATACACGTGAGAGGTTTAGATAGCTGTACCAAGTCAGGAATATGACATTTGTTTATCTATTCGTTTGATGTGTTTGGGCTTTTGATTTTGCCATTTGTTAAGGGAATTTCTGTTTTGAATTTTTCTCCGAGTTCAGTACTTTTGTGATTTTACTTTTTTTTTTTTTAATTGAGACTTGGACGGAGAGTTGTATCATTAATGACACCCTTACCCCTATTTGACCTGTTTTTGTTTTTTACGATCTCAACATTTTTTCATTTGACTTACAAAATATTTTAAAAAAGAAGGTTAATTAAAATCATTATCGACTTCTTAAGACTGTATAATTGGTAACATTAAAACATATTCAGTAGTTGTCGTGTGTTGATGTGGTTCATAAGTGTTTCTCGTTTCTCGTTTTTTGTATTGATTAGACAGTTGGTTTTCCCGTTCGAATGATTTTACACTAGTCATTTTGGGGATCCTTTATAGCTTGCTGTTCGGTGTGAGCCAAGGCTCCGTGTTCAAGTCCGTTATTTGACCTAAAATGGTTTACTTTACAAATTGGGACTTGGATGGAGAGTTGTCTCATTGGCCCTCATACCACATCTTCTCATATCTATATACATTTCCCAAATGAAGTACACACTATTCGATATAAAACTGTATAAAGGAATGTTTACAGTTACAGAAACCAAGCTGAAGGAACAAAACGTTCTTGGATGAAATTTAACAACCATTTATTTTATATTCATCTTCCTCACATGTTACTGTCCCTCTGGTATCTTTCGTCCCTCTTTACTGCGGACTTTCATCTTAAAGGTTTTTCATTTGTTAGCCTTTCCGCCGCAGGTTTATTCTTCTTCGTTTATTTCAATTTATATGAAAGAAAACCATTGAACATGTTTTTCATTTAAACGTCACATGAAAAATTTGCGTAATCATTATTTATTATTATCATTAATTATTAAACTACTTTTTTATGATTCATTCTCCAATTGTAATGATTGTTCTTACAAAAGATTCATTAAGATATACAAATAACTGAGAACAGTATGCTATATTGTAGCTTAAATTGTATTATACCGAATCTTTATGAATTTTTATATTGTATTTTCTTTTTTCAGAACGGAAACAAACACTGTAAATGCTGCACAGTTTTTACAGGCACTTGGGTTATTCGGCGGTCTTTTCCCGATGCAACTTCAATATGATTCAGATGACTATTATGATAGTGAAGATTATTATCATACTGACATAAATGATTATTGGTAGCCAGTAAAGGTGGTAAACTATAGGCAATGCATTGAATTGCAGTGTAATCGTAATTTTAAAAGTAGCTGGTTTTTTATTATTATAAAATTCTTTTTTGTTTTCGCACATAAACATAGTTCAATTCAATTCTATATTTTATTTACATCTCAATGTATGCATACAATTACTCAAAAACTCATAAAAGCTACATTTTTATACAAAAGCCTATTCAATCTATACAGATTTGTGAGTGACGATACCAACTTAATCAACTTGTACAACAACAAAATAGTATATGAATGATACAAATATACAGCATAATGAAAATTTATTTTGCAATATAAAACTTGTCGGCGTCAATTCAGAATAACATAACAGGTTTTCTAAAGTCATATCTTGAATCGAAAAAAATATATATACCATGTTCTTACAGTCTGTAAAGCTATTAAAATGTTCATCGATTTTTTTTAAGTTATACAAGTTTTCTGCTTAGTATAACCATTCTTATAAGGAATATCATACAACATAGGCTAACATACACAATATTTAAATAGACAACCATCAACTTATTGAATAACAATAAACCGACTATAATAGTTTGATATATAGCAGAATATGACTGCAAGAGAAAAGTTTCTTGGATAAATAGTACAGATTTAAAAATCATACAACAAACATGTAGGATTTCTGCTATTTATCCTTTTTTGTTATTACAATAAAAGAGTGCACGGGTTCTAACAGTTATCTGCCATACTGAGTATTTCATTTTCATAAAATATATAGTGATTTATCAATAATTTTTAGATATTTTAGTGCTATCATTTGGTTTGTTCCAATGATAACTTGCTTCTATAAATAAATAATTCTTATACGATTTGCATATTAAAAAATACGTTAATATGATTGGTCGAGTTGACTTCTACAAGTTGTTCTGACGTGGTTTTTTTTCGATAGCCGACGTTGACCGAACTTCTTTTCGTAACCAATGTAAACACGATGGCGGCGATAATAAAACAATACGGATCGACGTTATTTCCACTTCGTGTTATTCGTTAAATAAATTAATACACATAAAACATTTTTGTAAAGAAAATAACAGTTTTGCAGTTTATATTTTATCCGAAATCAAATTTCATGGAGTACCTATTTTTGCGTTAACAAAAAAAAGTTTACTTGCGCCAGGTCTATTCAATGAGTCTAATATATAATTTATGTGTGATAGAGGTTACAAGTGTGGAAAAATAAATTCCTTATCTCCAATTTTAAAGAATTATAAGGACTAAACGCCTTTTTAAATGCATTTATTGGTGTATAAACTTGACCAAGTCACTCGCAAACATATTTGTTTGTGAATGATTTGGTCGAGTTTATACACAAATAATTTGTTTTTAAAAAGGCGTTTAATCAATCCTATTATATAATTTTGTTAGCAGAATTATTAAGTTTCTAAAGTCATCTTTATCGGTTTTCGAATACCAAATAAAATCAAATATATATCAAAGTTAGCTCTATATCTATAGTTTTAAATATCCTGGCATATAGGTCTTCCGATAATTTTGGTTTTTATGGACAAGTCCAGAATATATATTCTATAGTTTCGAGCCCTCTACACCAATCACTGCACTAATTTGTATCTTTCACTTTTATTTTGAAGAAAAGGGTGCTATCTGGTGATGATATTCCTCATGTCAATACTAGTGAGGGTTTGTCTAAAATTTCAAATATTGACATCAAGCATGCACGAAAGAGGGCCCGGTCTAGTCAGCAGGTAAAAGCTGATGCCTTGACAAAAACTCAAAAACCTAGATTAAATGTCCTCTCGCAAGGTGACGACGTTTTCATTTCTATTCTATCCATTGATAGAGGTCCTGCCGACGAGAAAACATAACAGGCGTTGTGATGAATGTGATTGACATGGCGGCTATAAAATTGGAACTAAAGGTGAACAAATATACTTGAGTTGAAACCAGGTTGAATTTTTTTGCAAATGCAACTTTAAATGTGTCTGAAGTCACAATGAGTGATATGAGTGTGAGAGAGATAGTGCGTAAGTTATCATTAACCGGAGGGCAAGGTTTTGTGCATTGTCAGTGTAAGAAAGGAAGTCGTAAATCTTGTGGGTGTAAATGTAGATGAATGAAAGTTTTGTGCTACTCCAAGTGCCACATGTCTCTGTCTTGAAGCAACAAGTAAAAAAAAACCTTGATTTTCTAATGTATGAAAATGTAGTATTTTATGCATGCTGTAAATACTCCACATTCTTTTGCTTTTGATTATTGTTCTTTATTATTCAATAAATTTCAATCATGCATGTATATTCTGCTTTATAATTATTGTCCAATTTTGTACAAGTTAAAACCATTTTTAAGCAATATTTTGTACAGGTTGTAACATGCACGAGGTACTTTTGTACATGTTATAACTTGTATTTTAGCATTGTACAAATTATAACATGTACAATATTTTTGTACATGTTATAACCTGTACAAAATTGCAACTTTGTACACGACAAATATACCAATTTAATTAAAGTTTTTTTTTTTCTTGAACTTTGTATATGAAACAATAATTCATAGTATTTCTCAACAACACCAAGTGTTTTGTGTTGCACTAAATATTTGTATGTCTTTATCAGAACATAACGGTTTTTTTCATTGGTTATAAGTAGTTTTAGAGGCGTACTGCTTATTTGCCAATTCCAATATATTAATAGGTATTCATCTTTGTTATATTAACTTTACAATATTAAGAACGTGATTAAATGTAATCGTCTTGTGATATTGACCCATGGAATAGGAAATACATTAATATAACATTATGCAATCCTTTAGAGATTGTGCTAATATAAAATAAACAAAAGGTGTGGTATAATCTCGGCACTTGAAATTAGAGAGTCAATTGTGATGTTCTCTTGTTAGAACTAACGGAGTAGGTCCGGTAAGGACCGATTTTGGCCTCAAATTTCAGTTTCATCTGACGAAAGATTTGGACCACTTTTTAAACACTTAAGTGTCTATTTCATTTGATTCAATTAATTTATGTGAAAGATTTTAACTAACTTAGTCCTTAAAAACGGTCCGATTCAAGCTCAAATATGAAAAATCTACCAAATATGCCAAAAAATGTCACTTTTAAGATAGTTTTTGTCAAAATTGAAAGTGGCCGCATCCGTGTTCATCCTCAACCATTATATATGTTATGTATTAGCATCAAATACAACTTGCTTTTCAATATTTAGGATGAACACGAATGCGGCCACTTTCATTTTACACGGAAACCGTCTAAAATTTAACTAAAATGATGGAATTGTGAAGATTTCAGTAATTTAGCATGACTTAATGGTGCTAGTATCCGATATATGTGCATTCTATTGTCAAAAACAGGCCATATTTATGTAGCAGAAGCATTCTACTGTCCAATAAATAACTAACAGTTTACATTTAAACAATTTTGTAAAACTGCTATATTTTGGGGCCAAAAAGGGGTCTTACTGGACCTACTCCTTTGCTGGTGGACTATCATTATCTATGTCGATAGCGAGTCGCTGCTAAAATGAATTATCACACAGTTATCTGCAATTATCTGTTTATAAATTAAGAAATTATTTAGAAGGACGTTCGAAATGTTTCAAGACTTATTTTCATTCCCTGGCAAAATAGTTTTTTTAGGGAGAAACCTGAGTTTTTATCTCATGCTGTTGATAAGATCTCTAAGAACGGCTATTCTTGTATTTTACAAATGTTGTAGTTTAGCACGAAATGCACTTGAAGTGTTAACCCGTAGCGCAAACAAGTAAGGCAAAATTGGACAATAATAAATGCTACTAATGATTTTTGACAGACATATGTATTATGAATATCTCAACAACGTTAATAAGTAGATTTATTATAATTGTTGCCTTGCAAAATCAAATTAGTGGTCTTGCGAAGCCTTCTCGTTTATAATTATTTTATCTGATTGTGAAATCAATTTCTATAAAGGCATAAACGCATGAAGCAATGTCTGCCTATCTGTTTAGTTTATCAAGATGCATATATAGCATGTATAATAAAACATATTTAATTTAATATTTACCTGAATAAATATTTTCAATGAAAGTTAATTGTCTTAATACATGTATCAACCGAACTATATTTTTTTTTTATAATGAATTTTCTTTATTGTAACAAATAGATTAGCACAACATGTATGAACAAAGGTATACAGAATGACATTTTCACACAAAGGAAGTATTAAATAATAAAACAACAATTGAATAAATATGATGGTGCAATAATAGGTTGAAAATAAATAAATATCTTATAACATTGAAATCTTATGTGTTCTTGCAATATACATAAGTGGTGTTTCAATCAAATTTTAACATTTATTATTTATTCTATGATAGGGGCCCAGGGACTCCAGTATTTGTTATATTCCTCTAAAGAGAGGTTTTTAAATGAAATGTATTTTTCTAAATTCAAGTGTTCATTTAAATAGTTTTTTAAAGCATTTAGGTTTGGCAAAACTTCTTGTAGTTTTGTTCTGTAAATGTAGTATTTTGAAAGTAGAATAATCTTATTTTTAACAAAATTCAATTTAACATTTTCGTAGATACCAAATAGAATAATCATAATATTCAAAGGCAGTTCAATACTTGTCATTTCAAAAATCCAGATGTTAAGTGCATGCCAGAGACTGGCAACCATCGGACAGCTCCAAAATAAATGTTCTATGGTCTCTGGTCCTTCTTTACAAAATGTACATATGTTACTGCTATTTATTTTCATCTTGTAAAGTAGTGAATTAGTTCCCAAAATTCTATGGATAGTTCTATATTGGAACCAGCAAAGCTTAGTGCTTTTACTATATTTTGTACACGAAGTGTGTATTTTTTTCCAGTTAATACCAGTCATATTAAGATGGTTCTCCCATTTTTCCTTTGCAGCAAATGTAACATATTTTTCATTCAATACTTTGTACATTTCCCTTGAACCTTTTTTGATTCAAAAAAGATACTTATGTTAAAAGGTAGTATTGCATGAATTTTTTTCTCATTTATTTCAATATTAATCGTATTTAACCACTCATTAAGCGAGTGCGCTATTCCATAATAATGTAAAATATTTGGCCTAAATTGATATAATTGTTGGAAATTTTGAAATGACATAACTTTGCCCTGGTCATCTAACAAATCTTGTACTGTCCAAATTCCCGCATTTGCCCAGTTTTTATAGTAGACTCTTGAACCACCAATTTTTAAATTTTCTACCTCCCATAAAGAATACGATAGAATTTCATCAATACATCTTGGTTTTCTAATTTGATTAAGGGTTTTTCAAGCATCAAAAACCTCTTGCCAAAATTTATTTGTTGACCTTTTAATAGGCCCAATATAACTTATTTCAATAAAATTTATTTGCTCCACAATAGAGACTAATCTCACCCACTTTGAGTTCGAATTATACAGACGTCTTACCCATGTAAGTTTTAGTCCCTGTATAAAAGCTTTTAAATTTAGCATTTTTAAACCACCCTTATAATAATCTTGACATAAAAGATCTCGCTTGACCTTATCTGGTTTATTATCCCAGATAAAAGCATACATTTTATTTGTTAAATTACGTAACATATTCTCATCTGGACTAGGGATAGATAGAAACAGATGATTTAATTTAGCTATGACCAAAGTTTTTAAAATGGTAATCTTTCCAAAAGGGGTGAGATACTGTTTTGACCATTTTTTCAAAGTGTTGTCTATATTATCTAAAACTGGCCTATAATTTAAATTAATCATTCTATCTAGGTCGACTGAAAACGTAATTCCAAGCAACTTAAATGTACTGGAGCCCCATTTCAATCCCCACTTGACACAAATTTGATCCTGGCTATGTTTTTTGCTACCTATCCAAATAACACTTGTTTTTTTCTATATTAATCTTAAGTCCCGAGATTTCAGCATACAATTGGAGAACACGAAGAGATGCATCGAGCGATTCTGGCGAGCCATCTAATATCAATGATGTATCATCCGCATATTGAGAAAGTACAAATTCTGTATCATCTATAGTAATACCCTTTATCTCCCTACTATTTCTTACCAAAATGCCTAATATTTCTGCACATAGCAAGAAAATATAAGGGGATAACGTATCTCCCTGTCTACAGCCTCTCTCTATAGTGAAGAATTCTGACAGACAACAGTTTTGCGTCACCGCAGCTGTTATATTGTTATAGAAGGTTTTAACCCAGGATATAACGGATTCACCAAAATTAAAATATCTTAATGTATCATAAAGAAATGACCACGATATGGAATCGAATGCCTTCTCAAAATCAATCAGCAAGAGAATTCCTGGAATATTATTTTCTTCAGTAAAATGTAAAATATCATATATTAAACGACAATTTTCGCCTATATATCTACCTGGAACAAAACCAGTTTGATCCGAACTTATTAATTTTGACAAAACAGATTTTATTCTCTCTGCTATACAGCTTGATGCCAATTTATATGTAGAATTTAGTAGAGTAATTGGTCTCCAATTTTTAAGAAATTGTTTTGGTTTACCATCTTTTGGAATACATGTAATCACTCCCTGCCTCTGGGTGACAGACATTTGGCCCTTCCCATATCCAAAATTTATAGATCTAAGGACAAATTTACCAATATCAATCCAAAAAAATTTGAAAAATTCTGCAGTGAAACCATCAGACCCCGGACTTTTGTTATTTTTCATCCTCTTTAATGCTGCAGTTAATTCAGAAAAAATAATATTTCCCTCCAATAACTGCTTTTCATCCTCGCTAAGCTTCGGTATCTCGTCATAACAAAAGTCCCGTGTTAAATCAACCTTTTTCAAACAATCTTGGTTTCTATAAAGTTTTTCATAAAACATCTTTGTCTGATTTAAGATTTCTTTTTGTTCTTCCACTATAACACCATTTTCTAAAGTAAGTTTTTGAATAGTCTTATTTATATAATTTCTAGTCTCTAGATTTAAAAAAAAATTGGTAGGTTTTTCTCCTTCTTCAATCCACTGACTTCTTGACCTAACATATTGTCCCTGAACCTTCTTTTGTCTATAAATTTTAAGTTCTGCTTTTTTCTGATCAATCTCTTCCAGATTTTCTACTGTTAGAGCATTTTCTTCTAATTGTTTTAATTTTGAAATAATTTCATTTTCAATTTTTATACTCGCCTTTTTTTTATAAGAGGCATATGAAATAGTTTTACCGCGTATTTCTGTGAGTAAAGTTTCTAAAAATAACTGGTCATCAACAGTAAATTCAATTTCAGAGTTGTCAATATTTTGTAAATTTTCATCTCTATATATCTTGACAGCATATTGTTCTTTTACTATACTTATGAGGTTTTTTATCTCTTTAACATAGTCAGTATCATGAAGAAGGGAATTATTAAACTTCCAAAGGCCTCTGCCTTTTATAAATTCATTAATCTTGAAAGAAAAGACCACAGGTGAATGATCAGACCTGTAACTATTATCAATTTTAACATCGCTAACAAAGTGAAAAATATTATCAGAAATCAGAAAAAAATCTAAACGAGATTGTTTAAAGGTTTTTTTTTTCCTCCAAGTAAATCTTCTCAAATTGGGGTATAATTCTCTAAATGGATCAACTAGATTAAAGTCTTCCATTAGCTGTAATACTTTTTCTCTAGACTTTGGGTTGTTGATATTAACATAATTATGGGTGTCAAGATTAAAACTTTGAATGAGGTTAAAATCACCACAAAGAATACAAGATTGGTTATCAAATTCCTCAATAATGTCTGCCACCTTTTGATAAAAGCAAGGAGTGTCTACATTTGGCCCATACATATTTACTAAGGTAATTCTTTGTTCTTCAATTGTAATGTCCAATCCAAGAAGATTTCCACCCTCATCTTTTTTAACTTTGTGAATTTGAAGATCAAAGTTTTCATTAAAAAAGATGGCCACACCTCTCTGATTGGATGTAAATGAATTGAAAAGGCATTCTCCCTTCCACTGATTTTTAATGTTTAATTCATCTTGTTCTGTAAAATGTGTGTCCTGAAGACAGTATATATTAAAATTCTTTGACTTTAAATAGTTCAAAACATCTCTCCGTTTCTCCTTTGTATAAAGACCTTGACAATTATAAGAAATTATTTTAAGAATATCACCCTTCATGCATGCATTTAGCTTTATCAATATTTATAACTCTAATGATCAGTGAGTATACATGAATATACCATGAAATTTGTGAAATCAAGGGACTTTTAAAATTCTTTTCCTTTAAAACTGTATAGTTTTTCCAGATCTGTGAAACCTTAAGACATATTTGTAATTTACAATAAATACATATATATGAAAGCATAAAATACAATAGCAAGACAGAGTCCAACATTAAAATCAAATACTAAATCTGCACTCTGAGACATTCACTGTTGTTGTATAGGATATTCACTCTAAATGGTCTAAGGGAGATAACTCAGAATAAATTTTATTAAATACATTGGATTCAGATGGAAATTTAATTTGAGCAAACCCAACAGTGAATATCTGTATAGTTCATGTTATGTACATATTTTGAAAGATTATTTCATTCCTATAATTTCATATTACATTTAATTTCCTTACTGTCATTCTTTCCAACACACAAAGACACTTTTCCATTATATGTGGTTATGGCAAAAAAGAAAAGATCACACAAGAAGCACAAGTATACAAATGTCCATTGTTCTGCCTTCAAATCTGATCCAGTCAGATTTGTCAATATTTTTATCATAAGATGTTGTCTGTCTAACGCGTTCATTCTTTTTGAAAACAGTTTTAGTTAAATGAACTATATATAATCGAAATAAGCCTATTATGTACAATATTTCAAGACTGTCAGAGTTGTTCAAATGACTACATGTAGATATTGGAATTTCTATGTTTGTCCTTTGTATCTATGTATTAAAACTCCCATGTCAAATATACAGATTTATATGATCCTATGTCTATTTACAAGGCAGAGATGTCGTATACTCATTATATCTCTGATACATTTGTACAATTAAAGATCAATATTCTTTATGAGATGTAACTTTTAATATATAAGATTTATCTAAATGTTAATATTTCTTGTTTAATAAAAACAGTGCGTAGTTGAGAGACGATTTCAAAAAATTAAGAACTCTGACTGACTTCAAATGTAGTATCACTATATATATATGTAGCAATACTTTTGTATCACAGTGTAAATCAAAATAATGCATCATCAATATATCTTAAAAACTAACAAAACTATCTAACAATCGAACACAGACTGCACATCCTGAGTGTGTGTATGCTTATCATATTAATGAGTTAGTTTCAGCAAAGATTGTGCAAAGCTTACTACAGTAAGGTCATTTCATTATAATGTACATGTACCATCAACACAAACAAGGAAAGATAATTTTAAACAAGTGTCTCATTCTTAATTTGAAATAAACATCACTTTAAAAGTGGTCTGTACTTTACATATTCTAACTTCAACTCATTTGTGTCAGTCTGCATTTGATTAAATAAAGTAAAGCATATAGCAACCACAGCCTTAAGCACATTATAGCAGTTTAGAATAAAACTAAATAACTAGCAAGGGCAAAATTATAAATAACTATATAAGCAGCAGAGAATAAACATATAAATGAATAACAAAGGCAAAAATTTCTACACAGCAAGTTGGAAAATGAGTATATATATAAAGCAGAATTAGCATGTACATTTATATGTGTCTGCCAATATATCGCAGGCAATCAGGCAAGAAAGCATAGAGAGCAAGCAAAACTAAAGTAATAAAAAGCAAAAAATAAATAAACAAAAAAAAACAAAAATAAAATATTTGCATAAATAGATAATAAAGCTGAAATTCCCAGTTCTATACTTACAATTTGGTATCAATTTAATAATGGTTTCTGTGAAAATATGATAAAGAAAAAGGTTATACATGCATTTTAAAAACAATCATTTAGCTAAATTACTGTAATTTTTTTTTTCTCAGAGTAAGTGTATAGTTTGATATTAAGAATTATCTTATAAGTTATATATGTAATAAAACAGATATCTACATCTGCCTATAAAGTTCTGTAGTTTCTCACAAATACAAAAATGTAGGTCACAACAACCTATATATATAACTATGGCCATGGCTTATTGTTGTACAAGTACAATTTTGTATATATATATATATATATACATTTAAACAAAAATAAGAAAGTGTATATTGTTATGTATTGCTTATCATTCTCTTGCACTCCATGGTTCTCCTCTATTTTTCCGGGTTTCAAGTGTCATATGTGCCCCGACATCTCGAATACGTGTTTGCAATTTTTCTTTTTTGCGTATTTTGTAGGCTACGTGAGACAGAAGGAATCTTTCCTCTTTCATGGATATCGGTAGATCATCTAAAATACGAATTTGACTACCTTTCAAATTGTGGGCACTGGACATAATGAGTTGTTTATCTCCATAGTGGATAAATCGAACGATAATTGGTTTGGGTCCACTACCCCTTGTTGGTACACGGTGAGCATTAGCAATCGGAATGGCATTTGCTTTTCTCTGTTCAATTTTTAGATTTTCGCTAAACAACTGACGAGCAACAGAATAGATATTCTCGTCTGCCTTACTGTCATCAATACCATAAATCATAACATTATATTTTCTTTCATGCTTTTCAAGCAATGTTACCTGATCCTTCAATTCATTCATCTGGGTTTGAAGCTCATATTTTTGTTTTTGTAATTTTTCACCTTCAATTGCTTGTATTTGCAGATCCATACCTGCAACACCCTGTTCCAACTCTGTGAAGTCTCGTCTTAAAGTGGTTATTTCTAATTGTGATTCATCGTATTTTGTTTTCAATACATGCACGTCAGTTTTCACTTCGTTGATCATACCTGTTAAATTATGTTCAACTTTTTGAAGTTGCTGTGAAAAGTCACTTACTTTTTTATCAACTCCCATTATGAGGCTTTTGAGCTCTTTAAATTCACCTGATGCCATATTAATATTAATATGTAATATGTAATTTGACTATTCTTGAAATTATAAGAAGAGTTGCTATATTAGTCTGCTTACATTCAAATATTTTCACACACTTGAAACTACATGTAAACAGTTGCTGCTACATGTATATTGTTCATCTATGTATGACACCTGAGTATAGTCGTAGATATATGGGTCGTTTCTCAAAGTTATGTGAATACTAGGCTATATAAAATTCATATCAACCGAACTATATTATGATTGTTTCTCTTGAACTCCTATTGAGAATTTAGGCATTTGCCTACCATTGGGTAGAATGTGCTTTTATTTTGTTTATTGATATATCATTCAGGTGGTTTTGTCGACTGTTCTGTCGATATTTGACGGCATAAACAGAGAGCAATTGATTCAAGGGACTGAGAACAAAGAAAATGTAACCAATGAATATTGAATCATTTTCTTCCAAACGAACGAGATTGAAAATAGTTTTGTCTGGTTTGTGAAATATGAATAAGTGACCCTGTTTTGGAATAGTTCCTATTTTGATATGAAATGAAATGAAGAAAGACCATATAACAACACAGTACCCAAAAAAAACAAAAAAGGATGAGAATTGTGAATAGTGGGTACATAAACAGCTTATTTCATAAATGTTGATAACTGCAAACTTTTTAAAGGAACGTATTTACTTCATAAAAGAAATTGGAGTAATATCAGCAATTCGGAAGCCTTTTGTGTAATTTTTGAGTTGGTTGTTGTTTGTTTTTCGTTTAGTCATGGTGCTTCCTTTTATCAAATATTTTTCTTAAATACACCTGGCAACTGTATATCGAGTAAAGTGTAAGACCATGAATATTTAAAACCTATTGCAAAGGGAGTAGCTTACAGAAAAAAAACTACCGACAACCACTGAAAACACTACTGTGTCAAATCGAATCCATTGTTTTCATGTTAAAATCATTAACGTGTTGGCGTATTGAACACTCCCATATGATTGGGAAAGTTCAATGGAATTGATTTATTGGTCGTCGGTGATCATGACGGCCAGATTTTATTGTACGATGTTACCGGAAAGTCAAATCTTCCATAGATGTTGAAAGTGTGTGATCTCTCTCGTTTTCATTTACAAAATATATGTGCCAATAACAATTGATCACCAATTGTTTAAAGATAATCATTTGAATATAGTTTTCAAACTTTTAGAAGATTATATAGACATTCATTACTTGCATGATATTATCGGGCTTTGGCTATTGTGTTTCCTATTGTAACATTTGTATGAATGCATGGTTGGTCATATCTTACCGGAAATTGAATTTGACAATTCTTCCGAAGATATTTATCTTTGATATTCTTTTACTATCCGTAACACACTGTCGTCTTGTTGACGCCTTTTTCTTAACCACCTCGGTGGTCTCGTGGTAGCTTGTTCGCATTGATTGCAGGCGGTCGAGGGTTCGAACCCCGACGACTCAAATCAAAGACTTCAAAATTGGTAATTTCTGATTCTCCAGTAAACACGCGGCATTAAGGAATAAGAGCAAAGACTTCGACTCAGAGTCAGAATAATATTTCCGGGTAAGCTGATATTTTTTCCAGCAAACTGTTATCTTTTGAACTAGCACGTCAAAATCGGTACATAGTGTCGTTTGTCAATCTGATTAGATGCCATTTCCAACTGTTTATAGTGTGCATGGTGTGCTGTTACAACACTGTCCCAGGTTATGGTGAGAGTTTAACGATCACAGACATTTCAACCACATCACATGTTACATGTGCTTGTTTTCAATAATAATTCAGTTTAGAATAGTTTGTGATTTGGGAAGACAAAATCATACTGTGATATCACCATTAAAACAAGTCATGTATCCATTTCTATTCTCAAGTCTTTAACTCCTACCTTGAGTACTACAATAATTGCTTTGTTATTTTGGTGACATTTTCACTAGTATTGTCCCAATCACCACTTGCATCTTTTGTAGCAGACTCAGTTTTTTCACTAGTCCAATATAATGATTTACTGTTTGGTTTTATAAATTCTCGTTTTTAATTAAAAGCCTTCTTTTTGTGCCTCTTCATATTGCAGTCAAGGCATACTTTTATCCTGCAGTTTTGTGGTGAGTGACTTCCATTGGAATGTGATGATCTTGGGGGCTTTGATTTAATGTACTTGTCCGACTTGGATACCTTCTTGCAATTCTGAAGTATCTCTTGGAGCAGTTTTTTACTTCTCCTACACTTTCAATAGTTTTTCCATATGTGATATTTGCTTGTGACAAAAAAAAGTTCTTGTTTCAAAAATTCTGTCCGAACACGATTTGGTATCTTGATATTTTATCTAACCATATGCATTTAAATCACAGTATTCGGATAGTTTCTTCAATTGAACAACATATTTGTGTATTATCCCGTAAGTGAAATCGATATCTTTTGGCAATAATCAAGTGTTTGAAACACATATGTTTTGTTTCTCCATAATCTTTTTAAAATGTGTGTAAAAGTTTGAAGCTATTATGCAACTAACAAAAAAATGTGTATGGCGTTCTTTTTCAAAGTGCAAGAAACACTATACAAATATGCATACATGTAAAACTAAGGAAAAAACATTAAAATTACGGGATCGAAATATTACGTTTCGTGCTTTTCTTCAGGTCATTCAAAATCAAACTGAAACATCTCGTAAGCAATTCATGGAGGAATAAAGGCAACAGTAGTATACCGCTGTTCAAAACTCATAAATCGATAGAAAAAAACAAATCCAGGGTACAAAGATTAACTAAAACTGAGGGAAACACATTAAATATAAGAGAACAACGGCACAACAATAAAATGTAACACAAACAGAAACGAACTAAGCATTAGATAAAATCAAATGACAATAACAAATATAACATCAAAACTAAATACATGAATTTGGGATAGAAAAGTACCGTCACACGTCTTATAGTAATGTGAATTCACACTTAAATATAAGAGGAAACAAACGACACAACATAAACACAACGTTAAAATGTAACACACACAGAAACGAACTATAATATAACAATGGCCATATTCCTGACTTGGTACAGGACATTTTTTAAAGAAACAAATGGTGGGTTGAACCTGGTTTTGTGGCATGCCAAACCTCCTGCTTTAACGGCAATGTTAAATAAAACATTAAAATGACAACATAACATTACAGGACTACAATACAAATAAATAGGAGAACATATTGGACAAAGAAACACACGAATAATAGCTAACAAAAGGCACCAGGTTTAAAATTTTATACGCCAGAAGTGCGTTTCGTCCACACGAGACTAACTAGTGACGCCCAGATACACAATATTCTTCTCGGCATATTAAATAAGGGTATATCTCATATCAAAATTAGTCATTATTAAGGAAAATATCAGTTAAAGATCTGAATTATAGCGTATCCCAATAAAGTCCAATTACGAATATCAAATAATGGCAATGCAATCCCATGCAAGTCAAGTGATGATCTCATATATTTTTCCTAAATAACACTGAATATATATATGGCCTTAATCATGGTTAGGTAGATATGCGAGCATTGCCTCTTTTCAGCTTTAACCCATTAATTTTTCTTTAAAAAAAATGTCTGTTCAACGATGGGAATATTGCATTTGGCTTTCGGTCGTTCCGTTGGTTGGTCATATAACAACAAAATTATAAAGAATATCATTACCACGTTTGACGTAATCTCAAAAATAAGTGTGGGGCCTCATTGGCCAAGTGGTTTAAGTGGTTCATTTACTGTACCAATAGCCTGTCTACACTGAGGTTTTCGGTTCAAACTCCGCATGTGACAGGTGCGTTGATTTCAAACTTTATTTACTAGGACTGTAACGGCAGTTTTCTTGCCTTATCTAGATGGTTAACTGCGGGCACTCTGGTTCATCCGGTCATACATTGATTGACAAAATTATTTTATTTCTACCTGTGTCACGTCAAACGCACAATTCTACATAGGTTAAGGTAGATGGGGTGTCTAAATCGTTATCCATAGATTTTAATAATTTGCCAAAATGTAGTTTGTATCATGCTTTTAAAAATAATAAGAAAACGAATGGGTCACGGGGCTTATTTTCACGCTACACGGTGTTCAAAATTGACAGATTTTGTATAGATTATTCATGGAAAATCTAATTTTCTGTAATTAAGCGAAAACTACACCATAGAATTTTGAGATAACATATGAGAAGATAGCTTTAATAGTATGCTTTCAGTTAAGAAAAAGAAACAATGAGGTCACCAGACCCGTTTTCTTGCTACATAATAAAATAGGTAAATTCCTAACACATTCTATTGTAATAGCAATGTAAAACATTTATCCAAACTATTAAAAGTCCAAAATAAACAATTAACAGATCACGGGCATGAAAATACGTAGCTTCGTTTCGTGTGTATTTTAATCTAGACGCCGTCTAATTAACTATCGAGTTGACCTCTAAAGTCATCTAATGACCATATAAACGATGTAAACATAAATAAAGGTATAAAAAGATTAAGCAAACTCGTGCTGTTGGATTTTTCTATGTCCATTTAATTTCATCAAACAATCAAATATCTATACACTATACAATGTAACAAAATCAACGATATCAATTGTATTATAATCTAATATTCAGGGATGTGCAGAAAAAGTAAAATTTATAAAAAAGATAACATTGAACAAAACCACAAACTACAATTATTTACACTATGGGAAGATCTTAGGAGGTCATATATTCCATTCATAACTATTCAGCTAATTAACCTTCTGCAAGCCATTCTATTTTTATCACAAATCTGACCCAAACATTATCTGAAGGTGATCGCTATGTAACACGAGAAATGAGGTTAACATAGCACGTGCACATAATCAGTTCACTACTTTACAATCAACATGGCCAGACGCTTTAAACGAACTATTAAAAACAAAAAAGTACGACATAAACTTGTAGAAAATAACAACAATAAAAGGAGTAAATTACATACCAAGTTAGTAAAAAATGCCAAATTATTTGTAAAAAATTTGTCGGGACATAATTTGACGGATCATGAAACCTTATTACTTGCAAAAGGTGTAAAGTTCATAATTAACCCTTCGAACAAAAATGCCATACGAAACGTTATGGAGGACTTCGACGAATTTTCAAGAAAACTTAGATGTCGATATCTCTATAATGATGGTAGAACTTACAAGAGACACCCTTTTTACATAAATTCGGGATATAAACCGCTGGATTCTTGTCCGGCAATTGAAAATTACATATTCTCAACAAAAATAGAACTTAGTAGAATGAAAATAAACAAACACACCAGAAATATATCCGCCGAGGAATTGTCAGCTATTCGGAATCTAAAGAAAAATAATAACATTATAATACGTAAAGCAGACAAAAACTCAACACTATGTATTCTTGACAAAGACAACTATTTACGTGAAGGGTTAAGACAATTACATAATATACATTACGAAGAAATTGTTGAATCCAACGTAAAGGAGGTAGCTGAAACGGCATTTAGTATAATCAGAGACCTACATAATGATAATTATATTGATAATATAACATTCAAATATTTGAAAGAAAACATCAGTACAACTAAAGTAGGAAAATTCTATTTGTTGGCTAAAATACATAAACTATCCCAAAATATACTATCAGAAATGGAGAGAAATGAAACAGCTAGACGAGAAAATTTAATTCCAGGCAGACCAATTGTATCACTGTGTGGTACGCCCCTACACAATATTGGGCACTATATCGATTATTTTCTTGTTCCACTTGTTAAAAAACAATATACATATATAAAAGATACGTCAAGTTTTATTAATTCGATTGAAAATATAAAACCCCAAAGAGACTGCTATCTAGTAACATTCGATGCAAAAAACATGTACACTTGCTTTACATTTAATGAAATACTAGAAGCCACTAACGCGGCACTGACCAATATTGATCCAAGTGAGTATGAAATCAAAGTTCCACCAAAGGACAGTATACTTCGCCTATTAAGGCTTATTCTAGAAAACAATGAATTTATTTTTAACAATAAACTTTACCGTGAAACCTTGGGCGTGCCTATGGGCGGATCGGCATCTGCTGAATTGGCAGATCCTACAATGTTCGTCATTCTTGAAAACGTTTTACAACGCTTTCAGCACAGAAACAAAATGATAATGACTTCCAGATTTAGGGATGATGGCTGGATTATATATTCCGGACCTATAGAAGAAATACACGAACTATTTACAATAGCTAATACTGCACACCCGCACTTGAAGTTCACCTACGAATTTTCCCGTAATGAAACAATATTCTTGGACACTGTCATATATAAAGGAGAAAGATTCTTTAACGAAGGCATACTAGACATTAAAACCTATTTCAAACCAACTGAAACATTTCAATATCTACATAGATACAGCTCACACCCGAAAAGTGTTTTCAAAGGATTTATCAAGGGTGAAGTATTAAGATACATCAGAAACACCAGTAGCAAAACTGAACTTAAAAAACAGTTAGAAACTTTTAAAACACGTCTCCTCAAACGAGGATATAAAATATCTGAAATCAACGAAATTTTTAATCAAACACAAAATATAGAAAGGAAAAACCTGCTTATACAACGCCAAACGAAACGGGAACAACCACTAGTTATGTTAACAAAATTCAACCCATCTATACAGAAACTGAAAAATATAATTACAAAACACTGGAACCTTATTTCATTAAACCCTAATTGTTTGAACATATTTAATCGCCAGCCTATTATAGCTTATAAAAGACATACAAATTTACAAGAACTATTATCAAAGCATTAGTGGGTATAGTTTGCTCAACCTTTCACAACACAATATGATACTGATCTCACAAAAAATAAATCATAATTAACTAATATGTTATTCAAAGACAACCGGTGTATGGTCCAATATAATATACGAAATAAAACAAAAAACATAAATAATACGCCAATATACAACTTATTGAGTCGACCACTGATGAAGCCGGACTCAGGGATCTTTTCCCCAAACACGGCAGAAACACCGGGCCTAACATTCATGCTCATGGGTGAGCTCGGATGGGCTATTTAAATAAATAAATAAATTCATGGATACCATGATTGAAATTTTATTTAACGCCAGACGCGCGTTTCGTCTACAAAAGACACATCAGTGATACTCGAATCAAACCTTTTTTAAAAGGCCAAATAAAGAACGAAGTTGAAGATAATTGAAGACAAAAAAAATTCCTAAAAGTGTGCCAAATACAGCTAAGGTAATCTATTCTTGAGGTAGAAAATCCTTAGTATTTAAAAAGTTCAAAGTTTTGTAAACAGCTAATTAATAATTATGAACAATGTTAACTCAAGTCAACACAGTTTTGCTGACTACTTGGCTGGTGATACTCTCGGGGAATTAAAACTCCACCAGCAGTGACAAGACTTTTTTTTGACAAAACATGTGCAAAAATTAGGCAAAATTTGTGCTAAATTAGGCAAAATATGTGCAAAAATTAGGCAAAATTTGTGCTAAATAAGACCAAGACATTCAATACCTAAAGGCAGAAAAATCTTCTGTTTCGAAATATCAAATATTTCATAAACAGTAAATTAACAACAATGAACTGATCAAACATATTTCATGTCAGCATAAAAGAGTGGCAACTGGGTTGTAGGTACCAGCAGAGATAAAAATTTATAGATTTATCATTGAATGGCCAATGAACAAATATGTTTGAAAAAAAATATTTTAAATGTTTGTTCTTATTTTCGTTTCAATAGTACATGTATACCATGGGCATAGAATGAAACTAAACTGCAGAATTTATTTTATCACATCACTGTATTTCTTCGTCGAGCAGCTTCACGTTGTTTAAAATGGATATGGTTTATAATTCGCCCTTCTTCATACCTCATAATTGTATATAAGGAAGAATATCAAAATAACAAAATTTAAACTACATTTAACAAATTCCATCGTTGAGAAGGAATTCATTATTTGTTTTATCAAAAACTTACAGATGTAATCTTGTTTCCATGGTTTTGTTTTATTTATACATTTAATACGCAACTGATGTGCAGTTCATTGTGCCGTTCGTGCAGTCTTTGATTAACATTATTGTGTGTTATTTTCCAAATAAGGAATTACTAATAGGAAAGCATTCTTATATAATGTTGACAGAAATTGTGACTGTTCTTTTGTTGATAAGTAAGTAATTGGTTATTTTTAACTATGTATATAAACCATGTTTGTTAAATCATAGAATTAGAATCAACCTGTCAGTCCTTCTGAGCAAATTTCAAAATAACAAATCAAACGAAATTCTAAAACATCTGCCTGCTAAAAACGACGTTTTATTTATTTGAAATAGTCTTTTTTTTAATCAATAGAAAAATGTGTGTTCTGCTCAGGTAATATGTCAAAATAATTAATAACAATAGAATTAAAAAATGGTTCTTTATGGTATTCAGATTGATTTTTGTCTCTCACCTAAAACGACTAATTAGGATTAGATATTTGGTTTTTGAAGTCATGTAAAACAAATAGATTCAAATCTTAACAGATATTCTTATAAAGATTAAGGCCAAATTTGGTTTAATATTGGCACCGTAATTTAATCAAAAACAGGAGAAGTTTACAAATGTGAATGTGACCTACCGAATAAGACTATTTACCGGATTTGTTATCACATAAGCAACACGACGGGTGCCACATGTGGAGCAGGATCTGCTTACCCTTCCGGAGCACCTGAGATCACCCCTAGTTTTTGGTGGGGTTCATGTTGCTTATTCTTTATTGTTCTATGTTGTGTCATGTGTTCTATTGTTTGTCTGTTTGTCTTCTTTCATTTTTAGCCAGGCGTTGTCAGTTTATTTTCGATTTATGAGTTTGACTGTCCCTTTGGTATCTTTCGTCCCTCTTTTACAGAAATTACCAATAAATTCATTAAAATTGTAGAAAATGACTTTATAAGGACAATGACAAATCAGCTTCAAAGTAATAACACTTTGTCAGCACCTCAAAAAAATAAATTCATACCATATTTGGTTTAAATCCATTAAGCGGTTTTGTAGAAGAAGACATTTGTATATATTTCCAATAGAGTCCTTTGTTAAACTAAGTCCCCCTTTGACAGCCATCTTTGTTGAAGGATTTGCTACAAAGCAACAACACTTAGCCAGCACCTCATTGGGAGCATTCATGTCATGTTTGGCTTCATTTCATTCAGTGGTTCTTTCAAAGAAAACTTTTTTTAAGTATTCCCAATAGGGTCCTATGCTACAAAAAAGTCCCCCGCTGGCGGCCATATTGAAAGATTGATCGCCTACAAAGTTACAGCACTTGGTCAGCACCTCATAAGGAACATTCATGTCATGTTTTATTCCATTCTTTTTGGGGCTCCTCTAAAAGAAAACATTTGTATGTACTTCTCATGGTGTCCTATGCTAAACTAAGTCCCCTCTGGTGGCTATCTTTGTTGATGGATTTGCTTCAGAGTAACAACACTTGGTAAGCACCCCATAAGGAACATTCATATCATGTTTGGTTTCAGTCCATTTAGCGGTTTTCTAGAAGAAGACATTTGTAAATATTTCTCGTAGAGTCCTTTGTTAAATTAAGTCTATTGTTGGCAGCCATCTTAGTTAATGAATTTGCTACAAAGCAACAACACTTGGTCATGACCTAATTAGGAACATGTATGTCATGTTTGGTTTCATTCAATTCAGTGGTGATCCGATGGATACAGTTTGTTGTAGAGTTGTAAATGGTTCAGTGGTACTTATAATATAACTATTTCTGTGACTGCATCTTGCATTAATTTGTATGATCCTTTACAATAGATTATTCAGCTGATCTGTAACAATTTCATCCTCATGACCTATGTACATGTATCATGCACTGTGTTACGACGCTAGATAAAAACGGACGAGGAATGGTAACACGCGGACACCGAAAGCTTTATTGTGTATACACATGTATAAATATATATATATATATACAACTCGTCTGTTGGGTTGATGTTTAGACGAGTTGTATATACATTATGTACACAGCCATGTATCACCATCATTGATGGCGATCCGATGGACACATCTGTTGTAGGGTTGTCACTGACTCAGATGTACTTATATATATATATATATATATCATTATCGCTAGTTTGTGCATTTTTTCTTTGATTTTTTTTTGTGATAATTTTGTATATCATGATACTCGCTTGAGATGGAAAATCATCGCTAGAAACTAAGGAGGCACGTGACGTTGCTAATAAAATTGACATGAAATTGACAACGTCGTCATAGGTAAAATAGGGATAAACAGATTATCATTGGACATCTCAACTCGATTGCTTTTCTCGCTTTCGCCGTACCGGCTCAAGCGAAAAAATCAATCTCGTTGAGATGATCAACGATAATCTTTAAATAAATAACAACTGAGATAGATATTTCAATATGTCAATGTCAATATGCGTTTTATTCTTTTTTATTATTTTTTTCAGGCGAAACCCTGTGTGATTTTGCTATAATAGGTATGGTTTCTATAATAGCTATACCTACTGTGATGGATACTGTATAGGATCATATGGAAATGAGTACTGTGATGAATATACTACAATGTAAGTTTAACAGAAAGGTACTATATTTCTTGAACTTTCATTCCGACATTCCGCAACAAACCATTATACGGACCTTTTTCCTCACGCCTTCAGATATTGAGCTGATCTTTACTATTTGAGTTAACCATGACGAGTTACAGATCAAGTTTACGCATTTAGTTTCCGAAGGTTCAATACCACTAAAGGAGGGTTGGGATTGATTTGGGGGGTTATGGTCCCTGTTATGAACGTTAAATTATATTTTCATAGTTTTGTTTAGCCGAAAATATTGTTCCCGGCAAAATTGACAGTTTCCTATTTTGCGTTACGAAATACCGCCAACAGGTGGCATTCGGAAAACATCAATAATTATTGTTTTTCAGTTATTGTTAATACTACATTTCATTAGTAACTGCATTTTACCTGATTTATATTCCTAATTCGGTGTAAAGTCGGATGAAATTGTCCATTCCTTCAGTATAATTATATGTTTACATTCTCGATAACTTTAATAAACACATTTAACCTTGACCGGCAACGGACTATATTAGTACACGCAAGGATAAGGCGTGCTAAGAACTATAAAAACCGGATTTTTCTTATAACGAAACGAATTTGAACTGATCTTGAAAGATTCCAAGAGGTAATAAGACATACACGAAAACACATTCAACCGTTTTAACATATTGTATTTCATTTACCTGTATTTATTATTATTGATAATAATAATCTCTGATACTTTAAAAAGTTGTTTAGTCATTATTTAATATCCAGAAACCGAAGATATTGTTTTTAAATTAAAGATTGGCAACAATCTTTACAGTCCCAATAGTTTAGGAATAAGGGGCCACAAAAGGGCCCAAATAAGCATTTTTCTTGGTTTTTGCAAACTAACTTTAGTATAAATAAATAGATGAATGACCACAGTAGGAAGGTTAGGATTGATTTTGGAGTTTTGGTCCAAACAGTTAAGGAATGAGGGGCTCTAAAAGTGTCCAAATAAGCATTGTTCTTGGTTTTCGCACAAGAACTTTATTATAAGTGAATATAAATATATTACATTTAAACACAAGGTTTATGACCACAAAAGGAAAGTTGGGATTGATTTTGGGTGGTTTGGTCCCAACAGTTTAGGAATTCAGGGCCAAAAGGAGCCAAAATTAAACTTTGTTTGATTTAATCAAATATTGAATTATCGGGGTTCCTCGATATGCAAAATCTAACCGTGTATTAAGATTCTTGATATTTGGTTCCGTTTTCAAAAGGGTCTACATTAAGGTCCAAAGGGTCCAAAATTAAATTTAGTTTGATTTTAACAAAAATTGAATTCATGGGGTTCTTTGATTCAATGTATGCTGAATCTAACCATGTATTTTGATTTTGGATATTGGACCATAATAGGTAAATGTCCAATTTAAAAGTTTTATAGTTTAAGTTCTTAGACCACATTAATTCTGTGTCAGAAACCTATGTTGTGTCAACTATTTAATCCCAATCCAAATTCAGAGCTGTATCAAGCTTGAATGTTGTGTCCATACTTGCCCCATCAGTTCAGGGTTCAACTTCAGCGGTCGTATAAAGCTGCGCCCTGCGGAGCACCTGGTTTTTTAATGAAGAACAACAAGGATGTGTATAGTATGGATTGTAATACTTACATATCGGGTGTCAATTTGTTTAGATGATGCAAATGTCCGCCATTAATCAAGGCACATTGAGCATTTTCCAGATGCACCACGGGTAATCACAAAAAATCTCGCGCTGCATAAGACATTATACTACAGTCTATGCAAAAGTCCACGAGATTCCAATCCTTCTTACTATACAAATCCTTGAGAACAACAATAAAAGATTTGGTCCTTGCATTTTTCGTGTTTTTGAATATATTTTATAAAGAATTGGTGCACCTTATCCGGTTTTTTCATTAATGTAAGAATTCTGTTTTTTCTTTCATCAATGTAAGTATTTGCAGACACAGCCAGCTTCAGAAAGATCTCGAACTTATGTCTTATTTTTGTACGAATGTTTGGTTGGTTAACATTAATTTTGATGTTTACCCTACGGTGATTTGCTTCAAATTGAAAACAAACTAAAGCTTCTCGTATTCTTACTTTTAAAATGATTTGCACTCATTTTGTCGTCATGTTTTCATATTACATTTTTATTTTAAATACAAAGTTATTTTCTCCTTAAGTTCCGGTGGTGCCATAGCAGGAGTTGTGATAGGATTACTTGTTGCTATCGGAATCTTCGTTCTCCTCGTGGTTCTGTGTATAAAAGGTTGTAATAGACAGACAACTGGTACAGTTATTGGACAAACAGGAGGAGCGCCATCAATTGCGGTTGTCAATTCATCACAAATGGCGTGTATGTATGAACTATACGCATTGGTTTTTTTGTTCTTTTACAACCCATTATATTTTTAATTCATTACTTCATTCCAAGGAAATCGCAATCATTTGTTTAAAGAGTAAAAGTGTAGTGATTTTTTAAAAGTACAGTTACAATTTCTAAATAATTTTTTTAAAGAGATTTTGTTCAACTATCTACACCTGTTATACTTTTTATGTGTTTTTTCAATTATCTTTATATCGCTTTTCTTTATATTGGAAAGCATATTTTCGTACGAGCATGTTGCTTTATCGGATAAAATAGACTCATATTTTATAAAACGTAGTCATATGAAAATAAAATGAGGTATGATTGCCAATTAGAAAACTTTGGGAAAAAATGAAACAGAAATTAAGTAACAACTATAGGTCACAGTACGACCTTCATCAATGAGCAAAGCCAATATCGCATTGTCAGCTATAAAGGCCCTGATATGACCAATGTAAAACAAGCGGGCGCCCAACCCCCTTTTAACTTTGTGCAGTGGTATGTATAACAGTACAACATTAACACAGATTTTAAAAAGCATGTCCAAAAGGCTTAACTCATCAGATAGGTACAAATAAGAATACATATAACAAAAACACAGAGTAGACGTTGCAGGGTATTTATAAATACCCACAACGAAAAGACATTAAGTACAGATCTGAGAGTGCTCGCAGTTACTGACAGCTAGTTCATAGCCATACTGTATTGTCCTAACCAATAATCAGCTGATATGGTTATTATTCATAAAACTCAGAGCAACCAACGATCATTCTGAATAGGGAATGACATGATGCCTCATTAACGCTCTAGTATTTAATTCTGAAACGTTAGTAATTGAACAATATAAATTACGGAAGTTTTTGTTCTGTTTAAAAATGCCAATGATACAACTATCCACCAGAATTAATTGATGTAGATTACAGAAATCATAGGTCACCATACAAATCATTTTAATGCCTTATCTAAAACTTGAAATTTTGCTCAATGCTATAATGTGTAGATTTGCAAGGTTTATTTTACAAATGATATATTATATTTTGTATTGATCTCTTATATTGTATACTGTAACAGTTCACTCAACACTGAAATCCTTCTAAATCTCCATCAAACTTTAGATGTACATAAAATAATGGTGTATGTGATGATATAATATTAAATTTAACATAAATAAACTCATCATAGATACCAGGACTAAATTTAATATTTACGCCAGACGCGCGTTTCGTCTACAAAAGACTCATCAGTGACGCTCGAATAAAAAAAAGTTAAATAGGCCAAATAAAGTACGAAGTTGAAGAGCATTGAGAACCAAAATTCCTAAAAGTTTTGCCAAATACAGCTAAGATAATCTATGCCTGAGATAGAAATGCCTTAGTGTTTCAAAAATTCAAAATGTTGTAAACAGTTAATTTATAAAAATACTCATATCAATGATAATTCATGTCAGCACAAAAGTGCTGACTACTGGGCTGGTGATACCCTCGGGGAAATAAATCTCCACCAACAGTGGCCTCGTTTAGCAGCTAACATGATGTTAATAGGTTATGTTTTACTGTATTTCAGCTTCTGGCATGCAAGCACAACCTTATGGATACGGTGCACCACAACAACAACCACAAAACGTAGGCTATACTCCACCACACCAAGTGCCTGATTCCTACCCTCCAGTTTATCCACCAGCGTACAATCAACCAACATAGAAAAAACGATTTGTTCAACCATTTCTCTTTTTTTATAATATAGTTCATGTAATAATAATCTTTTCATTTCTCATGTTTGAAATCCTATGTACTGTGCGCATTTTAATGGTGTTTTTTTTTTTTATCAAATTTCCAACATTCTATGTATATAACGTTGTCAAAAATAGATGCCATAATTACTGATTTCGATGTACAAGACACAATTTCATTGGTTCAATCGGACACAAAACGCGTCTTAATTATAAATCAATTTTTAAAACAAAAAGTACTGTGCATAACTTAAAACTTGTCTTTAGGGTTCATGTATAAGTGTCAAATCCGTTTACTTCAGGGAACGAACATTTGATAATATCGTTTAAGAAAACAAAACGAACAAGAACTAAATCTTGTTCGAATTTAACATCAACTTCTGTTCATCTGAAAATCTTAGATTTTATAATTCATTTTTGACATGACTGGAACTGCCTTAATTTCTCTAATTGTCAATGCTTTTTATGTAATTTTGGTTGTTTGTTTTCGTTTGGATGCCTTTCTCCTAATCATTATTGACTTACTGATCTTCGTACAATGAGCAATGAATAAAGAACGGGTTGTAAAATATGAAAAACATGAAAGAATTGTCTAATTTCATAATGATCATTTGCATTCGCTTTTCGTAATGTGTTTTGCTTATTATTTTGTATGTTGCCATTTATCGATTTTGACCAATAATTTAAATAGGATTTTCTTTGTTACAAATATTTATAAATATAGAATTATGAATTAATGTTTCGTTATTAGCAGTCAGTTTGCTTAAATTTCATCAAAATAAGCTGATGTGGGGGGGGGGGGGGGACATAAAAAAAACAAAAACAAAAAAACAAAAAAAAAACCTGTAAGTACCAACCACTATCAAGATGTCCCACAAGTTCACAACAGACAATACATGGTATGCTAGTTATGTAATACTTCAACTTATTTGTACCTTATTTCATTTAAATGCTGTTCAATGATTTATGAACACTGCGATCTTTTTATTAGGCTTTTATCCATGAATTCTCTTATGTAAATCATTCATAACAATTTTGTGATTTATTTGTTTAATGATATAAAGATTGAATATCATTCCTATGTTGCCCGTCATTTACTTAATATTTGACATGACAAATTTAAAAGGTGTATTCCTTTTGTTGTATTTTGTACGTTCGTCAGCGAAAAGATAATCTCAATTAATCATACCACGAACTTGACGATTTTACCTTATCTGGTTTTCAGAAAATAAAATGTGACAACTTTCCGAAAACTGTATTAGAGTTATATAGTTTTTCATTACTCTTTGAAATATTGTAGACCAAAAATGACTTGAAACAACTATGAAAAATGTGAGATTTCACTGGGTATACACAAATGAGATGTAAACTCAATGACAAAAATCCTTATAACAAATCTAGCGGACAACATACTAGTAGTCCTCTTGATATGTTCGGCGTGAATACTTTGGGTTTTTTTTGATAAACGATCAACGATTTACCATCGTCACATAAATATTACTAGTATGTTATATAGAGATTAATACATGGCCTTTTCCATATCAGCTTGGGTATCATCCCGAGACCCCCATATCAGCCCGAGACGGAGTCGAGGTGCTGATATGGGTCGAGGGATGATACCCAGGCTGATATTGAAAAGGCCATGTATTAATCGCTTTATCATATTATACTTCCGACAATAGTTTTATGTAAGGCAAATAAACAAATGCAATAACCAAAACAGTCAAAAACTTTATAAAGAAGTTAAAGACCAAACAGCCTATTGTTTATGCGCATCAGCTAACGCAACTTGGTAGGGACATAAAAGCTCTATGACGTTGTTTCTAGCAATGAAACAACGTCAAATTATAACGTCCTATTTCGCGTTTTTCTCGGATTCCAACATGGTGTACGCTACGTAGGTACGCTACGTCTGACTCTCCCAAGAAAAGAGGAACTATTATGCGTCACGCTACTTTAATATCCTGTGGAAATTTAACACAAATGGACACATAAGATACTACACTATATTTAACCTTCGTTCTAATAAAAATAATAAAATATAAATTTTGATCTCGACTTTTTGCATTTGCGCCGTTCTGCATTTCATTTTTTTTTTCTTTCACATGCGTAGATTTTGTCTTATATTTGCGTGAATCTGCATTTTTTTTCTTCTTCACTTGCGTAGATTTTGTCTTTCGTTTGCGCCGATTGTGTACAGGTTAGGTGAAAGTATTTTTTATGCCCGATTTATGGGCATTATGTTTTGTGGTCTGTGCGTCCGTCGTTCGTCCGTCTGTCCCGCTTCAGGTTAAAGTTTTTGGTCAAGGTAGTTTTTGACGAAGTTGAAGTCCTATCAACTTAAAACTTAGTAAACATGTTCCTTATGCAATGATCCTTCTAATTTTAGTGTCAATTTTTAAAAAAAAAATAAAGAATTGAGTATTCACAAGGTTAGGCCGATCATCAATTATTCCTAAAAGTTTTGACATACTGGCAACATGTGCATGTAACTGATGTCTGGATGATTCTCGTAAAATAATGTCCGATCTTGCAATGAAGTTAAAATTTATTTATACAGAAACTGCTTATTTGACAAAATCTTATAGTAAAAATAAAATGATGACAAAGGGTCATTTTTGTTTGTTATTTGTTTCATTTCAAATTGTCTTAAGGAGAAATGATAAACATATTGTCTAATCTCACTGAAGCTAACAGCTCATTTCCTAATATATGTAGATCAACACTTTGGTTTGCCTGCTTGCTTTGTTTGTATATTTTGTATAATTTTATTTTGATAACGTCCAATTCAATTAAATAGCATATATACAGGTTTACATGTCAATCTTAATTACAGAGCTTGAGTAAACATTTATACAAACAAAGCAAGGAAGCCAACCAAAGTTTTACCCTACATCATACATGCATTAGGAAATTAGCTGTAAGGCAAAAAATATTAATAAAACTAATGCCTCGTTCACACGTACCTTTAATTCGAATTGAATTCGAATCGAATGCGAATCGAATTCGCTAATCGCGTTCACACACTCTTCTTTTTTAATTCGAATTGATTCGAATTGGCTAATTCTAATTAACTAATTCGCATTAGAAATACGTTTTTGTTAATCCGAATTAAAAGTTAACGTCGTTAGGACAGTAAAGCGAATTTGACGCACATTCCAATTCGAATTAGAATTGACGTTAGGACGTTAAACGTTTCGAATGCGAATTAAACTAATTTGAATTAGTTAATGCGAATCGAATTCGAATTACGTGTGAACTCAGCATAATACTCAGCGAATGTGAATTAAAATTAAAATTTTCGGTGTTTAAAACTAAATTGTTGTAAATTTAACTTAATATGACAAAAACAATTGCTCCAAGAATAATATCTTACACAAAATCGCTCCCTTTCATTTAGGTACAACTGTGACCGGAAAGATTGAAAACAAATTTCGATTTTCAATGCCGGCAACAACCTTTTCTTTGTTTTAATTTCCAAAATGAGCCATTTCGATTTATTATAGTTTATCCTGTTTGAGAAATCTTACTTTGTAGTTTTCAACGGAAAATTTCTAAATTAATTTTTGAATCAAAAACTTTTTATATTATATATTTACTGTCTCGTTTATTGAAAACACATGAGGTAGTAGTAAAAGATTGTATTTTAAGATAGATGTATAACGTTTTAGAATCAAACATTTCATTCATACATTATACCTATAATTTTAATTTCCTTATATCTTTTAAAAATATTCTAAAATAATGAATTCACAAACTCGATGCAGACCTTCTAAAATTCAAACTGACCACACGCACGATACACGCACGCACGATACACGCACGGTGAATGCACGATACACGCACGGTACACGCACGATACACGATACACGCACGATGAGCGATGAGCGTTACACGGAGGATTATCGCAAAATGAATGATGAATGATGAACGCACGATACACGCACGATGCACGATGAATGATAAATACACGATACACGCACGATACACGCACGATACACGCACGTTGAATGATTCATTGACGACTGAACAACGAACGCTTTTTACACGATTCTCAAAGCTATTTTATTTAGAATAGTATTTAAAATTGATATGCATTTTCATTACAGGCAATACTTGTAGCTGTTTTGCCGATACCAGCATAATAGATAATATGCTATTTTACCAGCTCAGATTCAAATAACTTAATTAAAGTAGGCTATTTTAAAGGCACCGGAAATATTTGTGAACTTGGGCAGAAGCTCCTAACAATCAAAATATAGTGTCTTGATTTTGTTCAGCCTGAGAGTTCAAGTTTACGGCAAACGAAGGCGAGACATTGTCACGGTTCCGCGAGACCCTTACTAATTTTATTTCATACAGTTAAAAATCTAAATTTTATTTTTATGCATACAATGTCCGACGCATTATATCTACAGAGAGTGACTGGTTCTAGAAATTATTTCAACTACATGTTTGATATAATTGATTGCAATAAATGAATGATCTATGTATTTTCATTTAAAAAAAAACAGCTTAACAATTTTCTATATTTTTTCATTAAATCATAAACCGATGCATATTAAATGATTTTTTTTAAATTTAAAAACATATTTACTATACTATATATAAAAATATTAATTTTCGCGAACCATTTAGGTCACGGAAATTCCAAAATATGGCATCAGTAAGGAGAGTTGTGCAAATAATGTGAATACACAGAACCCCCATCCAAATTATCTTTAGCTAAAAGTATTCATCATTTTCTATTTTATATGTACCAGCAACATTCCATTTTTCTATAATTTCGATTGAAATATTCCAAAATCTGAGTTAAAATCGATCGAATGCCCCAAATAAACATTGTCTGATTGGTTGAAGTACTGTGGCGTCAATGATTAGCATAATAAGCCTCGATGTAAAGAATAAGCCTCGATGTAAAGCACACGCTTCACATGAATAAGGAGAGTTTTACAAATAATGTGAATACACAGATCCTCCATCCTATTTATATTTTTCTGGAAATGTTGCAGTGTTCATCATTTCTGTTTTGATTCTGCTCACAACATTCCATTTTTTCTATAATTCCGATTTAAATATGTGGAACCCGCAATAAAAATAGATGGCCTCAATGATCTAATAGCAACGCAAAAAATTCCGTTACCCTGAGTTCTACGATGTTACATTAGACTGGGATCCGGCCCAATCTAGCTGCGCGTCGTAAGGTCAAGATTAGCCAGGATCCCAGTCTAAATTATGTTACATAAACCCAAAACCATATCACACAATTACAGAACTTTGCGCTCAAATGTAATTCTTGGGGAAGTATACAGGCAACTTCGTTTACGAAAATTTATACACACTTTATCATTAACATATTACCTGGCTTTTGCATATTCACTATTTTTTATTCTGAACTGTAGTCGAATTCAATTCTATACATTTTTTTTTACATGAAGCAATAGGAGTAAGAATATTTATTTAGCGCCAATTTAACCAGCATCACAACAAAATTATTTACCGGTATTTTTGTGAAATTTCAGTTCTATAGGTTATCAATTAGAGAAATGTTGGCAAGTATTACTTATTTATGTTAAGGTTCTACTGATGTGATTCTCTAGACCTTTTTGACGGTCCGTTTTATCCCTTTTATCTCAATACTATCTCCGATGACAGGAATGTCAACTCGACCTATTCGTGTCGAAAGTGAAAATCCACTCTATTTGATGAAATAATTTCTTCTTCAACGGTTCATGCATTATTTTTGTATTATTTGATAACCAATCACATTCACGTTGCATGTTTGCATGAAAATGGTTATGTACATGTATTAGTGAATTGTAAGGGCGATGCAGCATGCGAGGTCAGTGCGCGATCACGTGACATTATTATATGTAAACAAACATGCTCCCCGTGTAACACGTGTCTGAATTATCCTTTTAAAGTGTTATGAATCTTTCAATCACTATTTTATGATATTTTTCTTTTTGTTTTTAGGTTTGCATATCAGTAGTCCAAGTGAATTAGAAATAGTTCCGAGTTGTGTGTGTGTTTTTTTTTTAATAGTCTATAGAATTGGAAGGTAAGTCTACATAAGTTATATTTACATGTAACTAAAGTCTAAAAAGATGACTCCACTTTCCCTCTATATTTAAAACCCGCTTACCAATTTAAACAGCATTTGCTCCCCTTGAAAGCTAATTTGCCCCTTCCCCGTCATTTCCCTTTAAATTTGCTCAAAAGTCATACTTATAGTCCATTTACATTAACGGCTGATTTGTGATTTTACCAAATTTTCATATTGAACACATTTGACCATTCAGTATGAGTTCCCATGTTTTTTTGTCTTATATGAAGGAGGTTTTAGGTCATCTTTTTCTAAACACCTTATTGCTATTTGTCTGTCTGGATTGTTAAAACCACAAAATCAGATAGTGATGAATATGCAAGTTTTCAACAATCCCGGAAATTACACTTTATTTAATTATCGCTATTTAGTCCAATCTGGGAAAAACAGTAATACACTGTATGTACAACTTTCTGTTTGGGTCATGCGACTGAAAATAAAGGTTTTTTACTAGAGAGCTGAGGGAGGAAAAACTTTAGAAAGCGATCATCAAGAAACTTTAATAGTTAATAATCCACTATTTTTCGAAATTGAAAATTGAAGTAAAAAATTATTTTGTTTTAAGTATTTACAATAAGTTAAAACGGGTCTCATTAAAAAGTATTGTGCATGGTGAATTGTTTCAACGGCCCCCAGATAGCTTCAACTGGATGAAAAAGTTGTGTAATTTTAGAATTCATCCGGTATGGAATAAATAGCGATTAGGTGTATTGACATCCACGAAAAAATATAGGAAGTAAGATACATGTAACTCCCCTTTAGGTTTTGATAAATATTGGATATGACATTAAGAAGTTATAAAACTGTATTCTTTGAATATGTTTCTAGCGTAACATGCACGCTTAGAACTGCTTTTTATACGTATTATGGTATACAAATGTCAGGTGTCTGTCTGTCTGTCCAGCGTAAACATGTGGCACCGTAACTTGAGAACGACTTATCCAAATTTCATGAAACTTAATATAGTTGTTTCTTATGATGGTCACATGATCTGTATACTTTTTGGTGAAAATAAGATTAAAACTTTTTGAGTTACGGCACAACAGGGGGGTGTTTTTTTCACATGTCACACCGTATCTCAAAAACAATTCTTGATTATGGCTTAAAACTTTAAACACTTCTTAGTTACATTAATCTAAATATCTGTATACTTTTTGGTGATGATTCAAAATTTCATATTTGAGTTATTAAGTATTTATCATGTTTTTTCCAAGTCCGGATCCATAATTAGTTTCAAAAACCGGAAGTGTGCCATTTGGCCACAGACCACAATTAATTTCTCTATCATTTCTTTAGAACATTTTGTATCATTAAAAAAATTGCACCATGCACTTTTGTCAAATTTTTTGTGTGTCTTATGTATAGCACTAGTCCAAAAATATATCCAAAATTCAGAAAGATTGAAGCAATCACTTTTACAAATTTAGCCAATATACATCCATACCCCTATGGACAAGTCAAGAGATGTTCCGAAAACTGTAAATATGACCTTTTTGCACTTGGCCTAATCACTCATTCCATATCAAAATGAGTTTAAATACAACATCCAAAAAATTATTTTACCTCTCATCTTTCATTTCCACCCAATAAAATCTAAGAAATGAGTGGGGAAGGGAAAGAAAAAAAATTAAGGAAAAATACACTCTAATTAAAAGGAACTACATTCGTGAACAACGAAAAGCGGGGTCATTAATTGTGGTCTTGGGCCATTTGCAATGTTTTTGAAGCACCTGCTGTGCAAATTTCTTGGATTTTAATCTATTTGGAATACCTTTTGACATTAATAAAATGTTTTACTGGCTTTCTATGCAAGAGGAAGCAAGAGAGAAAAAATATTATGTCATTTATCAGAAGCCTGTGTCAAAAACAGGGTCAGTTGATAATTATTATCGTTTTTTTTTTTTGAAAGATCCAATAAAAAAGTTAGGGTCGGGGCTAAAAAACAGGGTCGGTCAGGTTACCTGAAACACAGATTATTTTTTTCTCGGCCCAAGGAGAGTTGTTAAAATAATGTGAATACACAGAACCCCCATCCAATTACAGTTATTTTTGGAAAACAAATAGTGTAATTTGTCAAATTCAGCTGATTTTTTAATCGTCTTGAAAACCCCCCCCCCCCCCCCCCCCCCCTTTCTTCATAACCACTATCTTGACCATCTTTTCTTGACCATCTTAAATGAAAAAGTTTAGACGGTAAACTATGCTTGAAACACGTGTGTCACTCAAACGACTTTAAAGTAGTCTCCCTGATCAATTACTTACATCAAAGTCAGGATAATTCAAGTTTTAAATCGGAGATTTTTCTTGCCCTTTAACATTTATTGTCACAACAACAACTTTCTTTTCTAAACTATCTTTACATGGAGAGGAGACGTCAAAAGAGTTCTTCAAACACATGAGTCGAAAAGTGGTAAATAACTCCTGTATGTGACATTTAGTGGAAGTCATTCAACCATATCATTTTGACAAACAATTCAATCAACACCTTTATTAATTAGTCCTTTGTTGTCGATAGCTGTAAATTGCAATCAGCTGATAATTGATTTTCTGTCAAAATCTTAATGAGGTCAAGGTGAATTCCGAGTATTGTCTGATAAGTTAAAGTCTGAGAAACTCGAAAAAAGTAAATAAACAAGAAGGAGGAAAATAAATCTTTCTATATATTTCTTTCGCCAAATTCTTAAGCAAATGACGAATTTTCATCGCCACAAGTATTATTTTTTCGCAAATTGGGAAAAATGGCGACGGCCAGCGGAAACCCTGTGTGAGGACACCCTATAAAGCTTGTGCTCGTGTTGTGCTAAAACATTTTTAGTATGCTGAAAAATACCAACATTAGAAAAATAAACAAATAATTGATATTGTAAAATATCATTGGTTGAAGAGCCAATGATTTACATACATGTATATACATAAATATATCAACCATAAAATACAACTGAATTAATTTACACCACAACTGTTGGAAAAAACCTTTATGTCTATCATGTATATAACTTATCTCATTCTAGTCCATTCAACTGACAGAATCAGTGTAAATTTCATGAATTCTTTAATATCATTATACATGTATAATCATGGACTATTCTTTTATATAGCAATATCTGTTAGCCATTTAGAGGTCTTTTGCATTTAAAGTTCAGTTTAAGTGGGCTTATTTTGGGAAAACGAAGTCAATTTCCAGATCATAGTTTACATTTTCTTTATATTTTGCTGTGTCAAGATAACCTCAATATCAAGGACAATATATAGACCCAAAAACCGTTTCCTCCTCTAATTGAAGTAGAATATTTAATGAAGGTGTGTCCACAATTTAGAATATGTTTATATATGTACAGAAATGATGTTGAACCTGTTTTATAAATTGAAAAGGTTACATTTTCCCCCTTATTTCAAAATCTAAGCTTGAACCTCTGCGGTCTTACAAAGTTGCCCCCTGCCGGGAATCTGGTTGTAACATGTACAACAATCAAAAGATCAACCCACACTAAACTGAATGTAATTGAAAGACATCTAGAGGTTGATATCAGAGGCAGAATTAGGGGGGGGGGCCTGCTTTTTGAGACAAAATTTGGTTGCTTATATAGGGAATCACTGAATCATGACTTGAGCGAGCCCCCACTTAAAAAAATTTCTGGATCCGCCACTGGATATACAGTATCTAACAGAAGATGAAAAAGGGAACAATATGGTGAATTTTAGAGATTTATATTATTTCATGTACATGCATTTGAAATATATCAGATATATTGTTTGATTTTTTTTAGTTCTAAGTTCCAAGGTGACCTAGCTTCCATTTTAGAAATCGGATTTAAATGCTAGTCTATCAGAGGGATTTTTCCTTTTAATTGGTTGTAGATATGGAATCTTATTTTACCATGAAGTCAGATTTGAAAATGACTTTGGGAATGAAGATGTTGTAAAGACTGAATGTCAGTTTTAGTCTTATATACAAACATGTATGTACTTTATAATTTTAGTCTTGCATGTATATAATTATGTGTACAATACATATATCACTGATTCAGTGGCAATGGTAAATAGACACTGACAAGTCTTAGATCTATAATATTTTATAGTTTTGAATGTTTTGTCCATTGACTAAAACTAGGTAGAGGTTTGTGTGTTCTTATTTCCAACAGAGGTACACTCAACATATATCAATATGTGCATTAAGCAAATTGATAGTTGCTAGATACGGAATGATTATACAACAAGAAAGTTTTAACCTGTGTATATATATACTTAAAATATGTTAAAAAAAATCATGTCTTTTTCAGGACTTCCGAATCCAACCATGTAGTATGGAATGTCGTTGAGATGTGGTTTTGGTCAATGGATGTTAATGAAGGACCAGTAGTACAAAGTATATCACTGGATTTAGCTCTTTGTCTAAGTGTATTATTAAAGTACTTTGCTTTGAGCTCAGTTCATTGTTATGCAATTCATTCTTTGTGAAATAAAGATTTGACAGAAGACTCTCATGTACAAGGATTTGTCAAAGTAGTACCACCTCTATTTACAATGTAAGTATTAGGGAGATAAAAGCATTCTATTTTGATTTGAACCAAACATATTATATAAAAAAAGAACAAATTTACCCAAGAATGCTACTCCCACTACTAGCAATATGATGCTAGGTTGTTTTAATACATCTGTAGACTTTACTGCCTACTTATGACTCAGTCCTGAGTGTAAATGGTCCTTCAACTATGTGGGGAAAAAATTATAAGGCCTATCTAGGCTTATCAATTTTGAAACTATATTTCATTGTACATATTTGAAATTTTTATACAACCACAGAAATTTTTGCAGTTGAAATACATGTAGGTATCCTGTCGTCGTCTTCCCAAGACGGATGGTTTCCAGATAATAACTTCAGTATAAGTAAAAAGGAAGCCATTAAATTATAACATAATATTTATAATCATAAAAGGAAGCTTGGGATTGTTTTGGGGCGGTTATATATATATAGTCCCTAAGGTTTATGAATAAGGGTTCCAAAGGTGCCCAAAACAAGCATTAATCTTGTGTCAGTACAAAAAGTTGTGTATAAGTATTTCAATTGTTTTGAAACTGTACCATAATATTTAATACCATAAGTAGAAGTTTGGGGTCTATTTTGTGGGTTATGGGGCAAACAGTCGAGGAATTGAGGGCCAAAAACAAACATTTTTGTAGATTCAAGGCAATAAATTGGAGTTATCTTTCTTTGTCCAGAATGGTTGTTGAATTAATATTACCTAAAACCATTGCTTTATGAAATCTTCTTTGAAAATTGGAGTTATCTGTCTCTGTCCAGAAAAGTAGTTGAATCGACTTAAAATAATGCTATGTATACAATATACAATGCAAAATTCACTTTACTACCAACTGATAAATTTAAGCAGTCTTTAATAGCCATTCAGTGATTACAAGCACTTTGATTATCATTCTAGGGTTATCCCCTTTCACAAATGGAAAAATTTCTCAAGTTTGTCTCAACTAAATTTAGTGAAATGTGTATACAAATGCTTATTACCGGTACCTCTAAACTTGGTTTAAGTTCAATTTATAGCAGCTTCACTTTTACAGTTCTTGATTTATGTACCTTTATAACGTTATATGCTAGCGGAGGCATCATCACCATGACTGTATGACATTTACACTTTAATACTTTATGATGTATTAAAATGAGTAGTTGAATAATTACTGTTGCAAACTCCATTAAAAATTTGATTTGACATCATTTTTATACAACCGCAAAAATTGAAAACTTTTTGGTTGTACATTGGTATCACATTGGCATCATCGTCTTCATCCAAAGACATTCGGTTTTCGCACTCTAACTTCAGTAAAAGTAAAATGGAAATATATGAAATTTAGACACAAGATTTATGACCATGAAAGGAAGGGTGGGATTGATTTGGGGTATTTTGGTCTCAACAGTTTAGGAATAAGGGCCAAATTAGCATTGTTCTTGGTTTTTGCTCTATAACTTAAGTTGGTTAACAGAAATCTATGATATTTTAACATAAGGTCTATGGCCACATAAGGAGGGTTGGGATAGATTTTGGTAATTTTAGTTCCAACAGTGTAGGATTTAGGGGCCAAAAAACAGGCCCCAAATAAGCATTTTTCTTGGTTTTTGAACAATAACTTTAGTATAAGTTAATTGAAATCTATAAAGGTTTATGACCACAAAAGGTAGGTTTGGATTAATTTTGGTCCCAAGGAATAAGGGGCCAAAATTAAACTTTGTTTGATTTCATCAAAAAAATGAAATACGGTATTGTGCTTCTTTGATATGCCAAATCTAACCATGTCCAAATTCTTAATTTTAGGTCCTGTTTTCTAATTGGTCTACATTAAAGTCCAAAGGGTCCAAAATTAAAATAAGCTTGATTTTAATAAAAATTGAATTCTTGGGGTTCTTTGATATGGTGAGTCTTAACATGTACTTAGATTTTTGATTATGGGCCCAGTTTTCATGTTGGTCCAAATCGGGGTCAAAAATTATTATACTAACTGAGTATTGTGCAATAGCAAGAAATTTTCAATTGCGCAGTATTCTGCAATAGCAAGAAATCTTCAATTGCACAGTATTGTTCAATACCAAGAAATTTTCAATTGCACAGTATTGCACAATAGCAAGAAATCTCCAATTGCACAGTATTGTGCAATAGCAAGAAATTTTTAATTGCACAGTATTGCACAATAGCAAGAAATATTCAATTGCACAGGATTGTCCCTTTTTCAAATTGGTTTACATTAAGATCCAAAGGGTCAAAAATTGAACTTTGTTTCATTTCAACAAAAATTGAATTCTTAGGATTCAAACGCATTGATCTCAGGAATTTCTTCACTGTCGTTCCCTCAATAACTGCATTAAACAGTTTCTAATCATTATTCATTCGAAACCATTTTATTATACCAATGTCTCACACACAACATAATATAGTATACTGTTGTCTATTAGTCCATCATCCACACTTCAGACAATAACTAGAAAACACTTCCCCCTACTTTCAAGAAAATTTGTTGAAATGTTTATATCTATTGACATAAGCTCCACATTGATTTTATAAATTTTAGAATTTTCATTATCATGTTATGAAGAGAGATTTTATCCTTAAAAAAGAGAGAATTTTCCAATTTTGAACAATAAACAAAAATGCATCCATCACCTTTAATTAAACTTTGGTGAATTGTTTACACCATTGACCTAAGGTCCCTTTTGATTGTAATAAATTTCAGATTATACATTTCTGTGTTATGAATTTTTATATATGCTAAAAAAAAGAAGGGATTTTATAGTTTTTGGACACCTTTAAGTGCAGGAGTTTCTGGCTACATTGAAAACCCATTGGAGGCCTTCAGCTGTTGTCTACTCTATGGTTGGGTTGTTGTCACTTTGACACTTTCCTCATTTCCCATCTCAATTATTCACATAAACACTTCCACATCATTTTATAAAACTTGGGTGAATTGTCTATGTCTGTTGACTTCAGCTACATTCCAAAATTTAAAACAAGATTAACAACTACAGGTCCCCAAATAGCCTTCAACAATGACAAAAGCTCATACAGCACAGTCAGCTATAAAAGACCTTAAAATGACAAATATAAAACAACTGAAATGAGAAAACAAATAGACTAATAATTGTACAAAACAAAATAGTTCAACCTTTAAGCAAGCTTAAAAGGAATCAAGACATATCATGCGCTTACAGTGCAGCTATTTATTTACAAACTCCATATTCAAACACTCAAACAACTAATTCACAGAGAGGGGTGGAAGTTGAAGCCCCCCTTTTTTTTTATCAGTCAATGCATTTGAATGAAGACATGTACACATCAACTCAATTTGTTAATACACATTTCCAGTCTAGCTTTCAATACATTTGTAACGACCTTTAACCCCACTGACAATTTGCGTCTGTGTCCATACTTGTTTTATGGTAAATATATCTAAATGTCTGGGTTATTTTCTTCTCCAAATAATTATTTTTTTCATTTTTTAAGGTAATAGTGTTATCAGTTATGTAATTTGACACGTGTCTTATAGTTCAGTGATTTTCGGAAAAATGAACGAAAACCGGCACAGGCATTGTTCAATTATTATTTGTGATCTTTTATTGGTAAGCGGAAGAAGGGATCCCGTAGACCGCCCTACGTCACGATTCATGAATTATGCATATTCTATTTATAGGCTATTTTTAAACGATTCGGAAAATACTAATGCTAAAAATAGAATTTTCTTAACATGTAA